>CM053787.1:294880503-295275503 GCA_028749045.1 Cupressus sempervirens
CTCTCTCTCTCTCTCCCTCTCTCCATCTCTAATTTCTAGAATTACCCCCCAATACCTCTCTCTCTCTCTCTCTCTCTCATGTCTAGATAAACCCCATTATCTTGCTCTTCCTACTCTTTAGATACAACCCATAATCTCTCTGTCCCTCCTGATACTTCTCTCTCTCTCTCTCTCTCTCTCTCTCTCTCTCTCTCTCTCTCTCTCTCTCTCGCTAGATACACCATCATATGCCTATCTCTACCCTTCTCTCTCTTTAAAAAAAAACATAATATCAACCCCCTCTTGTCTCTACATATGCCCCCTAATCTCTCTCTCTCTCTCTCTCTAAGATCTCTGTAAAAAAACATAATATGAGCCCTCTCTTGTCTCTAGATATGCCCCCTAATCTCTCTCTCTCTCTCTCTCTCTATACACCAACTAATCTCTCTCCCTGTCTCTCTAGATACACCATCATATGCCTATCTCTACCCTTATGTCTAATCTCTATAAAAAAACATAATATGAGCCCCCTCTTGTCTCTAGATATGCCCCCTAATTTGTGTGTGTGTGTGTGTGTGTGTGTGTGTATTCTCCGCTATTAAAAATATAATATTATTTTTATTTAGTAGTAGATGTAGGGTTAAAGTTAGGTATATAATTTACTAAATGCTTAGTAAAATCACATATAGAGTTAGGATCCAAGGTTTACAATTTTATTTATATGACACTTAGTGTTATTGTTAGGGTTGACAAGTGGTTAAATACTACACTAAAACAAGGGACATGGTTAAGGGAAGTATGAGATTCAGGTGTAGTGTTGGAGTAGAACTATGGTCCAAATTGGGATATAAGTTTTAAAAATGACTATTTTTAATTGTATCTTGTTCATGAAAGGGGAATTATAAGTCCCAACACAACTATTTAGATGTTGTAAAAAGTGTGAAAAATAGATAAGAATCAATATTATGGAAAAGACTTCTCCATGATGATGTAAGAATATTATATATTGTTGAATTTTTAATAATCCTAATGCAAGTTTTATTGCAATGATTAAGAATTATAATCAATAAACATGTCTATCATGAAGGACATCTATGTCGACTTATGATTTTCTTTCTTAATTAACATATTTAGTAGTCACATCCATTGAAGACATCTTTTATAAAAATAAATTTATTTTTTCTTGTTCTCTTCTTCATGAAAGTTACATAGAAAAATGGTGAAACACAACTCCCAATACAAGTAATTAGAAGAAGTAAAAGTCTGAAATTGGAGACAAGAATGAACTATATACATAACATTTATCTGTAATGGTGTAAATACATGTCACTTTCTTCAATGATTAGGATTGTATTGTGGCCTTTATATGAATAATGATTGTGAAAGATTTCTTTCGTCATTTAGGGAAACCCATCCACTTTTGTAGATGTGTCACACATGAATTTTTCTACATCTTTCATCTGCATTATTTCCATTTCCTCAACATAGTCAATTGACAATATTGCATTCTCCACAACTTTAATTATATTTGTGTGCAACTATTTAATTATTTGTTAGCATTTGTCAAACTCTATATTAAAGAAATTATTTGAGGCTACTGAAGTAGTTAGGATAGTATCAATAATGTTTGATTCTTCATTCAAGGCATCCATAACTCAAAAATTAACCTACATAGATAAATAAAAATTAAAACTATTTTGAATGAAACATTTAGATTGTAATGTTTGAAATATGGTGGCATTGTCTTCCAGTTTTCAAACATTACAAACATAAACATTATATACAATTTTTTATTGAAAATACTTAAATTAAACACATATGTAATCTAATTAAATAATGACAAAATATAAACTAAATATATGATTTGTCTATTTTAAGTAAATTATTAACTTTAATAAAATAAACATTTCATTGGTATGGCGACATTGTCATCCACATTAATGATAACATTTAATTATGAAACATGAAAATATAATTTTTCTGAAACATGCCAATGTAAAACTGCTATGAAACATACAAATCTAAAATGTGCAAAGCAAAACTATTTTGAAATATGAAAATCTAAAACTAATATGAAACATGCAAATCTAAAACTAATTTGAAACTTGTACATTAAAAACATGCAAATGAAAAGTACTATCAAATATATAAATCAAATAGATTTTGAATGCAATTCTAAATCTAAATCAAACATGCAAGGCTAAACTAATATATGAAAATCTAAACAATTTTGAATGCAATTCTAAATCTAAATGAAGCTAATTAAAATTGAAATCTGAATCAAAGTAAATCTGAATCAAAGTAGAATACTATAACTGATTTTAAAACTAAATCTACATTTAAATCTAAATACATAACTAAATCTAAATCTAAATGCAAAACTAAACTAAATTTAAAAAAAATTAAAGTAGAAATCTTAGTTGCAAAAAAGTTACTCCAAAACTTTAATCAATTCCTCTTCAAAAACTTTAATCTACTCCTCTAATAATGTCCACCTCTTCCTCCCTCCAAACAAAAAATGAAAAGAAAATGATGAGATTTTTTAATAACTTGTGAGAGGATCCTCATATCCCCCAATGAATGTCTCTTCACATTCCACAAATTTGTTTCAAATTTCACCACTCCCCAAAAAACATAAGTATGAATGTGCATAAAAAAAATTAAAAATTAATGAAATTATTCAAGGCTTATTTTTTCGACCGCTATTTTCTCAGGTCTTATTTTTTTGGGTCCTATTTTTTCGGGCCTAATATTTCAGCCTCCATTTGGCTTCTTATTATTTTAGCCAACTATTATTTCGTGAATGCTTTTATTATTTAATTAAAATTTTTGTAACTACTCCATTTTCTTTCTTATTGACAAAAAATCTATTTTAAATTGATTTCTAAATATAAATTTCGTTTGTAACTCCCATCAAATTTATTTTTTATTTCTATTTGTTAATAATTATGATTGCTTAATGCCATTACACATTTTAATTTTGTTTTTAATATTTTTGTGAATGTCAAATGACATTTGCTGTTTTAAATTAATTTTTATAAATAAATTTTGTTTCTAACTCCCATCAAATTTATTTTCTATTTCTATTTGTTAGTAATTATGATTTTCAAATGGCATTACATATTTTAATATTTTTTTAAAACATTTTTTGTGAATGCCAAATGACAATTGCTATTTTAAATTAATTTTTAAAGTAAATTTCGTTTATAACTCTCATCAAATCTTTTTTTCTTACATGGATTATTCCTTGAAATATTCTTGTGTTAGAAATTGTTGCTTCCATTGTATATGCCTCTCAACATAATGAGTAGAAATAATATCAATGTCAAGTCACAATGATCTTAGGTGAAGATATAACAAATATTAGACAATTTGATCCAAATTACTTATATAAAATGGTAAGAAGGGATCCAAAACTAGAGAAGACTATTATTGTTTCAATTGATGAAGAAGATCATCAATCAAATTTACCATATATTGAAGAACAATACTCATAGCATCAACTGTAGTCAAAGATAAAGTAATCACAACATATATAACAACAAATAATCATGGCATATATAACAATAGGTAATGAAGATTTCACCAAGTAATCAAGAACTAACTAGTAACTAGAGCAATCACACCATAGAACAAGCAACAATCCAGGTGTAACGTACAACATAAAGAATGAAGATGTAGGCATTTTCTGGCATCAAGCATAGAATTCAAACGTCTATCAATCATGACTACCGTACAAAAGAAGCAACGAATGAAGATGGAGAAACCCAAAATAATAAAAGGTACTCACAACTTAGAGAAACTCAAGAACACCAACAATTATAGTGTCCACAACTCAAATACACCAGCACTCATGGCATCTATAACCAGCTAATATGACACCAAAGGATAAGAACCAACCCTCATGACCACACAAAAGAAAGAAGAAGCCCACTCATGGCATCACCCACGTCTGAAGTAATAACCCAACACAACATAGACCCATAAAACAACAATGGAGAGTCTCGATAGTTGAAGGAGAAAGAAATAATGAGCCATGAAAAGATGGAATCTCATGGCTATAGAAAATCTCGAAATATCAGTAGAAACCCCATGGAATTGTAGAATAAGAAAACTCATGTCATGACCTCTAGATGAAAGGAGCCACAAGATGCAGGAAACCCATGCAGCTCATGTCAACCAACAACAATAACCAGTCACAGCTTTGGGAGCCACATAATAACATAAGGAAATAATAGTGAAGTTCATGCCATGAAGAACAAAGCTCACGACATCAGTCTACAATAACATGGAATGATTAAACACCAAGCATGAAGCTCACGCACCAACAATCATGTCAACTAAGAGAAAAGCAGAGCCAGAAGCAAACATCCATCCAACTCAAATGGAGTAGAGCAAGAAGAAATCACAAAGTTTCTCCATGTTGGCTAGGGTTCTCAAAACCCTCCTCTTTCCTTCATTCGTTTTCAAAATAACATGCAAATGTCAACAGACATAACCTTATGCCTCCCTTTTAACATTCCTTTATGATATTTCATAAACTTTCGGGTCCCTGTATAGGATATTAATTTATTTTACAATCATATATCATATATAATTTTCTGTGAGGCCTCACCCCAACCCATCGTAGCATAGTGATACCTTATTATTATTTTGATACTCATGACTCGAGATGTTGGGACATTATCTGATGCTTTGAACATAGTATATTATTTCATGTTGTGTGATGTTACTTTCAGATATTTGATGTTCGTCATTTAATGTTTTATGCATATGTATGTTGATGAAATAAGTAAATGTAGGATTAACACTTTGATTAAGAGATTTTAATGGTTACGAATTGAGTAGGATGAGAGAAACCCTGACTGATTTATAGATGTATCTTTTAATTTATGTGATTTCCTGATACATATATACATATGTGTATGTGATTTTATGGGAATACTGATGTGTGCAATAAGTGTGCAGGATATTTTAGCCGAGAAACCCGACGGAGGAACGAAACTGATCCCTATGTGCCATTTGTGGAAACCTTGTTGTTTGTAACTTAATTTTATTGTGAGATGTATAAATGTATCTTTTCGTGATCAGTAAATGTTATGTTTCGTAACTATGTTCTTTAGTGTTGCTTGACACTCGTGAAATTTCATATGCATTCTAGCAAGCTAGTTAGGGTTATCTGTGTAACCTTTGGACCTAAGTTTGACTAAGTTAGTGACCTTTTTGCTAATTTGGCTCTTAATCGAGTTTAGTCACCCCTAATCCAGATTAGTGCTTAATCTGCATTTTTAGAGTTGTTAGATGGTCCTAAATATTTCCTAGCTTTTGTTTGATCCCAAATCTATTCCTAAGGTTTTAAAACATGGAATTTTTATACCCAAGGGGTATGGGTATGGGTTGGGGACATTTTCCAACCCCTAAGCCCCTTTTATTGACTTTTGAGGTCACTCAAAAAGTCTATTTTTGCCTTTGTGCGAAAATTGAATATGGCTACCATGAGTTGCATCACCTCAACTCCACTTAGTGGATAACCTTAGTATGGGTTGCGTTAGAAACTTCTAGATTTGTAGGTGGGTGGGAGAAGTAATTGCCCTTTTTGGTGGTTGAGTTTGAGACTTAATTAGAGGTCCTTCTTGAAGTAGTTTTGGTTGTTACCCAATCTCTACCTTTAGAGAGGAGTCTTGGAAGGTTGAAGGAAGGAAGGAAAAGCTCTTCTCAATTTGATCATTTACCATAACCTCTTTGTGAAGGTAGGAGTTCTTCATCTCCTTGTTTTCAGTTTGTTCATGCTTGTTTCATACTTATGCTATTGTGTTGTTATTGGTATGCTCGTATGTATGTTGGGTATGTTTTGGGGAAAGATTGAAACCATGTTTCTTGAATGATTTTCTTTCATGTTCTTATTTGAATTTTGAAGTTTTCTTGTATGGGTGTTTTGACATTACTCACCTTGGAGAGGGCAGAAGTGGCCAATTTTGGGAAAGGTCTTTTTAGTTGGACTCCAACAGTGTAGAGTCTCTTCTCAGGATGAAAAGAGGGAGAGAGGGTAGGGTGTTATGGGCCCCTACCTGTTAGCACAAACCACGTATGAGTTTTGGCATGTACGAATGGAAATTCTTGAGTTATAGCCCTGATTGGGCAGCTGGTTTGGTGTTGTGTTTGACATCTCCTATTGGAAAAATACACCTTTCCCTAGTTTTGATTCATTGTGAATCCTATTGTGACAACCTTGTATGAATATGCATGCTTGATTTGTCTCTTGGTCATGCTTGTTGACACCTGATCAGATTCTGTTCCCTCCACGATCTTAGCAATGTGTTGCAAAAAATGATATTGATCCCTTGATAAGGGACTTGAAGGAAATTCAATTAAATTGTTGTAATTTTGGGATTGGAATCCTATGTAGTTTGTATTTCAAACCCTTGTTGTAATGGAAACGACGCCGAGTTTTCTTCCTAGTTCTTTCTTGACTGAGCCTTTGAATGAGGTTTGCCAATAAAATGGTGATTGAGTATAATTGCTTATCATAAGATTTAATCGTAATTTTTAGTTATATGGATGCACATCAAAATAGGATGGAAATGATGTTGATTCAATTAGGCAAATTTCAAGTTTTCTTATATGTTGGAAATGAAAATTGTGTTATAAATGAAAGTTCAATTTTGTGATTTTTATAAACAAAAAAAAAATCAATCTTGCAATGTTATTTTAAGTAGATATTAGATTTCTGGTTTAACTAGGTGTTAGCAAAAAATAAATTCAATGACAAAATTTGTATATATATATATGCCCTCCTTTGATAAATGAATAAAATTGGTAGTCATACTTTAAAAATAATAAAAATCTCCTCTTGGTCAATATAATAGCTTCAAAATGTATACTTAGAAAAATTATGACTTCAAAAAAAATTTTGTTTGCCCAAGAGCAAAAGCCCTCTGGATTTTGTATGGGCTTGGGATTTAATTGTCTCTTTGTAACAAAGAATATTCTTATATTTAAAATTAGATATAAAAAAAAAAGAGGGAACATAGATATATATGTTTATAATAACAAAGTAAATAGCATAAAAAAAAGAGAGTCATAGAACTTACCATCTAAAATATCTATTCTTACCTAATAAACTTTTTGCATTAATCTCCCCTTGGGCGTGAGTTTTGGTTTTGCTTTATAAAAGGGTTTTTATTAAATAAAGTCAATTGTCATCATAAAGGATGACATCACCCTATCCCCTCATAGGATTTCGTAGACCTTAGGTATGTCATGTATTAAGGAGGATTAAATTTGTTTGAATCTTTTGTTTTCTCCTTGCAAACTTAGTTGACACCTCACTTAGTGGGGGGGGGTGTCAGCATGTACCCCCACTTGGGCAGTGCGTTGTCCCAAGTGCAACGCTTGGGAAGCGCAATTGATTTATGCATGGAGTAGGGTGTAGGGGGAGTATAAGAGGGGGAAAGGGTTAGTATAGGTATGTTTGTTGAGGGTTAGTGTTAGGTTAGTATTAGTATTAAGTTTAGTATATGTTATGTTATAATTAGTTATTTTTTTATATTGTTAATAGTATTGTTAGTTAAGAAAGGTTAGTTTATATTAGTAGTTAGTTTAATTTATTAAAGTTTTAAGTTAGTTATTAATTATGTTTGTTTAAAGTTATTTGTTTTAAATTTTAAAATATATTTAGTAGAATTAGTTTAAGTTAATAAGGTATTACTAATGTAATCTAGTTTAGATTTTGATTTATTCAACTTTCGTTATATTATTATGCCATCGTTATCTTAGGAAAGTTCTTAAAATTTTAAATGTATTTAGTTTTAGTAAGTATAATTAGTTTTAATTTAGTAGTAATTTTACACATTTAAAGTTTTAGTAAACCTATTGTGAGCTATTATCTTGTTTTATTACATTAGTATATGTTAGTCAAATAGAAAATGTTAAATTGTTTTTCTTTATCAACTAGTCAAATTTAAGTGTAATTTATATTGTTAATATCTTTAGAAATGTTTAATTCTTAATAGCATTATGGGCTTAAATAAAATTGAGATTTGAGTAAAGTTAATTAAAGTATATATAGATGTTTGGGTAGACGTGATATTTCTTTTAATTAGTTCTTGATTAGATATTTCAATTAATTTTAACCCGAATTCATTTAAATTGTTATTTAAATAATTTTGGTATTTTGTTGTGAAGTTAATGTAATAACGTAACTTATGATCGTTATCAACCTAATAGCGAAAGTTCAAATCTTAACGATGTATTCCTCCACAAGTTTATAAACTTAAGATGAAATGTAGAGAACCTTTACTTTAACTATGATCGCAACCAAATTGAACTTAGAGCATTTTAATTATTAACTTAAAATTTTTTTTTTTTTTTTTTTGTGTTTTTGCCTCGTAGTTTGGGCATGACACTTTCATTATTATTATAATTTATTATTATAATTTTTAATTTATCAATATTAATATACATAATATAGATTAAATGATACATCATTATTTTATGTATATTAAATAGATTAATATTAATAAAATAATAATAATCATCATTTCCTTGCATAATATGATTGTAAAATTGATAATATCAAGTGTTAAATTTATAAAATACTTGACATTTATTAATTATTTTAATATGCAAGATGAAAGGGATATGATTGTGAATGTGAGGTAACTTTTAGTTTGTTTAGAAGTTCTATTTTTAGTAGAGGAAGATTTTTTAGTCAATTGGACGTTACATAAAGTTCATTCTCAGTTAAGGGCATTTTGAATTTTCCATGCAATGATGGAGCACTTTACTGCTATTTTTGGCGAGATATGGAGCAATTAGTGCTAGTTTTGCATGTAGTTTGGTTTGGAAGCCTATTTTAGACAATTTTGCATGGTTATTGATGAGTTTCACATGCTATATTTTTGGGGTTGATTTTGAAATCCAAGTTAGGGTTTTATGCATGATTTTGAGGAGTTAGAGGCAACTTTCTAGTTATCTATTAGTTGGACAAGTGGTTGAGAGCAATTTTTAGGCATTTCTTCATAGTTTGGATCAGTTTTGACTTATTTTTTTCATGCATATTTTTGATATCCAAATTAGGGTTTTGAGCTCTATTTATTGTACATTCACCTCATTATGAGGGATCTTCTTTTGGGCTCAGATTTTTTGCACATTGCAAATTTTGAGTTGATTGTAAGAGCACTTTGTAGCAGAGATATTTCAACATTGGTTATATAGATTCAACGATTCCTTCTCATTGATTCTTTTTGCAATATTGTGGGTTCTTTGTTTTTATGTTGTGTTCATCATTCATTAAAGCTATATTCCTTATTGAAATATTATAATCTCAATACTTGTAATTGCAGGTCTTTGTTTGTGTCCTTATTCTTTTTGCAAAAAAATGGTAAAACCTACATTTTCCTTTTAAAGAAGAAGATTCCGGGTCCTTTCATAGAATTATTTTCTTAGTTACATGCTTGTCTGGGTATTGTGAATCATTTGTATCTTGCGTAATTGATGTTAGTTAAATTGAAGTTTCATACAAATCATTAGTGTATTACCTCATTTAGGTTTAGTATCCATTATTTTCATCCACTTCTCATTCCTTTTCCCGCATATAATTTAGGTTTTAGGTGATCACTATTTAGGAACTGACCTAGCTTCCAGAGACTGATCTCTCATTTTAGGACAACCCACCACCCAAGAGAGTTTCAATGTTTCAACAAGATAGCTAGATTTTGCATCTTTCTATAGGCACAATCCTGATTGACAACAATTAGTCTCTTGACACCTAACTTATGATGAATACCATACAACTAGTTGACACTTAATTGACATTATATTTGATGATCTAGATGACCACTCTTCCATTCACAACAACTCTTTGTAATATAATTAATCGATCTTCTCATGGTAGTATGTTTTCACTGTTCTCTAATATGTTCTTCATTTGGTGACTACTCCAAGATATCATATTGTTTGACCCTTACAATTTTTGATAGTTAGATCTACATGATACAAAGTGCATGCTAACATCTTGAATGAACATAAGACCGTGAAGTTTCATACTTGGTATGATTTACATGTTGCTTACTATCCTTTGGAGTGATCCTTATTACTTTGAATGCAATTAGAAAAATTATCTTATTCAAAAGACTTCATGTTTTTTCAAACATATTCTTTTACTAACATATATGTTTATATACTTCTATTTCCTACTAATTAGTTGTAGGTGCTCAAGGAATGCTACTCCCTAATCACAAAAATACTTAATGGCTATCATGAAAATATCATGCTAAGGATTGGATCATTATGCAAATGACATAGTTTTCATAATAAAAGTTCAAATTCCTACACTATTTGGCTTGCGACTCATAGAAATTGATATTTTTCTATTGTGATATAACTTGATTGTTATTGAATCTAAAAGAAGAATTTGTGTTTTCAGTTTGACCATATATGTTGTTATAATCATTCACTATTTGTACATTTATTGAGATAAGGATCACTCTTATTAATAACCACAAAATAATGTTACATTCCCATTAACAATCAAATCATTGGTGAGATAAGATAAGATAAATCTATTGATGTTCAACAAAAGACCACCAAGGGTCTAAGGGACTGAGAGCTTACAAACAAAGAAGCAATAGACTATAAGACACCAAACAATGTTTGGGAAAGAGCAAGCGAGAACAAAATAAACAAAGCAACAAAGGAGTCGATAAGGAGGCAAGAACTAGGGATCCTTCCTCCATTGAAAGAACTCCAACACCAAACGAGATGAATCTGGGCAGGAAGGACCTCTAGTTTGTCGCTGTGTGTTGTGTGAGTGGTGCCGTTGAAGAGTAAGAGTAGTAGTAGTATTAAACTTGGTGCAGGGTGATAGGCCAACACTAGGGCAAATAATAACAAAATAATTAATAATTTTATAACAAAGTTCGGCTGGTCTATATGTGTCAATCCGAGAGCGTAAGCTTGCAAAAGGTGTTCGAGCAATATGCTATCAAGGGGTGCAGCTTGTGATATGAGCAATTATGAATGCATCTACAACACACGAAATTGAATCTATGAAAAACTAAGGAAATCCCAGCAACAGGAACTGTCACTTCCTGGTGACAGGAACAACAGAAACAGAGATAAAGATTAATCTACAAAAATAATAATAAAAGAAACAATTTATAAAATAAATAACAGTAACATTAATATTTATAAAAATATAAATACCAACTCTAAATACACTTATCTAAAAATCTAAATTAACTAATCTAGAAACATGAATGTTGAATACACCAAATAGACTAATTAAGAAGTAAAAATCTAAAAATCACACACTAATGAAATACATCACCGTGTTTCACCATGGAGCAGGCTCTTATTCATGGCTTGCACGGTGGATAGAGAATAATCAAGTTCTACACTGCTGCAACCATGCACAAACTGATGTTTTTATTTATTTCAAAATAGTGCAGTCCAGAGCTGTGTACAATAATCTCTTCCTGCAGAATTGTGTGTATTACCAATCTTGAGATTTGACCATATATATAGGTCATTGCTTATAAAAAATAGACTTAACAAAATATTTATTAGATATCTACATAGATGGCTTACGACCAAGAAGATATAACAGAATAAGGCCACATGAATCATATTTGTAACTGCACGTAAAGATAGGAAACTGAATACTAATAAAGTTTCCCATGTGAGTATGTGCAACAGAATTTTGCCTTGGTTATTTGCTATTGTTTCCCTTGCATGGCTGGAGGTCATCGTGTGATGGAAACAAAGGTAGATATTAAGTTGTTTAAACTCCATATAGATTGTAATACATGTGTCCAACCAGCATAGATTCTCAAATGAGATTGCAGTAGTAGATATTTTATTATGGAAGAATAATAGTTCACGTCCAAATGTGACAGGAAGTTATAGTGCCAACTAGCAGGCGATAGGAAGTTGTAGTCCCGACTAGCAGGTGACAAGAAGTTGTAGTCCCAGTTGGCAGGCGACAGGAAGTTGCAGTCTCGATTGGTAGGAAGATCTATGCCACAAATAAACATGCTGCAATAATAAAGATTAGTAAAATGCAATCAACAATGAATTTTCCATATTTTAATTCCAAAATAATAGTAAACATTACTTATTTATATTAAACTATATGCAACGTTATAATGGTAAAATTGAATGAAATATGATGGAAATGGAATGAAGAAGTAAGTAGGAAAGTGCATAAGATGGATTAGAATAGGGCACTAAATAAGTTATAATTGGCTCTCATCATTCCCCCCAACTTAGCTTATTGCACATCCTCATGCAATCATTATGATCATCAGGTCTTTAGTTTGAATTAAAAGCACTTAGATTTATGGATTTAGACTTTCTCTCCACCCTAAACCATGATAACTCATAGATGAACACAAATCCCTTTCTTTGCTTTACATGACAAGCTTTGTTATTTTTCTTCTTCAATAGGGATATCACTTTCGAATTTTCATAAGGTGTTTTTTCTTTCTTTTTCTTTTTTTCTTTTCCTCTTTTTTATAGCATCGTGGTTCAAAGGGTTACATGTAGGAGAAATTTATCTCAATTTTCATAAGAGGAGTTTAACTGGGTAAAATAGGAGAGATGAGAGAGTAAACAAAGGTTTTTTTATGATGGATAAAAGGGATAATATGATGGGTTTAGTAAGGGTGATGGATGGAAGATAATAGGGTGACATTCCTCCTCCCAACTTAAAGGTTTACCATCCACGGGAAATGAGGAGAGGCTAGGAAGGGGTGTTGCACAATGATCAATATAATAAGTAATACAAATAAAGTTAAGAGATAAAATAAGGAAAAACAAAATTGATTGTTTTACCAACATGCATGGGCAAAGAGACCAAAGCTGGAACAGAGAGTAACTCAGCAACTTGCACCACCAAAAGCGATGAATCATCAATAAGGAATGAAGAGGGCCATCCAAAACTGCAACACCACAAAATACCACCATCTAACTAAAAGCATCAAAGAGAAGACCATTGGAAGGAACCAAAAAGCTAGGAGAATGATTGCAATTTGGAGGGACCACCATCATCAACTGAACTAGTATAAATCATATAAAAAGTAGCATACTCCACTGAAAACACCTCAACTGAGTAGGCAACTTGTACTAGGGGTGATCAAAGATTTGAGGATCACATTGAAGAGAAGTAGAGTTGCAGGAGTGAGCAATAGAAGGTGCTAAAAAAGGAAAGAAGAACTAAAACCAATGAGTGTTCTTGAAAAGAAGGATTAGCAGAAAAACTAGGAACACCAATTATTGCATTTTTTCAATTTTTGCTTCTTTTTTTTTTTCACATTTTGATAACGACAAGTGACTGTTGGCAAGCCAATTTTCAATCACTCACCACTTAATGGCACTGTTAAAATAGTTTTCACCACTAAGAATTTATTTTGTAGTTAACATCCGCCAGAAACTGGTTTTCAGATATTAACTAGCCAACAATGCCCGAAGGTTTTCATTGTTGGATCTTTTATTGCTTTTTTTCTTTTTCTCTCTCTCTCTCTCTCTCTCTCTCTTTTTGATTTTTTTGATTTTTTTGAATTTCTCAATAACTACATAGAATGATCAAAGAAATGAAATCCAAACATGGATGATGAAAAATGATACCATCCAAAGCTTGATTTTTGACCATGACCATGTAGAAGGCAATGTTGAGACTTGATTGCATAAGGAACTGGAAATGATCACCAAGAATAACCTCATCAGAACTTCATTCCCAAAAACATGAGTATGGAGTGCAAATCAATAGTAGTCACCAATGTGTCCATAGAACTCCAAAGAAACACAACTCAAGGAAGTAGTGTAGTAGTTGACACTTATGCCACAATCTTCTTGTGATGTCCAATTGTAAAGGACAAGCAAAACTGATATGCACCAGATAGCTAGCAAGCCCACATAATGTGAACAAAGCCAACAAAGTGTATTATGAAATGCTTATATAGAAAAGCATCATCAATTGGCATTGGTTCTAAGATTATTACACCACAACAAGATACCTGTAATCATATTCTCAAAACCAAGCATATCAAGTGTAGTAAAGCAATTTTATCCAATTGATAACCCTACCATTAAATGCATTTATACAAATGGTAGGTAGAGTAATTAATATAAGCACTTGATAAAAATAAAAAATGTGTTTATAATGATTATACCAGTGTCAATCAACATAGGAATACATACCTTGAATTGTTGAGATGTCACATGGTGAAGTTGGCTAAAAAGGCCAATAAAACAATCAATGAAGCTTTATTAAAATCATCCAAGAACCACAAGATTGGAGGAATTCCCCCCAACTTAACTTTAGGCTATAAGGTCATGAAATTATTAGGATAACCAAAGGAATTAGGTAACCCAAAGAGAGTAACACATTTGTTACAATTTTGTGAGCCTTTTTGAATGATAGATAAATAGTTCAATACTCCCAAATTAAGTCTAGGTCATAAAAGCATAGGGAATTTGAATTATCCAAGGAATCAAGAAATGGATTTAGTACTTGTTATCAATGAATGATCATCGTAAGATACAAGAACTAAGAATGAAGGATATGTGGATATTAATACCTTGATCCTTGTTTAAACAAATCATCCATAGTTTATTTTCCCATCTTAAGACAATTGAATGAATCAACCATGAGGAATAACAATCATCCACTTTTACCATTTTGGTCATTAATGCATACAATCCCATATGATTGTGCTTAATCAATTATTGGTCCCAAATCAACAAGTATGTGAGGGATGCACATTTTAACCATAGGCCTCCAAATATCAATATGCATAAGTACAAAAATAAAATATAGATCTTGGAGGATCTAGTACCGTGTTTTTGAAATATGGAATGTATATGGCTTAATACTACTTAGTGAATGATTAACATGAACATGCATACTCATGAGTCCATTAATTAAAATTGATGCAATTTGATGCATGGGCTCATTTGTGGGTATGTTGAATTCACTAAGTAGAAAAGAAGAACAAAGTTGATTATATTTCAATAAATAATAATATTGTTCTTCTAATTTAATTAAACCAAAATCCCATTCCTTAAGTACATCGATATATTCCAATGTTGATTTATCAATTTCAAGCACATCATTATATGGTAAAGGGATCCGTGAAAGTTTATAGGTACTATTAACCACCTTATTATGAAGTGGTATATGAGGCAATATAGTTGCCTTTGGTGGATATGGTAGAGTGGGAAGAATATGATGTGAATGACATAATGAATATGGTAAGAAATGTGAAGGAGATAAAGTTGATGGTAATAAGTATGATGGGTGGAATAAAGATGGTAAGGATGGATATGGTGGTTGTTGTGAGTATGCATGATTACATTCGTTGTGCATGCAAGGTGGAGAAGTACATTTTAAAGAAATATGGTGGTTTTGTAATGAATTAGAGTGATGATATATGTCACCAACATAGTGCATACCTTGATCTTCTTGGGTTGGTACTTCAAATAGTTCATAAGTTACAAGGAATGCTTGTTCACTTCCTCCCTTATCATGGTAAGGATTAGAAATAGCTTGCACCTCATTCAACATGTGCTTGGGGTTGTTCGAGCATATACATTGGTTATCTTCCCTATAATAGTTAGAACAACAATTTTTTAAATGCTCATCCTCAAAATCACATTGCTCTAAGAATTCATCAATGATTTGCTCATGTTCAAACATAGAGATAGAATTCTTGCATACCTGTGATAAGGGAAGATCAAGATAAGAAAAGATGCATTCATTAGGTAGAGAGGGTATTAAAATATCACCTTTGATCGGCACGTTTTCCCCACCAAGTTCTTCTTTTGTTTTTAAATTTGAAGGCGGGGGTCTGGGGGCGGCAACCACCAGTGGGGTCAAGGGGCAATGCCCCTTGTGGGGTCCTGGGGTAGCACCCAAGGTGCGCTCCCTGTCGTAGTACAAAGTGGGGTCGAGGGGCAGTGCCCCCGATGCCAAGCACATTTTGCCTCTTGTGTTTCCTTCAAATTTTGCATTTTTGAAGCAATTTTCAACCAAAATTGATGGACTTGAACAACCTTTAAAATGCATCATTTTAAACATTTTTCTTCAAAATAGCTTATAATAACTCACAACAACTAATAATAATGTAAAATTTCTAAGACAACTAGTGAATCAAATGTCTAATGCCTACTTGCAAACTCTAAAACAAACTTCTAAAGCAATGCATCTATATGATTTACGCAATGCAAATTGAGATTAATTACTTAAGCAAGGCTAGCAGTTGCAAAAGTGTTCATCCCAACACATTGTTCCTAACTCAAATCAGCAAACTAACATGCCTTTGACACCTTTCTCTGGCAATGGTGCCAAAATGATAGGCCAACACTAGGGAAAATAATAACAAAAGAATTAATAATTTTATGATGAAGTTCGACTGGTCTATACTTGTCAATCCGAGAGCGTAAGCTTGCGAAAGGTGTCCGAGCAATATGCTATCAAGGGGTGCAGCTTGTGATATGAGCAATTATGAATGCATCTACAACACACAAAATTGAATCTATGAAAAACTAAGGAAATCCCAGCAACAGGAACTGTCACTTCCTAGCGACAGGAGCAACAGAAACAGAGATAAAGATTAATCTACAAAAATAATAATAGAGAAACAATTTATAAAATAAATAACAGTAACATTAATATTTATACAAATATAAATACCAACTCTAAATAAACTTATCTAAAAATCTCAATTAACTAATCTAGAAACATGAATGTTGAATACACCAAATAGACTAATTAAGAAGTAAAAATCTAAAAATCACACACTAATGAAATACATCACCGTGTTTCACCATGGAGTGGGCCCTTACTCCTGGCTTGCATGATGGATAGAGAATAATCAAGTTCTACACTGTTGCAACCATGCACAAACTGATGTTTTTATTTATTTCAAAATAGTGCAGTCCAGAGCTGCGTACAATAATCTCTTCCTGCAGAATGGTGTGTATTACCAATCTTGAGATTTGACCATATATATAGGTCATTGCTTATAAAAAATAGACTTAACAAAATATTTATTAGATATCTACATAGATGGCTTACGACCAAGAAGATATAACAGAATAAGGCCACATGAATCATATTTGTAACTGCACGTAAAGATAGGAAACTGAATACTAATAAAGTTTCCCACGTGAGTATGTGCAACATAATTTTGCCTTAGTTATTTGCTATTGTTTCCCTTGCATGGCTGGAGGTCATTGTGTGATGGAAACAAAGGTAGCTATTAAGTGGTTTAAACTCCATATAGATTGTAATACATGTGTCCAACCAGCATATATTCTCAAATGAGACTGCAGCAGTAGATATTTTATTCTGGAAGAATAATAGTTCACGTCCAAATGTGACAGGAAGTTACAGTGCCAACTAGTAGGCGACAGGAAGTTGCAGTCCCGACTGGTAGGCGACAGGAAGTTGCAGTCCCAACTGGCAAGCGACAGGAAGTTGCAGTCTCGATTGGCAGGAAGATCTATGCTACAAATAAACATGCTACAATAATAAAGATTAGTAAAATGCAATCAACAATTAATTTTGCATATTTTAATCCCAAAACAATATTAAACATTACTTATTTATATTAAACTATATGCAACATTATAATGGTAAAATGGAATGAAATAGGATGGAAATGGAATGAAGAAGTAAGTAGGAAAGTGCATAAGATGGATTAGAATAGGGCATTAAATAAGTTATAATTGGCTCTCATCATAGGGTCTCATTGATCTAGAGTGGCCAGCCATGGGGGTACTATTGGCACTGGAGGTCTGCTCCACCCCCCTTGTTAGAGATAGGGGGGGAGAAGAAGGTGGTGATAAGGGGTTGATCTATGACCTTTTGAGGGGTCAAGCACTATAAAGTGGAGTCTTGGAACTACATCGCCTCCTTGAGATAGAGTGCCAAACATCTCTGATATGTATACATGAAGAAAGCTGTGAGGGAACTACACTCTCTGAATAGACAATAGAATCTCCCTCTGATCTCATAGTAGGAAAGGTAGTGGAAGATGAAATGGGTCTCTATCTCAGCCTCTGACAAGGAGCATAAGTGATAGATCCGGTCCTCTCTACTCATATGATGATCGATTTGGATCGATAACGGTGGGAGCCGACTTTGAAAGATCCAAGAGAGATGTGTAAGGCATGAAACCAATGCCATGATAAGTAGCTAGGTCATGCAATAATCCCATCAGTGATAACGAAGAAGTTCTTAGCATAAAAGGCCATCATAGGACACAACTCATTGATCAGGTTACTCTAGATCGTGGTGATATCTTGTTTGTAAATATCTATCCTAACATGCCCATTCAACTCCTGTGATGATAGAAGGAGATGCATAGGAGCATCCAAAGAAAACTGGAAGGGAGGGAGGTGGTCAATATCAATCCCTATTGAGCTCAATAGGGAGGTCACCTGAGCATACCATCACCGATCTCTAGGGGAGGAATCTGAGGCAACACTGACATTATAGGAGCAATAGGCCAAGTAAGAATATCGATGATGACCATCCATTGAGTCTGCAAAGCCACGAAGACAGTGAAGAAACTAAACTAGATAAAAAATAACACCTAGTTTGAAAGGATGAGCTTCAAATTTTGCCAAAATAATGCCATGTGACGTGAATCTATGGCATCTAATAATGCATCTATGAAGTAAATTCTGAACATGCTCCATAGAGGCCCAATCTAAGTTGAGAAGAGATGGTTGCCAAACCACTAACCATAGAGCACTGTCAGTCTAACCAAAGATTCCAAAAGGGACAACTTGGACATTGTGTCCTGGAAGTGGTGTCTGAAGCATTGTCTCTCTAATATAGAAAGGGAATATATCCCCTTGTTAACTCTGGGCTAGATGACTGGTCTCATACTAAAGTGATGTCCAAAAACTTGACACCAAGATATGTGTAAGAAGAGGTGATCTCAATCTCCTTTCCCTAGAAATAAAAGTGCAAATTGGAGTTCTTCAGTCGGTTGAATACTGTAACCTGAGTCTTACTCAGGTTCATAGTTAGCTATCACAAGTCATAGAAGGAGCCCATACCATCTAGGAGCCTCTAAAGAGTATCGGGAGAAGATGCTAAAAGGACCACATCGTCAACATAGAGGAGAATGGAAATCAAAACCTAGTGTAAGTAGAAACCATCACCTAGGAGCGAAGACTCTCTGAGGAAGGTCTCAAGCTCATCAATATAAATGCCAAACAATGTGGGGAAAAGAGGGTGACCATGTTTCACCCCAATAGTGCTTTGGATAGGAGCCAAGAAACCCTCAGGAGTCCTGAATCTACCCATAATGTTCTCATATAACCTAATAATAGCAATCAATAAGATCTCTAAAATCTCAATGTCTTTGAGCTGTTGGAAAAGGGCCCCCTGCATGGTGGTGTCAAAAGCCTTACAAAAGTCTATGAAACAACAGTAAAATTTTGTAAAGAGGTGTCGAGCTTCCTCAATAATAACTTGTAATCTCATGATGTGGTCCATGGTCTGGTAACCCACTCGAAACCCAACCTGACCTCTAGCTCTACAATCTCTCTAGTAAGAATAGTGTTCAGTGTTGTTGCATAGAGCTTGGCAAAGGTGTGTCCAATCATGATAGTCCTATAGTTTTCGGGGTCCAAAGTCAGCTTGGACTTGTGGATTAGATAGATTACATGCCTCGAGAAGGAGTCTAGGAAGCCTATGCAAAACAATCTATTAAAGAGTGTGGGAAGAAAGGAGCACAACACCGAGACACCAAGCTTGAGGAGCTTTGCCTGAAAACCCTCCTTGTCAGCCACCCTACTACATCTCATGTATCTGATGGCCTCAAGAATATTGGAGGGGATAAAAAGATGGCAGTAGTGAGGAGGTAGGGTGAGGTGAAGGGGGGGATGGCCATGGATGTTGTACAAAGTGGAGGCATGGGTGGTGAAGGAGATGAAATCGAGGGAGGAGAGAGGGGTTAGTGGAACAATGGGGGAATAAAGTGTGCCAGAACAACTTGGGATCTTGAGAAAGTGTGGTACACAAAGAGCGACACTGGGAATTAATGAATGACCATTTCTTGTATTGAAGAAAATTATAGTAAGCAAGATGAAGGATGGTGGGAGCAGTAGGGCAAGTCTCAAAGGTCGAACACAAGTGGCAATGATAAGACTTACAGTCATCATCAAATCATTGGTTAATGGGGCATGTATTATGATACTTGGAGTGACAAAAAGGATGATGGGGGATGGAAAGGAGGGTAGACTCCCATATCGTAGTTGTGATCAAGTTAAATAGTAGCTTGGTCGATCTTAGAGAAGCTACTGGGGGGAAGAAGTCACTTGAGATGGAAGATGAAGAGGGTAGGGTCACTCTTGGGGAAGTGAAAGTGGGAAGGGGTACAGGTTGGAACAAGAGGAGGATGGGGAAGGGGAAGGAGGGGGGGAGGAAGTTGAGGGCATGGAAAAAAGCTAAGCAAAAGGTTTTAGAGAGTGTGATCGGCCAAGGGAAGGCATGAGATGGAGAAGTTGTGAACCGATAGAATGAAGGAGGTTGAAGCAAGAGCATTGTCCACAACATTTGCACCACCAGAGTGTGGCCAATGAGTGAAGAGATTAGAACTTTGGAAGCACAAAAGGCCATTTAGAATCACCATGTCAGTGGACTCGCACATCTGGAGGAGATGGCACCCATAATTGGATAAAATTCCACAACTATCTTTGGAGGTGTGCTAGAGCCCAAGACTGACTGGATCAATCTCTGAAGTGCAAGACCAATCCAAACCATGATCATGTAAAGGTGTTTGAAAGTATTTGGTTTGGGCATTAAAGTCCCCTAAAATGATGATGTAAACCATTTATGCAAACATGGAGATGCACTCCTATAAGTTTGTGAAAGGGTCTCCATCCTCAACACTATGAATAACGTACTAAGAAGTGAGAAGTAACAAGCATCAATGAAGATATCTCTCTGATGATGTTTAGTGTGATTGATATGTTTGATGTAGATCTAAAGGAATTTGGTATGGACATCAGTATGGATGATTGAGGTAGCCTTGAAAAGATCATCACTAATCAGAAAAGCCATGCCTTTACAACCTCAAACCCCACCTGAGTTACAAACCTCCTCTCTGTATATGGATAGCCACTAATAGCCTACAAACCCTAGAAGGGGACGGTTCAAACTCTCATGAGTCTCCATGATGATAAGGATTGCTACTAAGTCAATTGCTTCTTGAAATAGGCTAGGTAGGGACCATAGCGAGCCATTGCCTTTCCAACAGTTAACAAGAATAGAGCCAGAGGAGGGGGATGACCCACCCTTGTCAGACTGTTGGTATGCATGTCATTTTTTCTTTTTGGTATGTCTTGACACCCAACCACTAAGAGGGGAATCATAGATAACTACCTTGAGATTTTGAATCATGACCCACTTCCCACTACTTCTAGCCTCATCAACTAGGCCCCTAGAGTGTTTCAACTTTGCCACCTATGATTTAGTGAGATCTTCATCCAAAAAAGTTTTTGTAGGAAGAGAGAATAAAATCTTTTCTCTAAGAACTTGTAGTCTATCTGAGAGGGAGTGAAACCAGAGAAAGAGGGTGTCGTCTGGGCCTAGCCAACATTTGTCTAGTGAAATATCCAAGATACCAAGTAGGTCTATAAGGAAAGAGTGTCCAACAACAAGAGGGTTAGAAGTGGGAGGAAGACCACAAAATCGTAGGTTTAGTTCCTAAGCTCGTCTCACCCGCTCCTCATCTATCTTCCCTTGGACCAACTTCTCAACACCCGAGACAGGTGTTGCAGTAGTAGTGTTACACAAGGTTGCCCAAGTTTTTACCTTGTGTTCAGTTTTAGATGTGAGTAATGAATGTCTATCAACAATTTTAGTCTCTCTCTCTCCTTAATTGCTGTGAGGTCTACAGTTGTAGTGTTGAACCTTGCTAAGAGGTTATCAATAACAATTGTATTAGAGGCTATCATCTGCTTAAGTTCTAGGATTGATGCTGAGAGAGACTCGATCATGTCTTTGAGTTGTAGGTCAGATTTAACATGAGATTCCAGTGTAAGCACCCATTTTGTTAATTTGTGAGAGAGGTTAGATATAGTGAACATCTTTTAGTTTTGCATTATCTTTCTCTATTTTTTCAAGATGGCCAACAATATGCTGCAATGGGATTGGATTGAGTGGAGTTATTATGTCAAACAGTTGAGTAATTCATGTACTGTGGTCCTTCTCCAATTCTCCAATTGTGTTCTCAGATTGAGTGCGATTGTCGATGCGCAATGACTGGAGAGAAGAGGAAACAAAGAATGTGTTGTATAAAGGAGTGCCATCAACATGCAGTTCCTTGGTTACTCTACTTGAAGAGGCTTTTTGTCAAACACTTGGTCTTGCTCCACTGCCTAGTCTACAACTTTCTCTATTCACTTTCGACTCTACGTCCTACAAATGCAATTGATGATGCATCTCACAATCACTAGTCAGACATCCTATTAAGTGGTTCACATGCAATAGGATTAAAGAAAAAATCATTCCCTCAATCTTTGTTAAACCTTTCAAACAACTGACACCCAAAGATCAACCTGTAAGCTTCCAATATGCAAAAAATATGGCACCCATGTGTTAAAGGAGCAACAAAGGCATGAAAGGTGTGACATTCGACAAACACAACTCATGGTCTAGGAAAGCATGACTCAGTGAGAGAAAGTGGAGACAAAATTACTACAAAAGAGGGAATTTAAATTCCCTTGCAGGCTAGGAGTCTTACATAGGAGGTGAACTGAAGGGTGACCTTGGCAACATGGTATAGTATGCAACTCTAGTTGTTCTCTGAATTTTTCAGTTTTGGAATGTGTTTTAAGCATTGTTGTAATATTTCAATTACAACTACAGTACATATAAATATGAAATCGCTCATCTAAAAATTTCATATTTATTTTCCTTATCTGATTTTTCAATAGTTCTTAAATATAATGACAACCTAGATCATTAAATGACATAACAAATCTAAATCTCACATACCCACAAAATGCTACCAAGAAATAATTGGAACTAATCATGAAATGCTAAAAATGCTCCCAACTAAATCTCATATAACCACAAAATGCAACCAAGAAATAATTGGAGCTAATTATGGAGTGCTAAAATGATCCCCAAAAAGAACAATAGTAGAAATTTTCTATAGAAGCAAAGTGCACTAGTTAATGTAGATTATAGCTCTTACAAACCCCAATGACTACCCTAGGAACCTTACATGGCCCTTCTTGGCTAGGATTATTACAATTTGTATAATGATGGAAATAGAGAACAAGATCTAAGATCTATTCATCCTAATATCATGACAATGGAGTCTTGTCAATAAATGCAAGTGAAAAATAATATCAAATAGATAAAAAATTGCATTCAAATCTAATTCCTTTGCCCTCCTATCAACAAGATCCTTTGTCTAAATTATATATACTCTAAAAGTGCTATGCACAAGAGGTTATAAAAACTGCAAGTATGTAAAATGATCTTACAATGTTCAAAATGTAAGAAGACACATAGATTTCAAGATGCAAGAGGGTTAAGAAAAGAAAATGAGGAGAAAATGAATTTATAGTTGTCCCCATAGGGGGGAGAAAGTTGTAGGATAAACGTGGGATAAAGAAGGTAGTTGGAAACAAGTATTTATCCCATATTTACTAAGTGAATGCAAATGTTGGGGCTAGATGGATGCAAATAAAATGAGTTTAAGAAAGAGAGGATGTCTACGAGTTTATGTGAAAAGTCTTTAATGATTTAGGGATTATGAGGAATGCAGAGAGTTGTAGGAAAAATGTGGGATGCAGGAGGTAGTTGGAAACAAGTATTTATCCCATATTTACTAAGTGAATGCAAATGTCGGGGCTAGATGGATGCAAATTAAAAGGATTTAAGAAAATACAAAATGTTTATGAGTCTATGTGAAGAGGCTTTAAATATTTAGGTAGATTAGGAGGATTAAATGAATCAATAGAGGAAAACATTAATGAATCAATTAAATAGATAACAATATCAATTTAATCAATACAAGAAATATGATTAGAAATAAGGAAATCTTAATGTCTACATTTTGTCCCTCTTTGAGACAATGCAATTTGTCACGTTGTTTCAAAGAAAAAAAAGGTTAATTGATAAATGGAAGGAAAAATTGGTTAACTGATAAATGCTCTAGAGATATCTTGGTAAGGATGATGATAAATATGATATTACCCCTTGAGATATTGATTAAACAAAGCGTGACAAGATGATTGATATTACACAAGGAATTAAGGTGATGTACATTTGATGAAAATGCACCAAGGATAATCGTTACTAAACAACTGATGGAACCAATCATTATAGCCAAGTTGATAAGTTGATTAAGTTGATTGAGATTGATGCTAGTGTAGGAGATTTTGGTGCAATAATTGATTTATTGATCAAGGGACAATGACATTAAAGGGTAAGAAATAAGATTGATTTATAATTGAAATTAAGAGACATGTATAAGTCATATAAATTTTTTTTATCGATCTTTAAGATAAGGAAGAAGAATGTGAATGATGGAAGGATGATGAAATAAATAGTTGATGAATAAGAGATATGAAATAGATGAATGAAATAAACTAATAAAGAAAATGAAGGGAAGAAAATGGGTGAGAAATGAAATAAAGAAAATGAGATGAAGGGGAAAATTATTAGACATGGTATATTGGTGCTGACATTGATTGTCATTGATGTCAAAACATTCATACCAACATTTTGTTGGTATTGAGTTTTGTGTGTTTTGTTTTGGAGCATCTCACTCTTATTGGTGATAGCATGATTAGCCTAGTAGAAGAATTTCTCACAATGAAGACATTACACATCTTCTATTCATATTGGTTTTTGTGTATTCAATTTCTTGTATCGATTCTCTTGGTACAAATTTTGGATACAATTTAATTGATCATCAATGGGAGTATACATGACCAAAATATCCTACATTTATTGTTGTTGATATATTCATGTACTTGGTCTTTTTGGTTATTCTTATCAATACAATTATAGGCTTCTAGTTGGTTGATTGAGCACTCATGTTCAGATTTGTTCTGATTAACACTATTGCTCGTTATGGTTGGTCATAGTTGTTCTTAGTTCCTGGTGTCATAGGCATGTTACTTGAGGTCATTAGTTCATTTAATGATATTTAGGTTTCCATCTTTTAGACTTGAATGTGGTGTTCCTATGGCTGTGGAAACCATGCTATCTCGTGTGTGATCTATTTTTGTAATATTATAGTGTGGTGATGAGATTCTAGATTTAGGGTTGATGCTTATAATTAAATGTATCAACAAATCAATGCATTGGAGCCTTCACGCATTTTATTATTGGTGGTTGATAGAGATAATCATGAATACCAATAAGTGTGTGTATGCATACATACATGCATACATACATACATACATACATACATACATATGTGTGTGTGTGTGTGTGTGTGTGTGTGTGTGTGTGTATATATATATATATATATATATATATATATATATATATATATACACACATGTGTATACATATAAATATATATTTATATGTATGTATGTCTATATGTATGTGTGTACATATGTGTGTGTGTGTGTGTGTGTGTGTGACTTCTTTTTATTCAAACAAGTGCGCAATAGTGTGACTAAGTGCAATATGTTGGGAATGCAAGTATGCATTTTTCTTAGAATTGGTATGCATATTTCGGTAAATGTGTTCTTGGTATTGAAAGTGCAAGAAACTCAATCAAGATGATTAGGGAGGTGCATGCAATTCACAATTTTTTTGTGTAGATGCCTAAAACTATAGTCTGTTTTGGTCCCATTTTCATTCTAGCAATGCACCTTTCAGTATTTTAGGGTGTAGTTACTTAGGCAATTAGCTTACTGACTATACCCCTTCTTCTTTCTGGCAACTAGCCTTTTTGTACCAAATCACCTAATTGATGCCACCTTAATTGGTGTTCTTTTCATGAGAATTAGTTTCTCCATGATTTCTCCAATTTGAGTTTCTATGTTATATTTGGTGCTCATTTTTTTAATGTATAAGTGTTCTTAATGATTATCATCCAATGGTGTATTGTTGTGTATCAACGAAAATATCTTTAGTAATAGAGAATGTATGTTTCTCTATAGCCAACCATTGAATTTTTTTTGAAGAGTGTGTCGAATAGTTGATTCACACCCCTCTAATTTATTTGACATTTTCAACAATTGGTATTTGAGCTTGGTCCTTTGGTTGCAAAGCTTAAACATTTGAGGGAGATCTTAGATGTTTGAATAGATAGAGGATTCTTCTATGCCAATGGATCTAGCTAGAATGTCATGTCGAATGACATAGAAAGTACTGAATCAAAAAATGAGGAACTCAAAGAAAATCATAAGGAAGCTAACAAAGGTATTTCTAAAATCAGAGATCAGATTAGGAAGTTTAGATTTAAACACATGCAAATCAAGAGTTAAAGACATCTAGAGAAAGAATAATTGAACTTGATGATGAGTTGCAAAAATCTGAAGGATATTGGAGAATCTTGATTAGAGCTAATGGAATTCATCAATACTTTTACAGACTCAAAATAATTGTTTGAGAACAAAAGTGAAAAAAAGGATAATCTATTTGATGGTTGGTTTGTATTGTCAAATCTTGAAAATGATGTGAAGGTTTGGAAGCATACTGAAGATGATGTCAAAGAAATGATTTAGAAGGTCTCAAAGATGAATGATAGATTTGAAAAGGACCTTGAAAGAATGAAGACACAAGTAGATGAGAACACTGCAATTTTAGACTAGTTGCATAATCAACAGAAGAGTTGTTCAAGTTGTTTTGGTGAATGTTTAGATTAGAGAAAAAAGCGTAAGGAGAATTTACTTTTATGGTTACTATTACATGTGTAATAAATTTGGTCATAAAGCTATTGATTGTAGGTTGAAAGAAGTGAAAAAGAAGGTTTGATACTTCTAATGTCAAAATATTAGTCATAAAGAAAAAGAATGTTGAGATCAAAAGAGAGAACATGGTCAATATTTTTCATGGAACCCTCTATCTCTACCACAACTTCAAACATAAAGCTAGTTAGTGTAAGATGAGATCTAGAAAGAAGAATACAAAATGTTACAAATGTGGAAAATTAAACACTTCGATAAAACATGCAAATCAAATGATGTGTCAGCTATTAATGTTAAGAAGGTATAAAAAATAGAAACTTAGAAGAAAGAATGGAAGAAAAGGTGGGTAATGTTGATGGATTGCTAGTGCCAGATTGGTCACTGGATCTACCAAAAAATGATAAAGCCTAAAGGTCAAAGCAATAGTCAAAGAATACAACCTAATGATAAATGATATACATACATACATACATACATACATACATACATACATACATACCTACATATATATATATATATATATATATATATATATATATATATATATATATATATATATATATATATATATATATATATATATATATATATATATATATATATATATATATATATATATATATATATATATATATATATATATATATATATATATGTACAAAAGGAATTAGGCCTAAATGTCAAAGAAATAATCAAAGAATATAAATAATAAATATATATGCATAAATGAAAAACAAGGCACCCTCATGACAAGAGGAAGAATGGAACCCAAAATTGACACAAACAAGGCCCCAGAACAAGAGGAAGGCAATCCCACTCGAGAAGAAAGAAGAGAGACATTATGAAAGGGAGACAAGATAGGTTGATTGGTTGGAACTTCTAAGGATAATAAGGGATGCAATGATGGATTTAACATCCACCCTTTATCTTGACTAATATTGGAAGGATGATTTCTAATTTTGATGGCTTCTTGATTTTGCACTTAAAAAATTTATCTTCCTTTGACAAGATTTAGGTGCTCTCAAGATAGATGTGGGGCTTGGTGGAGGACGATTGTGTTGCAAGGGGAAAATTGAGGATCTGATCATACCTAATATCAACATCATGTTCCATGATATTGGTGTTGAATGATCTACCCATCTAGCCAATATAAGGAACACTGCAAGAGCACTTAATTTTGTAGACACCAAACTCAAGAAGAATTTCTTTGGGGTCCTTGAGGGATGGGGTTTGAAGCTTCAAGGTGATGAAAGGTTTAAAGGCACTTTGAAGACCTTTCATAAGGAGGATCTTAGAAATATTTTGCGGGGTAAGATCATGACATGAGTTGAGAGAGGGCATGGAGGCTTGGAATTTGGAAGGAAATGAAGATGATAATGGTTTATGGCCTTGGACATTTGTTTGTTTGAGTAGCCATTCAATTTGAAGACCTTTCCCAAATGGTTGGTCTCTTCATAATGTAATATTCATCTCAAATCAGAATGACTCTCATGGAGAGGGATTCAAGAACACCTATCTTTGACTTGGCTGATGATGGAAGGAGAACGGAAAATATTTGTCAGTGTGGGTAGATTTACGAAACACCTAACAACTAATAGATCCATTCGATTTTCTTACGAGAAAGATATCAAGGGAAGGAAGTTCATTGTCGGACTCAATCTCCATAATAAAATTAATACATAGAGATATGCTATTGATGTGCACTATAAATTCTTCCATTTTTTTTTTGTCATGGGGCTAACAAACATTGGTGTCATTAATGCACATTTTCCACCATTTTGGCTTGAGAGGGAAAAACTGAAGAGTCAACTCTTGAAAGTGTTCCATATATATGTTAGAAATGATGGTGGAGAGGGGAGAGCCCATAGCTATCCCATCAAATTTTCCATATATAACCCCTTGAAAGAAGAAAAAGGTAGATCTAAGCATAACTCCACAAGACTGGACAACTCGACATCCAATTAAGTTTAACCAACCCAATATCATCAAGGAAGAGGACCTTGGTGTGAAAGGAAAGCACATTAAAGCTCACTAAGATGTCACTAGTTTCCAAAGTTTTATCATTGACAAAGTCAAAAAAATTATAAAGAATTCTTGATGAAAGAATCCAATTTCCTAGTTAATGGGGAAATGAGCTTGACCAAGAAGGAAGATAACTTGTATGTTGGAGAACTAATGGTGTAAACAATGCGTATAAGAGGAATGTTGGTTATGTAGATTTTAGGACCATTGTAGATATGGAGGGTCACTTCTTTGGTAGGTAAAAGATGCCCTTTTGTGTCTTCATCACATGAGGAATCATAAATGACCACTTTAACCTTCTTGAGGATCTTCACACAAGGGTTGTGCCCTATAATTTTTTAGTACTAGAATTGGAAAGTAAATCCAAAATCTTATAAATATAGTTATGGCTATTCATAATAAACATGCCATTGCCTTTATAGGCCTTGGTGATGACCACATAATTATTATGTATAAGCTCATTAAAGGCCAAACATTTAGATTTGGGTAAATTATTTTTGGAAAACTTGGCATGCATCAACACCATCACACAATCTTGCCTCACTTCCTCTACGATCTCATTAGGAAGAGAATGAAGGCAATTTTTAATTTCTAGAAGGAACTCCACATGAGAAACATTGAACCCCAACCCTTTCTTTTAAAAAATTAAACCAAGAGGACTAATGGTGATCATAGAAAGGTTAATCACTAAAGTTTTGATCCAATCATAGATGGGATCAATCACTAGGCCTACACAACCATGTAAAGGATTAGTGGACAAATCATAAGCAATCAAAAAAAATGAGAGAGAGAAGGGAAGAACTCAAAAAAGGGAGATTAGCTTGATTAATAGCTCAAGCAACCCACTGAGAGAGTTGGATGAGTATCAAGGACAAGAAATGCAACATGTGACCATGCTTGACTGACACACTCAAAAAAGAAAATTTAGCAACTTTGTGTTTTTTTCCATATATTTGTAAATTTAAGCATATTCATAAGTTTTTCATAATTACCATATAAATAAATGATATAAATAATTTATTTATATCAAATTAATTAAGATCATTACTTGACAAGACAAAGTGTGATCTATAGTGCAATGGATTGTGCTACATCATATAAAGACATTAGATAATGTTGAAAATAGAATGGGCATGGGATACATCATAATAGAGCACTACATAAGGCATAGGACATATGTGCATAAGTAAACCCATACAAAGGCACTATCTTGAAAGGTATGATCCACATGAAAAGAAGTTAAAATAAGGGGGATTGGTGAGTCCCACTAAGTACATCAACCCACAAAGTGTGCGGCCAATAGGGACACAATTTTTCTCTTGGGCCTAGGGTTGGGTTAGGATGCCTTTTTTAATATCTTCATCCCCCTCTAAGGGGATAAAACATTAAATAATGCATGTTCCAAATTGGAATCTTCTTTCTCAAAATAATAAAATAAATTATATCATGTTTAATTAGTAAAATTAAAACTCTAATATCTTATAAATCATACATTATTGAAAATGATGTTTATAGTGTTTAAACTATGATAATATAGCTCAGAAGGGGGCACTACAAAATAACCCCACATATGCTACTAAGAGATAAGATGCCATTTTGTTTATCCTTTGAAGTAGGACAAAGTAGTTAGGTCTTATCTAGGATAGTCCTAAGGAGTAACAAATGATGGGCTACTTGGAGTAGGTGATTTAAGGGTGTGAGGTATATGATATGCGGTGTAAAATTTTGATATGCAAGATAATGTGGCTAAGGTTTTTATTAGGAACAATGATATGAAGTGTAAAATTTCTAAAAATTAAATTTTCATCTAAGCCTCCATCTCACCTTAAAAATTATGTCATCTCAATTCTCAAGATCATTAATTTTGTGGTATGCTCAATTTAGGATGTGTACACACCATTGGACATCTTCATAGAATGCAATCATCCTATGAATTTGCAAATTGAAGGTGGATATTGGGGCATTGCACCTATTATTTTTGGTAGTGTAATATATGTTGTTATGTGGAGGCTAATCAGACTTAGAAGTTTATTTTTTCCACTTCCTTCGACATAGTTTCCCCCTAGATTTTTCTACGAAAGTTCAAGAAGGAAACATGACCCATGATGGGGTCAAGGGGCAACACCCCTTGCAGGATCTTGGGGCAAAGCCCCATGCGCTCTCTATTGCAATACATGATGGGGCCAAGGGGAAACATCATGTGAGGCCAAAAATGACTTTATTATTATAAAAGGTGTTAAGAGTTATTTTTCTATTAGACAACATATTTTAGCCCTAATTTTGTAAGCGATGCCATTCCTATATAAAATTTCTTGGGGTTAGGGATTTTATGAAGTATGATGATCTAATAGCTTTGTGTGGTAGAATTGAGTTGTAAGGGATTGTAAATTGTAACAATTTGAAATCATTGGATAATAATATTGGACTCACTATTTGGTGGACGCAGTCCAGGGATTAGGTGAACTACATTACATCTTTGTGTTTCTTATATTCCTATGTATACTTTATTCCTTTTTTTCTATATTGGTTATATTTGCATGTAATTGTTATTTTTGTCTCTCTAATCCTAACAACATCTCTGTAGACTCTCTAACAATGTAAATAATCATTTTATTTAGTTTAATCTTCATTCATTGCCTAATTTTTCTTCCCTTGGATACTCTTAGTCATTCAAATCTATCTCACACACTCTCTTAGCATTTTTAATTACTTTCTTGATATATCTTCACCATTAGTGACAACTTTCATTCCTAGTGGGTCACATTGAATTGTTTCTCCAAAAATCTCTTGTCTTCTATCCACCAAGATTTGGCTTCTTGGGTTTTGTTGTAGGGGTGCGTCATGAAGACCATCCTCATCTGATGTTGTCTTACTTTAACATATTATAATAAGGTCCATTCATCCATTTTTATGTTGATTGAAATATCTTAGGGAGATCTTGTAAGGCCAAAGAGTTTATTGATATTGGAAACCCAATAAAGACCTAATAGGTCCCTATGGGCCAATGTTAGTTCATGGTGACTCATTGGGCATATACTATACACTCATTATTTAACTTGTCAATTTTTTTAATATGATATGTTAACCATTTCCTTAGGTTGAATTGTTACGTCTATCTTTACTATTTTTTATGGTTATATACATAAATATAATATTTATATATGGGGGTGCGTGTTTGCACATTTATATGGTTATATATATTCAAAATTATGTGTGTGTGTGTGAGTGTCTCACATATTTATATATAAATATACACTCAATCGTCTATATATAGATACTTAATAACTTGTGTTCTCTCCCCCCCCCACACAAATCCTTTTATTTTTATTTTTATGTTGTTTTTTTGTAGTTTTATCTTTTAGGTCCTTGTTATGTTGTTTCCTTTTCTTTAGCTCTTACCATACTTTTCGTAAGTTGATATTTTTGTTATCTGTCCTTTATTCTAAATTTTTTCTACTTTATGGCCTTCTAGGAATTTTCTCCTCCTCCCTACTGTCTCTCATCTTTTTAAAAAAATCTCCTTCACTCTTTTTTTTTGTGTGTGTACAATATCCTTCTCTTTCTCTTTTTATCCTAGCTTGATCTGCAACTAGTTACTTTATTTCTAGAGCTCTCTTATTGTGATGATAGATCATAAAGTGTGATTCAAAGTGTTGATTAAGAGAATTTAACACAATTGAAATGAGAAAAACTAAAACTAAATCAAATAGATTGTGAAAAAATGATATTATTAATTGAATCTCTTTATGGTAGAGAGTTATATTGGAAATTAGAGATGTCAAATTTTCACAATCCATTATCATTAAGTTGTTTTCACAAAATCTTGCACCCTTGCCTAAAGTTATTACCTAAAGGAAACCTTGTGAAACATGGAAACAATCTCCAAAATGTGGGACTTGAACTATGAGATTAAGTCTCTAGAGAAGGCTGACTTCCTTACTATCAGGGTGCATCTAACTACTCTTTGGAAAGAAAAGGGAGAAGGAATGCATGAAAGAAAAAAATTTAATCTAATCTAAAGGGGGTGATACACCAAAATAGTTTGTTTAGTTCTATTTCTACCTAACAATACACTATTCATCAACATAATCTCAAGATACACTGATTCAACCTTTGCTTTGGCTCAACAACCACATATAGATCATAAACTAAATGGATACTATAAGAAAGGGACATCACTTCATAACATTCAAAGGACAATAGTAGATACTTTTATGCAGATTGAAGAATGGAAACAACTACATTAACAAAGGTAGGAAGGTTTTACACTTATATTAATGGAGAATGAGGCATAATAGAGATTACATTCATGCATAGACAAAAGGAAAATTACAGTAGTAGAGTGTAATACTATTGCTAAAGAATCAGAAAAAATGGCCAACCCTAAGAAGGGTTACAAAATTTTCTTTTATAGTTCAAGCACAACTTAGATAGCTACCCTAAGGCAAAGCACAAAAATTGCATTTAAGGTTGTAGAGAACAATCACTACAAATATGGGAAAGATTTGATCATGGTACACATCCAAATGCAAGGAAATCATACATTTCACCAAAAAATAGCCATGAGAGGACACAAATGGCAACCGTTAATGCTTTAACCGAGTAGATGGATAACGAGGTGGTGGTGGAGTGTCCCCTTACACTTATCAGACATGGAGAAGTCTCATAAGTGGTTGTGGATTATCAAAAGATTAGATTTTCCATTAAAGAGTTATTTCTTTCTTAGTATCAACATGTTAAGTCAGCCATTTCATCAGTCAACTGGAATCAACCCTCAAGCTGCATCACATGGCCCAATGATAACAAAATATTCTTCCACCTTGTTTAACCTTCTAACCTTATGTTGAACGTTGACTGCCCTCTCTTTAGGACTTCACCACCCAAGCCTTCTAGGACACATGCCAACTTGTCATTATGTCACCATGTCTAAAAATCTAGCAACTTTTCATAACGACAAAGTAGTATCCTTCAATCCATATTCAATCTGACGATGGGGAAAATACAAACACCTTATGAACTATGATGGGCCTGTTGGGACATGTGTTGCATCATCGCTATCTCGCTATGCATATTCATTGTGCAACTTTCCATAGTGATAAAGAGACATTTTTTGATCTTGGAAGATCTGATGACCATGAAAAAATACCCCCTCTCTCTGTGTTTATACCTGTAGTAAATAGGAACCCGAAAGCTGGAGCCTCATTCATGACATAAAACCTTTGAAAAATCCTTGCATTGGTTGGTCCTAGCACCTCCACATGTCGAGCTATCACTTCTCAGTATTTGTTAAACCTTGACCACCTTCATAATGTTGGAAAACGACAACCCTATATCCTCACCCGATCAATGACTGTTGGAGAGCTGGGGCCCTTGGTGAAATTTAGTTTATCTGACCAATAGAACATGCCCACTTGGAAAAATTATGACACACTCATCGGCTTCCACAACCCACTCAAAGAGACTGACCTCACAAATCTGCATGGAAACTGCTCACTTTCTCGCATTGTTTAAAATTCTTGCATCTTTAAAATGCGAGAATTTGACAACCCTAGATTTGGATTACTTGACTGTCGAGAAACAAATGAACATTCTCGATCTTGCCAACATCACTATCCAATCAGAAACTACTCGTATACCATATCACTCTAAGACTAGACTACCACATCATATAGGTTGATCCACATGGCATCTTGTTACATCTTGACAACATTAACCTAGGCCAACATTTAACTCACTACAACCATACAAACAAGAGCTTTCACCACCTCGCATCCTTAAACACGGTCAACCCTTAACTCAACATGACCATGCAATGAAGTTGACATCAAACCATGATTGCTCGATCACAACTTATCATTAAATCAAATGCCTTAACCCTTTGAACGATCGATAAAGGGAATCGTTGCATCACTACCTTGATCTTGAGTTAAGTTTAACCATCAATGACCTAGCGAACAAGGGTATTTTTTGTGTTGTGACCCTAACCATGATTAACTATTAATCCATTGTGACCAGGCAATGAGACGTAGTCGCATGATCACGACTTGAAATTCCCAAGGGATATAACATAAAGGCTCAATTAGGATATAAAATGAAACCCAAGGTTTTAACGCATCCTTATAACATGCAAGACTTGAAATATTTTAAAATGTGACCATTAGCCATGCTTGACAGGCAAAATTTAAAAATTTTGGCAAGAGGGAAAAAAAGGCTAACAATTACCATAAATTTTTTTTGAATCATTACCATAAAAATCATTTATATCTCTTTTGTGGTGTTTTATTTACATTCCATTTTCTAATATCTTGTCTTCCAATACAAGAGTGAGTATAAAGCCCCATATAAGCATGAGATAATATAAAATAAAGGGAACACTAAAATAAGGGCCCAACAAAGAGTGCATTGAGATTTAAAATTAAACATGACACACAATCTTGATTTGAAAATCAATTTAGAGTCAAATGTTTTTAATAAGGCTTAAAGGAGTGTAAAGATGAAATTATTACTAGGAGCGTAAAGTGGACTCGTTAATCAAAGGACTACAATTTATGACACTTGATTTTTAAAGTCCAAAACATATGGGTTTTATTCAAAACTCGTTTGTGAAATTTAATTTAAGATAAAGTAAGCAAGAAAATAAAGAAAATAATTATTTCTTGTGATCTCTAAAATCACCATAAGGTACAATGATGAAGTATATAAATTACTCCTTTTGTGTTACACAATTGCACTTTTTTTCTTAATTCTCAATATTTGTGGCACAAGAGGACCATCTATGTAAAAACTATGATAAACACACTAAATAATATTGGATTAACTTTTAAAATGAAATTTAGTAAAGTTTACTTTTAAATCATGTCTTGGACAAGTGATCTTATTTATATATGTATCTTTAAAATTAATTATATATTATATGATGACATATCATAATAATTTTTAAAATAAAATTTAGAGAAGCATACTTGTAAGTAATGCCTTGGACAAGTGATCTTATAGATAAATATATGTATCTTTAAAACTAATTATATATTATATGATGATGCTTACACCTAAAAGTCAAAAATATTTATGTGATGTTAGACAAGAGATTCCAATTACCCAAATTAAATTTCAATAAAAGAAAACCCATACTACAACAAGTGCCACATAGTGACATGTACTTGTGGTAAATGTATTGTAATACAAACAATTATTGAATATTCTTATAGTCATTAATCTATAAATATTTAAAATAAATGTATACAAAATTATAATTATTAATTATGTAGCATATAATATTTTAGTATTATTAGTCCTGCCTATTTATAGGCGGAGACTATTGTTTTCGCATGGGCTTTTTGCTATTTCTTTGCACGGGAAATTGTGTCATCAAAAAAATTAAAACTGATTTCCAATGTTAGTGTAGACTCCAGTGAATTACTTTATTATTTATGATTTTGTTTGAATATTTCTTGTTTTTTGATTGGCCATGGGTATTTTTCCCAATGGTTTTTTTCATTTTTTCTACTTTACAAATTCTATAAAAAAATGAACAGCAACTACGAGCATATTATTTAATAGTTGTGAATAACCTTTTGACGCCTTTATGAAAACCTGTGCTGCTGAAAAAATTTCGGTCACACGATAATTAGCCGATAGACTTCTTTGTGCGGAGATATACCGAAATTCAATGTCGGACACTGGGAGAAAGGAAAAATGGAAGCCAATAGAAGAAAACACGACTATAGTAATTTTTTAGGGAATTTTCACTTTAGCCCTTCTTCCACATATTTTTTTCATTGTGTATCGTGCACGGGCTCTCTGCGTATGTCAACAATATGAGGCTCTATAAAAAGGGTATTGGAGTTTTTAGATCAAGCTTTTATGAAGTGTGTTATGATTTTTATTAGTCCCGCCTTTTTAAAGGCAAGACTAATGTTTTCGGCAGACCCGCTTGGCATGTGTATTAATTTTCCTACAATGTAATATATTGTCTAATGTAAGGTTTGGAACGTAATATTTTTTAATTCATTTATATCATTCTAATTTCTTTATTTTGATTGGCGACGAAAATTGAATTTTTGAGTTTTGAAAAGGCAGAAAACATTGGCGATAAGACTGCCAGACAACGTAGGGAAATGTGTACAAAGTGTAGGGAGTAAATATAATGAGAAAACTGAAGGAAAAATGAAAGGACAACGAGATAAGAGTGCATTTATTACACGTCAGACAACTTGTTACTTTATCTTAATATGTATTTTTATTTTTATTTTTGATTAAGTATTTTTCAAGCTAGTGAGTGCAAAATTAAAATTATTTTATAAATTTTAAGTGGAAAAGTAAAAATGTGAAGAAAAAATAATACTATTTTTTATATTTTATAAATTTTAATTATAATCTCATCATTTTTTCATTGAATTTTATTAGATAAGATTTGAACTTGGTCCATTCACATGTCTAGTATTTGTCCTCTCATTGTAATAAAATAAAAGTGTGATAGTCATTTTAACAATTTTTTAAGAATTTTTTTATGAAAAAAAATAGTGAAATTTGTAAAATAAAACTTTTATATTACTTGTAAATACATCAACAAGAGATGCAATTTTTTAAAGTATTTTTAATAGTTAAATGCTAACATCTTTTTTGGGTACTACATTTTTCCTTTCTTCATTAATATTTCAAATATTACATTACTAGTTGTATCAAATTGGTTTCAATGATTTATTTTTTCCTATTTAAGTCAATTTCAAATGAATTTATAACATTGGCTATGTAAAATTAGTTTTTAAAAATAATCATTATTTATTTAAACATAAATATATAATATAATTGTCTAAATTTATTTTTGTTTTTCAAGTTAATTTAAAGATGAATTTATAAACTATCTTAATAATTATTTATGTTAAAATCATCAAATCTGAGAAAAGATAGCAAAAAAATTACACGTTGAAAATGATTTAAATATTTTATTAAAGTTGTATTCAATTTTGAAATTGAAAAGTCAACTTTCATTGATATATTTGCTTCATATTTTAGTTTGAATTCTTTTCTACTTTTAGAAATTGAACATAATTTCAATAATAAATAACTTATTAATATATTTATATATTACAATTTATTAAATTTGATAAAATCTTCAACAATTATATATATATATATATATAAAATTTGAAACTATTTCACCTTAAAATCAATGCATTATATCCTTTTGTATAAGGCGGGACTAAAGCTCTTCAGAGCTCTTGTTGACAAAGTATTCATAAATGTTAAGTATAAAATAATAGATGGAGATTGATCAAAAGATATATGATTGTTAAATATAGGCATATTTCAAAACCAAATTAATGTATGTAAGATGCACTTTAATTTTATTAGGCTAATTTAGTTTTGATTATATATTAATTAATTAATTAATTAATCTATCTATAAATAAAGTTTATAGAAAAGATAAATATAAATTATCATGTAAAAATAAATTAATCGCAATGTAAATTTTATAACTAAATTAAAAAATAGTTGAATTATCTTGGGATCAAATTTGTTTAAGTATAAAAAGGTTAATTAAGTTTATATGACAATTATAACTTAGTATACAAATACATATATAAAAGACTTCATCTAAAGTTATTAAATTGGCCGACTAAGATTTTTTAACTCTATCTTAAATTAGTTGTAATTTTATTCGAAGTCCTCAAAGGTCATCTTTAATTGAAAAAATTCATTACAAGATTTAACCATTCCTAAAATCTTGCAAGAATAATGAATATGGAGTACTCGTCCAAAAAAAGGGGTCCTACAAGAACAACTTGATTGAGCCAATCATAATTTTTTTTTTTCTATTAATGATAGAGGATCAAAAAAACTTCAAGTTCTATCAAGCCAAAATCTAGATGCCACCAAAACTGCATCAACAGATGGTTTTTTCAAGCTAACAAGACCATTAACTAAACCAAACCAGCTACCAAAACAAATACGCTGGACAAATCACGACTATACAAAGCATGTCCAGTTATACACAAAGGAGAGCTATTCAACTTTAAACTAGTTAGCCCCAAACATCCTTTGGGCTACTATTAAGGCTAATATTGTTGAAGTTCCATCCATCATCATAGACATTATTCTTAGGAGGTCTAATAACATTATCAATTATATAATATTTCAAATTAATAAACATTTATAACAACTTTAATCATTTTTTTTAATTTTAAAAAGCCATTTATTATTCGTTCGTGAGTGCACAAGTATTGGTTAATTGAAAAGAGGTGAATACAATAGTACATTACATATGACAAGTACAATAATGTGTAGCAAAAATAAATTATAAGCTTTCAAAAAAATTAAAACTCAAATTCAAGTCCATTTGTAAAATTCATAATAATTGCATAGAAAAACTTAAAATATATTTTAAATAAAAATCAAGTATATTACTGTAAAGAGTACAAAATTGTATCATATTTCAAACCAAACCTTGAAGCAATACATGTGTGTGCTTTAGTTATGGATTTATAAAGCTATTGTGGTTGAAAAAATATATAATGGAGAGAGGGGAGGGTCCCTAACACATAACTAGTGGCATATGGGTTGTGGTATGAGAGAGGGTGGGTAGAACCTAGAAAAAAAGAGTCAAGGAAAGCAACGCGTCTTAGTGACACAATAGTAGAGAAAACTCAAATTTCTAAATTCTATGATTTCCAACACTAAATGCACATCATCATTTGATAGCATCATTGGGGATTATAATTACAATGTTAAAACATGCATCATCACTCTAACACAAGTACTACAAATTGAGATGAATATACTAAGTGGTCAATTACTTGTGAACTTTTACTATGGTAAAAAATAAAAATTCAATGTATAACCAGTTAACTTTATTATTTTCATAATCAATATCCTAAGTCATTTTTTGAAAAAATGATATATATATATATACACACAACATTTTTTTATAGCTTTCATACCTCTCATAACTAAAATAGTTGGTATTTAAAAATAAAATTTTATAAATAAATATCAATTAATATATTTGACTAGGACTCTGTCTTCTTTCGTCATATCCCTCGTGAATGGAACAGAGTGGCAGATTGTTTGGCAAAATGGACTTCTAAAAATGTGATTAGGTGGGATATTAGTGGTAGGGATGAGCTACCGTCTAAGTTTTGTGAGATCCTTGGGTAGCTGATTTTGGAAGACATGAATATGTAGTGGTGTGTGGGCCTTTGGCCTTTGCTCTGTATTTTGGTTTTAAATTTTTACCCCCCTTTTACAAAATAAAATATAAATGTTTGACTATAAAATATCATTTGATGTATAATAATTTTATTTTTATAACTATAGTATGTTAATTCTCAAATAAATCTTTATGATACTTTAAATATTATAAATTTTATTTTATGAATATTATTAAATTATAAAGATTAAAAAAAATATACATATTTATATTTTAGAATATATATAATTTAATTTCTTAATAATTTATACTTTTTATTTTTATTTTTGTCTAACTTAACAACAAAACTATTTATACAAAATTTAAACAAATATATTTTTTAATAAAATATTATTTATACATCTTGATAATATTTTTAAATTTTCTTCAAAAATTTACAAATTATTTACACAAACTAAACTAAAACTGGAAAATATTTTATTTATTTAATTTTATATATTAAGATTAATAAAATAAATTATAGATTCTAAATTTCTTGCTTATCAAAAGAACCTCTATGTAACTATTATTGGTTGTTGATTGATTTGATAAAATAAGCTCTCTATTCTCAATAATTGTTTAGTTTAAAATGAAACTTAATTCAAAGATGTAGGTTGGGGCACCCAAGTTGTAAGATTTCAGTGCTGGTTAAGTCTAGTTGCTACAAACAATAGAGGACAAAGAATGATCAAACTGAACCTATAATGAGGTACCACACTTGTCACAACTAGAGAAAAATATTGAAGGAGGAGCCAAAGCTGTAACAAGGGAATAACCAAATCAAGGAAATGACATCCATGGATCCTTGTTGGTGGAGCCTACAAGTTAGAGAAACTAAGACTAGGATTAAAATATGAGGAGGAATGGGTGCAGTTAAAGGAGTTGGAAGGAGGAGTCACTAGTAAATGGGGAAGAGACTTGGAAGAAGAAGATCCTAGAACATATGTGTTAGAGTTTGTGGGTAGACCTTGTTGGCCTAGATTCAAAACAAATAGAAATTTATAGAAATTGAAAACTATTGTTATTTCATGTGAATTGTCTCTTCAAGGGGGTAAAAGCATAGATCTGTGTCACCGTTTGTGATACAAAAATCTGTTTTGGTCAAATCTCATTTCTCTATCAAAACTCAATTTTTTTCAAAAATTAAAAATACCCTTTTATAGATCTTAGATTCAATATCATCATTATATAAATTTTTGAGTGTTTTGATTAGTTATAATATGTTATAATCTCAAAATATTATAAGTCAATATTTCAATATTTCAGAAGATGCTCTCTCAAAAAATAAAAAAAAATACTAAATCATATCAAAAAAATGAAAAAATTATATTTATCACTAGAGGAGAGAATCCTCTTCACAAATATGTAATTTTTTTTCAAGAAGGTATAAATTTGATAGGGATGTTTTGACGGGAGGAAAAAACTGTTGGATTCTAACAAGGTCAAACTTGTGTACTTATAACAAAGAAAATATAAATCAAAAATAATTATTTCTTTTTTTGTTCACTAGCTATACATGTCATCTATAAAATATTTTCAAATCAGAACAAAAAAAGATGATTTACACATACTTGTTTGACGGGAACTACATCCTATATTTTTTATAGTTTAAAAAGGGACTTCCAAATAAAATAAAATGAATAAATTCTTGGTCAAAAAAATTATAAAAATTATAGGCATAAAATTCATACAATTCTACACATTTCATCAATTTACATCATCTTCATATTTTAAACACAAATACCATTTTTTTTGTCATTAATGTTAAACTGTCACATTCTGATATCACGTTTCTTTATAAAAGGTGACACAGGTTAGCGCTTTTACCCAAGGACAACAAAACAAATTTATGAAAGACATGACAATAACTAACAATTTTTATGCAAAACTATCATAACTAATATGAAACTGAAAATTAATAAACTAATACTAAAGAAAACCTAATCTAATATTGAGTATTTAGGAATCCTAAAGATTAATTATTAACCACACCCCCCCCCCCCCATCTTGAAGGGGTTAAACCAAGCATTCCTCTTAACTTCTCAAACTTTTTTCTACCCAATGCCTTGTAAAAATATTTGCTAGCTAATATACAATCGGACAATATTTGAGTTATATACTGCCATATTTTACTTGATGTTGAATCAAATGATTCTTCATGTTGATTTGTTTTGTGCAATCATGGAATACCAAATATTTAGGCATTTTAATAGCAGATTGATTTTCAGTGAGGAGTGGGGTAGATGAAACCTACGATGTTAGCAAGTCTTCAAGAATCCTTCTAATCAATAATAATTCTCGAGTTTCTTTAGAGGCTACCATATACTCAACTTCAGAGGAATAAAAAGTTGGGATTGATTATTTTTTAGATTTCCAAGAGATTGCAACACACCCAAGATGCATTAAAAACTCAATTGTAGATTTATCATCGATTGAGTCACCTATATAATATGAGTCAGAATAGCCAATCCAAGAAAACTATTTTTTCCTAGAGTATTTCAGCTCGTAATGTTGGGTACCTTGTAGACAACAAAGAATTCTTTTAGCAGTTGACCAGTGAGTTTATTTGGGTTGTTGCATGTCATTTTCTAGAGGACCACTGCAAATGTAATAGCACCACCATTTAATTTTGGAATATGTTTTTCAAATGCAATGACCTCTCATATTTATATTGAGCATAAGCCATGAGTAGACATGTCCCTTTATGGGACATGCCTATTCATTAATAAGATAATTAATTTAATAACCAAGTTAATCACACACATACACAAACACAAACACACACACACACACACACACACACACACACACACACACACACACACACACACACACACACACACACACACACACACACACACACACACATCATTTAACAATAACCTTATATTACACTCTGAACACAAGGGGAGGGTGCCTCCACCTTTGGGAAGAAGCCTCTAGATGTATGAAGAACTAGAAGGATGCCCATTTCACATGTGTGGGAGATTTTAATACCCCCTTATACCCCTAAAAAAAAAGTCAAACTTGATGATGTCTCAAAGAGCATGCAAGACCTTGAGGGTTTCCTAAGTGTTAATAACATCATGGATGTTGAGCTATAGGGAGTCCAATTCACCTAGTCTAATAATAGGATGGGAAACAACCTCATCTAGGTAAGATTTGATAGAGTGATCATTTCTGTGGGATGGGATATACTGTTCCCTCCAGGGATTCTCGAGATATGTCTTTGACCACTCAATGCTTCTATTCACCTAGTCTATAAAAAATTGTCATTAGAAAAAATCCTTATGTTATGAAATAATGTGGCATTCACACCCTCAATTTCAAGACTAAATTAACTGCAGGTGGAACAACAAAATGCACGAGATGACAATATTCGGCATAGCTAGGAATCTTGGTCTAATAAGAAGGGATGCTATCAAGTGAGGAAAAAACTACTTTGGAGGTGTATTCAAAGAAAAAAAGAGAATGAAAGTAAGTTGGAGGAACTACAAGAGAGGATGGTGGAAGGTGACCTTTCAATAGCTACCCATAAAGAGGAATAAGGGTAGAGGAGGAAATGGCACCAAGTGATAGGAAGAAAAGAAGTCTTCTAGAAACAAAGATCCAAGGTTCAAAGGCTCTTGGATGGAGATAGGAACATGACCTTTTTCCATTGTCGACCTCTAAGCATAAGAAGAGAAACACTATTAGAAAGTTGGTCAATAATGAAAACGATGAGCTGGATGAAGAGGAGAACTTAAGGAGGTGGACTACCAGTTATTCTTATGATATATACAACCCCTCGACAACTCAGGTTATCTCCTAGACTGAGACAAACTTCTTAGAGGTCCTATACCCAATGTTTGATGATAGAACTAGTTATAGGACATGGTAAGGAAGGTGACTGAGGATGAAGTCAAGAGGGAAGTCTTTGTCATGAATGCCTTCAAAGCCCCTAAACCAGATGGTTTTTCTCCTATATTTTTTCAAGAATTCTTGGAGATCATCAAGTATGATCTTGTTCATGTGGTGTGGGATTTCATAAAAAATGGAAAGATCCTTACAGAGCTGAACAAGACTTTTATAGTCTTGATTCCAAAAAATAATGACCCCATTCAGTTGGAAGACTTCAAACTGATAATCCTTTGTAACACTATTTACCATGTATTCTTCAAGGTGATGGTCAACAGAATGAAGTCAGCCCTAAATGATACTATTAGCTTGACTGAGAATGGATTTGTTCCTAGGAGGAAAATCTTGGATGTTGTGATCACCTCCCATGAGGTCCTGTAGTCCATGGAAAGAAGCAATAATCTTACTATGGAACTCAAGCTTGATATTTCTAAGGTCTATGATAAGGTGAGGAGGGAATTTATTGTTAAAATCCTTAAGAAATTTGATTTTTAGGAGCATTTTATCACACTAATTGGGGAAATCAAAAATATTGTCCGCTTCTCTATTCATCTTAATGGTTCCCAAGGACCTTTCTTCTTGGCAGAGTGAGGGATCAAACAGGGAGACCCGCTGTCACCTTACCTCTTCATCATGGTTGTTGAGATCCTAGGTAGGAACCTTCTGGCCATGACGTCTTGGCATGAAATCATGGGGATTAAACCTACTTTGACCCTTCCTCCTAAGGTTCTACAATATTTTTTCGATGACACATTTCTCTATGGAATGTCTTCCATAAGGGAGGTGAAGGCCTGGAAAAATACTTTGGATGAGTATGCAAAAGTGTCAAGGCAACATATCAATTATCATAAAAGTAAGGTTTTCTTCTGCAATACTAAGATGGCTCTTCAATAGTGAATTATCAAGCAGTTGCAATGCCATGTTGCCAACCTCCCTAATACTTATCTGGGTCTTCCCCTTACGGTTAAGGAGGTGACCCCCCAATTTTGGAATACGATGGTGGAGAGGAGGCAACAAAAGTTGGTTGGCTAGAAGGGGAGGGTCCTGAGTAACGCGGGTAAAACTAAACTTCTTTCAGCCTCCTTACAAGTAATTCAAGTCTACTTTCTATCCCTTTTTAAGAGATCTAGAAAGTTTAGAGATACTATAGAAAAAATATAAAAAAATTTCCTTTGGATGGGATCAAAGGACATGAAAAAACTAAGCTTGGTTAGTTGGGACAAGGTGTGTAAACCAAAGTCTCAAGGAGGCTTGAATCTCAGAAGGATTCGAGATCTTAATAAAGCCCTCATGATGAAGGTTGGTTGGAGGTTGGCCCAAAAATATTCCCCTTGGTGTTGTATTATGAGTGGTAACTACTTGAACTCCCTCCCTTTTACCAAAGCTCTCTTTACTGATGGGTTGTCGATGGGGTCAAGGATATGGAACAATATCATCAGAATACAAAAACACTTGAGAATGGGCATAAGAAGGAGTATTGGTGATGACAAGCATATTCATTTTTGGAAGGATAGATGGATTGGGGAAGTTCCCTTAGTTGAAACAAAGTTTGTTGCGCTAAAAAGGAGGGGGGAGATTGAGATGGGGGAAATGGTGAAACACTATATACATCACAATGAGTGGAAGAGCTTTATCACTAATAACTTCATTAGGAGAGATAAAGTATTATCTAAAGAATTAAACAATCTCTTAAAGGAGATTCAAATTCCCTCATTTTTGATAATGGATAAAATAATATGGGACAAAAATTCAAGTGGAGAATTCACTATGAAATTGGCTTATTTTTCCTTGGTGGATGTGGAGAGAGCTTTGGAATGGAAAAATGTTTGACATTCCCACTTCCTCCCCAAAATTAACTTCTTTTGGTGGTCATTTATGCATAATAGGATTCTCACCATTGACAACCTTATAAGGCATGGCTTTCATATGTGCAATAGATGTGTGTTGTGTTGCCAAGATGAAGAGTCCATCACTCACCTTTTTACTCATTGTCCTTACTCTATTTAGGTTTGGAAATCTATTCTTAACCACCTTCAAATTTCATGGGTCTTTCATAATTTTGTCTCCCAATTTATGCTCAAATGGCAGTGCCCTTTAAACCAACAACTGATCAATTTGATTTGGAAGGCCATTCCCACCTATATTTGCTAGAACATATGGAAAGAGAAGAATAATAGTATCTTTAGAAATGTAGGTACCCCCATAGGGGTTTTTATACATAAATGTATGGGAGGAATAAGTGAGGGGGCTAAAGTAGAAATGGAAACCTCCTCCCGACCCCTGCACACAAATAGAGCGAGACTAGAAGAAGGTTTGGAACATCAACCAAGCTATTGAGAGAGTTGATAATTCTAACCTGTTAAGGAGAGGTTGCAAACTAAATGACAACCACCGTCCTGAACTAGTTCAAATTAAACTTTGATGAGTCAAAGCATGCAAAGGGGGATGGTTTGGGAGGAATTATCTGAGATGCTCAAGGTACTAGTATTGGGGGATATTCAAGAAAATGTGGTAACAGTTCAAGAAATGAGGAGAAAGTGCTTGGGCTCTTGTGGGAATGGAGTTAGCCAGCAACATGGGAATTCAATATTTGATTATGGAGGGAGATTTTATGATAGTCATTAAAGATGCCAAGGGAGATAATAGTATGAGTTGGAATTCCAAGTCAATCATAAGGGATGCCCAATGTATTCTAAACAATCTGGATGGCATCAGGATACAACATGTCTATAAGGAAGAAAACTAGGTGGTAGATAGCCTGGTGGGATATAGACATGAGGTCTTCAATTCTCATGACTAGTAGTATGAGGAAGATCTTCCACCAATGATCAAATCACTCATCCATAAAGAGCCCTTTAAATGATAGTGTACAACTTGATGTATGACAGGGAGTGTCTTTTCACAATGGGCCTAGTTTTGGCGAGGTTCATTATCACAAAATACTTTGCTTGTTTAGTGGGTTGTGTTATGATGGTGATAAATTTGGAGAAGGAATTCATTTACTATATCGCTACCTCTACTAAAAAGTTAGCAATCATTATTCATGATGGGAATGGGAAAGTCAATATTCAATGCAATACTGGGAAGGATATTTTATGTCATCCAATCTGATGGATATACAAATCTTGAGACTAGGTTTCAAAAGGAAATCATAGGTATAATGTGATTTGGTAATCTAATTATTACTATAACTTCATTTCTACGACACCTAAGTGGCCTTTATTCAATTGGGGTTTTCATAATTTCAAATGTCATTGCCTAGAGTGTAAATGTTTGACTCTAGTTTTCAATAGTTGTATGAAGGAAATGGTTGTTGATCTTAAGGAAGGGGAAGAAGAGTTGGTTGTGGACCTTGACGATGATGAGGTCATAGAGGGAACCAATTGAAGGATTGACCATTAAGAATCGAGAGTGTTGTTCATGAAGACAAAGAAGCGTGGTCTCATTTGAAGGAAGGAGGTTTCATCCCCCTCATGGAAAGCATCGAGGGCCATGACAAGATGGTCACTTGGAAGTTTTCCGACTCTTGGAAGAAGTGAGTGGTTCCCATTGACGAGATCTCCTTTGAGATCACTAAAGAGTTGATAGCTAATGCCATTGGCCTATCCATGGAAGGGAAATCATGGAGGAAGTAGCCAAGAGTTAAGGATGAGACAAGCCTCAAGAATTTCTTTTGTTTTGATGAATCCCTTGTCTATTTCCATAGACTAACCATTCATTTTATGATTTCCTCATTGATATTTGGCTTCGACTACTACTGGAGAATCTAAGGGACCAGTGATTGGTCCAACTATTGGTGTGCTTTCAGTTTCATTTTGTTTATGTTTGTTAGTTACTATCTGAGCCTTTAGGCCCCCTTAGGTTTTTTATGCTGGACTGGTATTACTACAAATTTGTATTTGATGACCAAGTTTATGTGTAATGTTAATAATATTGATTTTTTTGATCATATTTACCTTACTACTATACTTATGGGAGGGTTTTTAAAATTTAAAAAGGGGGTTGGGTAATTCTATGGTAATGACTACCAGATGATCCTCAGACAATTATTTTCTCTATGCTGGGTCAACCCCCATTTTGGATGCTTTTTAATTTCAAAATAAATAATGTTATATCTCAAATATAATGAACACACACACACACACACACAAATTATATCTCATATATAATTATCTATAGGTTTATATGACAAAATTTATGAGTATCTTTGATCAGAAGATATCCACCATTTTGATATCACATTTGGTATCAAGATTATTGGTCTTCTAGAATATCAACACATGATATTCACCAAATACTTTAAGTAACATTTTGATATTGAACATTTGATATCATGACTATTAATCTTCCAAAATATCAACACATGATATTTACCAAGTACTCAAATAAGATTTGATATCACATTTGATATCATGAGTAATGGTCTCCCAAAATATCAACACATGATATTCGCTAAATACTCTTCGAGTAATGGTCTTCCAGAATGTTGAGATGCAAGATATTCACAAAGTATTGTGAGTGATGATCTTTCGAGACATCAAGTTGTATGATATTCACCAAGTACTCTATGTAATGGCCCTTGATAACACCAATTTGCATAACATTCACCATGCACTCAAAAAATATGTTTATAAGGTATGTGTGCATGAATTCTCATAATGTTTATCATATAACCATCTACAACATTGCAAAGTATAATATATCATGATTTGAATAAACATCATAAGATATATATCATAATAGAAAATTAATAATTGTAAGATTTTCGCATTTCAATAACTTTTGTAAATACAAGTGATAATCATTTTGCAATTGTCACTTCCTCATGATGTATATAAGGGGGAAGCTCATTAAACCATGTCGTCATACATATGATACCAAATGTTTACATGAAGTCAAAACTCCCTCTGGTTCTGATATGATCAAGATCTTCAAGGATCAATTCAAACATATCCTCTATTTAGTCCTTCAAATGAATATGTTAGACTCCCTCTTAACATCAATCTTTTGATCTTCTCATCCAAACTTACCTTTAACAAAGTGTTAGACTCCCTATGAATCTGATATCAATATCCCTTTTTCTACAAAAACATTCTTGGAGGAAAAGGTCAAAGTAAAGAGCTCTTATATAATTAAGAGATTAACTACAAAAATAAAGGTAGTTCTCAAGATATAAAAGTCATAAAATACTTATCTTTTGTAGTCAAAGGATAATGTCCTTTGGGACCCGTTTGGTTGCAGGCATAGGAATTGAAAATTAGAATTGATAATAGGAATAGGAATGGGAATGAAGAATAGGAATGGAAAATGGAAATCCTAATCTTGTTTGGTTCACAAAATTGGAATTGGAATAATGTAGGCTGGTCTTAGATGCACATGGATATGCTTGGGACTGTTGTTTGAATGCAAACATTTCCATTTCAAAATGATTTTCGTAGATTGTGACAGGGAGACAAATTTGAAATAAAAATGATTGGGAAGTTTTTGTTAATGTGTACTCCATATTAGTTCTATGCTAGGTAAAAACAATTTGAGCTATACGTTTGTAATAAATCGCACAGGTGCAGGGGTCTAAATTGAGGGACCAATTTATTGGTTGGACTGTTTTGATTGATTTGAGAGTGAATTGAACAATGTCTTCTACATGAAAAACACATATTAGAGGTACACAAATAGTTATAACTTGGGGTGAATGAAGGGGGTGCACAAATAGCCTGTGCTAGAGGAGGAAGTGATGGATTGTTATATCCAAGAAGAAGCACCCAATCTGTGATGTGTCTTTCGAGTGATATGTCAGCTTAAAGACACACTACCTGTGTTTGTGTCTTTTCAAGCTAGACTTTTTCATCTCTCACCATAAGAGGGATCGTTGTAAATGACAAATGTTGCACTATGTTCCAACAATGGACTTCAAAAAGTTATATAATTTGGGAAAGTATTATTGAGAATAGAAATGGCCTATTCCAATAACAACTATTTTTTTGGAATGGACATATGCTCATTTTAGGGGCCAAATGGGAATATGTATTCCTATTCTCTATTCTAATTCAGTGCACCAAACAAAGAATACAAAATATATTCCTGCTAATCGATTCCTATTCCAGCAACCAAATGGGCCCTTAGAGAAGGCAACACCTATGCAACCGACTGAATTCCCCTCAATAAATCATTTTTAACAATTTATTAATTAGTTTTAAAATTATTTGAAAAGGGTTTGTTATTTTTTATTTATTAAACATATTACATTTAAGATAAATCCGTCGACTAATTAGCCACTAGCCTTAGAGTATACTTGATCCACTTTAGCAATACTGATATCTATTACTGTCATCATATATATATAGAGAGAGAGATATTACTATAATAATCATATGAATGAGAATACTATCTGATATCATTTTAACAATAAAATTATGATACCTGGTGGGTGGGCACTTTCATACCCATGCCCATGCAGTTACCCTTATAATTGTCGTGTCATAGTGACATCCACATCACCTTTGCTTGGTGGTATTTTGTGTACCTCTTTAACTTTCCTTGTAAACTCGACATTGATGACCGCATCAGGAAATGGCCTTTGATGAATTTATATGGACCCATGCATGATTTTCTAATCTTCCATTTGTGTTATTCACGTGGGTGCAAATTACAAGGTAAAATAAATTTTCTTCACTTATATTTATGCGATCTTGGTTGTATCCATTGATATCCCTCCCACGTTTTTTTTTCCACATGCGACGATTTGTTCTTTTAAGTCGAGGCAATAAGGGGTTGCATATGTAATTATTTCACAAGTATCATATATGTCATGTCTTTGATGTTAATTCACTCATTTCAAATTATTTCATATATCTGCTTCTATCTGTATTATCTTCCTAACTGACGTGTCTAGTTCATGTCATTTACTTTGTCCAGGGTTTAATAATATGGCTTGATTCTCCACCCATTGACCGCGCCCATAAGGATTTCCTCTCATTATTGTTGATTTTGGTACTCTACCCTCCCTCCTTGTCTCCATACCAAAGAAAAAAAAAAAAAAAAAAAAATATTTGATGACCACCTGTAAACATCACACATTGATGGGAAAATTAAGTTTAGAAAAATAAGTCGACTTTAACTATTTAATACTTTTAGCTTAGGAATGAAGCCTTAATGTGTGATGTTTAAGCCGTTCGATACTTGATAACCTTGGAACTAGTCAAAGCATTTATCAATTTCTTTTCTCTGCCCAACAATAAGGAATATGTGATGTCTTTAATGGTCTTCAACATCTCAATCAAATGGGTATTGTTTCAATATGATGTTTGACATATATCTCTATGTTCAAGATTAGGAGTCTTGATATTCACGCACATGTGTGCTCTTGCATCAAACTATTTTCTCATAGCATATTTCAATTGCTACCTTCAAAGCACCCATGCACGTGATTTTGTTTATTTTGTTTATTATGCTTAACATCAGGATGAGGTCATATCTATATGGAGACTCTATTAAAATGCTCTCTCTTTTTAGCCAATTAATTCTGATGGTCAACAATGTTTTGATTTAAAATGATATATGTATTCCCTTGGGAGTTGTCAAACTTTAATGCCTACAACTAAGTTGGTATTCTATAGATGAAAGTGCATGTCAAACCATGCTCGCATCTTCTTTTACTACTCGTAGTAGATAATGATCCTTTGTACAAATTTTATGCCATCTCTCATATTCTCTTAGCCTTATGACGCAACAAAATTTGTGAGTCTTCGATACAATAGTTTCATATATATATTTATCAAAAAAATTTGATCTGATAATCTCTTAAGCCTGCTCTAATACCATGTTATTTTCTCGAGGACCATTGCAAATTAAATGTAATAGCACTGCCATTTAATTTTGGTATGTATTTTTCAAATGCAACAATCTCATATAGTTATATTGAGCATAAGCTATAAATAGACATGTCCCTTCATAGGACATGACTATACATTAATAAGATAATTAATATCATAACAAATTTAATTTAAATTATAATTTCTCGCATATAACAATAACCTTATATCTCAAATATAATGAACACACACACACACACATCATATATAATTATATATAGGTTTATCTGATTGAAGCTATCAAACATCCTTGAAAGTACTACAACAACAAAAGAAATATCTAGACAAGTAGTTATAGAATAGATAAAACTACCAAATTTTTTCTTATATATAGTTGCATCAACAATGTTGAGGAGTCATCTCATGTGTGAGTTTGATATTTTGCTCCATGGGAGTACTAGGTGGCTTGTAATAAACCATGCCAAACTTTTGCAAAAGATCACCAATATATTTTTATTGGGTAATAAAAATAGAATAAGATTTTTGAATCATCTCAATACCTAAATAGTAATGAAGATGACCTAAATCTTTCATATCAATACCCTGATTCAATTGTTCTTTCACATCTTGAATATCATTCTCATCACTGCTAGTGATAAATAAATCATCCATGTAAACAACAAGATAAATAATAATGTTATCAATCTTTCTAACAAAAGTGTTGCATCGTCAAATTCAAAATGCTTAAATGTAACTTCAAGAGATGCTGAGTAAGTTTTTTATACTAGGCCTGGGGAGCTTGTTAGAAAGATTTGACAAGCTTGCATACCTTATGTTCTTTCCCATTTATTTCATACCCTTTAGGCTGAGTCATATAGATTGTTTCTTTAAGATCACCATTTAAGAACATAGTTTTGACATCTATTTGGTGAATTCTCCATCCATTTTGAGCTTCAAGACTCAACAAAGCACGAATGGTGGTCCATTTTTTTGTAGGTACAAATGTTTCATCAAAACCTATTCACTCTTTTTGAGCATATCCTTTAGCAACAAGTCGAGCATCTTTTTTTTCAAGTGTTCCATCTACTTTATATTTCTTTCTAAAAATCCGCTTGCATCCAATAGGCTTACAACCAAGTGGTGCATCAATCAACTCCCATGTGCCATTTTTAAAATTGCATCATAGGGTATGTATAGGATCATAGTGGGCCAAAACATGCGATGTGGAAAAAAAACCAGTCCAAAAGCGGTTTAAACTTTGTGCTGACTTCTTTCCCCCAATCCTAATACCAAGGCAAAAAAAAAAAAAAAAACAACTACCAAGGCATGTTGGGTATTCAATATACTGAAACCTGCACATAGTTTTAAAAAAAAAATATTGAAACACTTATTTTTCCATTTTCTTTCAACATTAACGACCTCTGCTATTGGGTATTGGGTTCTAAATTAGGTATACAAAAATTTCTTGCCATTTTCTCACTCCATATTGCATCCAAAGACACTTAAGTTTAATTTTTATTATTTTTAATTGATTTAGGTTTTTTTTTTTAAATTTACATTTTCATAATGAAAATGAAAGTTGTTAAGTTTGATTTATAAATTGTTCATTCAAATTGTAATTATATGTTCATTTTCATTATAAGTAGGCATAGAAGACCCTAGCCAATCTCTACAAAATCCCCCGCCAAATGATGATCCTCAAACAATCTAGAAACACCACTACCCCCTCAAAACCCTCCCCAAATTCAAGACCTAATTTCAAAGAAAATTGAATCAATTAAGGGTTGTGTAACAAAAATATAATACTATCCCTAGTTTATCTCCCATGCTAGCCACCCTTAATAGTATTGTGGCTAATATGGAGACCCTTACCAGCCAACATGATACAACTCTTAGTTGGCATGATGAGATGCAATACCAGTTTTATGATGGTTTGGATTTTGATGGAGTTGCAACCCTTAATATTAGTAAAAAGGAATTAACCAACCTATATAACAACCCCAAAACTTGTAAAAAATTTGACCCTAAAAAACCAAAATGATCAATCGAATGGTGCACTAACGAGGCCAGTAGAACTCATTTTTGGGATCATTGGTGGATGGTTTTTTACAAACCATCACACAACAATTTGGAGGTGCCCATAATTTTCTTCAGAAAATTATATGTTGAGTTTTTTAAAGGGATTAAAGTTAATTATTGGAGCATGAAGTAGAATGTGGGTGTAGGAGGTGGAGCTCTGTAGGATAGACCTAGAGCGAAGTGGAAGAAAGCCATGACATTTATCCCTCCTTGATATCCATGTCCCTCCTCCAGTCCAACATCTTGATGCAATTGCTAAGACTAGTGTGACATCTATTAGAGCCATTCATTATTTGAGCAATCTACTAGTCACCTAGACTAGGCCACTGGTGCCTCCTCATGTTGATGATATTGGTGCTAGTACATTTGGAAGTTCCTCACATGTTTGTTTGTTTCATACTTGCATTATGTGCAAGAGCCTTTGTATGGATTCCATTACTGATTTTGAGTTTTAGTTTAAGGTTGGGGATGATGAAATAGAAAACATGGTTGTAGAGACAACCACAACTCCTGCGAGAGATGAGGAGGAGCGGGCATAGAGACCTAGACTCCTTATGTTACAATAAGTCTATAAATTTGATTCATCATAGAATTGTTAATTTAAAATCAATATTTATATTAAAAAAAAATTATAACTTCATACTTATGTACATTGTGTGATTCATTTATGTCTAGCTAATGATAAAGGAGGAAATGAGAGATTTGGATGTTGTCTCACTTTTAACCATTTCATTTGGCCTTGATACCTCTATGGTATGTATTATTTGATTACTCATTAATTTCTTGTTTGATATTATATTTTACATTATTTCTCATCTTTGTTTTCTCTTGTAGGTTTTACTTGTTAGTGGCGGAAAGTGTGAGGGCACCACCGACCATAGACAAGGGGAAGGTAAATATATGTTTTAAAGTCATTAAATGCATATATAGATAGCTATGTACTTTTTATTTGTTTGTACTAATGAAATTTTATTGCATTGTTTATCTAATAGGGGGTGGCCTCTAATGATGCACATACCTAGATTCACCATCATAGAACCTTGGGCATTTCCATTCACAGTGAGAGCCCTTTATTATGCATATTTATTATTTATTTGTTACTTATGTTAATGTTATTAGATTATAAATAAATTATTTTCATCATTGTAATAGCTATATTTTTTAAACTTTCATAGGAAACACCTAATGTGATGGAGGGAGAATAACAGGGCTATTATCTTTACTCACTCAACTGACATTTGTTGATCATAGATCACCTGAGGTAAATTAAATAATTTAAATTATTGATTATTTTATCATTAATAAAATTATAGTTTAAGTTTTAGATCAATTTGATAACCATACAAATATGTTTAGGTTAGACTTAGTGAAGTGCGTGCTTTGCCGAGGACATATGTGAGGACTCTTGAGGTAAATGAAGTTGCCTCATTATTGATCAATATGCATTTGAATATATTTATATTTTATATCTACAAATCATTTAATTAACTAGTCTAACTTATATTTTTTATTTTTTGTTCATACAGGAGATAGCGAGTGCAAAGAGTGCATCAAAGAGGTTCCATTTTGATGATCCTCCCATAGCCTAGGATATAGTAGTTTTTTAGGGATGCCTTAGGGAACATTTTCAGATGGCATATGCCATATTTTTTGTATAAACTTTGATTTCATAGATAAATTTTGATGGCATGTGCCATATTTTGTATATAGATGTATATTTTGACATACATTTGCATTGAATATATATATAGATATATATAATATTCTTATGAATTGTTGCGCATGTGTATTTGTATAGTGTATGGAATCTTATTCATTTTAATAATATTCAGTAGAATCTTGTTAATTTAATTCTCCTTCATTCGAATCTTGTATGTGGTTTATGAAATCTTATTCATTGTAGTCTTGTTCATTAGAATCTTTTTCATGGTTCATGAAATCAATTTCAAACTAATAGAAAAGAATTGAACTCCTCCAAAGATTTAAGAAAGTGAAAAACCAATATCCCTACTTAACAAAATATGGCTAGAAGCCAAGACAAGCCCTTGGAAATTTTCAACATCTAACTAACCACAAACATAATGAATAAACAAAACAACAAGGGCTTTGATTTGTGACTCTTGAAGATCATTTCTAAAATGTTCTTAACACACCTTGTGGGCACTTTGATTGATGTGTGGTGTTTATAAAATTTCTAGTGACAAAATGATGCCACGATAAATGGTTCAAAATTTGTGCACTGGTGCACCAATTTACTGAGGAACACTATAACGTTTGGCATTGACCAAGATCACTGTGTCAATTTTTTTATTTATAAATTGAATCTCATAGAACTGCAAGAGGTTGTTGTGGACATCAATATCATGGTCCTTTAGCATCTAATAGTTCTTTAATAGGCCTTATGATTTCCAAGTTACAAGCATTAGAAGATCTCATCTCAAACATGCTTATGGCACCTTGGAGATGCTCTGGTTTGAGGTGCTCACAAACATTCTAGGCTCTCCTTGGGAAAAATTGTAGTTTCACTAGGGTTTACCCAACCATCTAGAGCTAATGCCACCAAAAAAATGATGCCATGACGAGTGGTTCAAAAGTTGTGCACTGGTGCACCAATATATTGAGGAACACTGTGAGGTTTGGTATCAACCAAGATCGATGTGCCAATTTCAAATAAAATTGAATCTCCCATAACTAAGAGACATTATTCTAAACATTGATATCATGGTTCTTTAACATATTATAGTTCTTTGATAGGGATCATGAGTTCTAAGTTACGAGCATTAGAAGATCGCAACCCAAACATGCTTAGGACAACTTGGAGATGCTCTAGTTTGGAGTGTTTGCAAATGTTCTAGGATCTCCATCGTCAAAATAGTGGTGTCATTGGGGTTCACTTGGCCATTTAGAGCTAACAACATTGATGAAATGATTCCATGATGAACAATTTGAAAGTTGCACATTGGTGCAACAATTCACTAAGGAATACTATGAGGTTTGGCATCGACTGAGATTCCTGTGCCAATTTCAAACAAAATTGAATCTCACAGAACTAAGAGATTTTATTATGGGAATCAATATCATAGCCCTTTAACATCTAATAGTAATTTTATAGGCCTCACAAGTTTTGAGTTACAAGCATCAGAAGATCGCAACCCAAACATGCTTAGGGCACCTTGGAGAAGCTCTAGTTTATGATGCCCTCGAATGTTATAGGTTCTCCGTAGTTGAAATAGTGGTGTCACTAGGGTTAACTTGACCATCCAAAGCTAACAACATCGATGAAATGATGCCATAATGAATGATCAAAAGTTGTATACTAGTGCACCAATTCATTGAGGAACACTGTGAGGTTTGGCATCAACCGAGATTGATGTGCCAATTTTTTTTAAAAATGAATCTCCTATAACTGAGGGAGGTTATTGTGGACATCGATATCATGATCCTTTAGTATTTGACATATAATTTATAGGCCTCATGAGTCATGAGTTACAAGTGTCAAAAGATCAAAGCCCAATGTTCTTAGGGAACATTGGAGACACTCTAGTTTGAAGTGCTCGCGAACGTTCTAGAAGGCTCTTCATGGTCAAAAAAATGGTGTCACTGGGGTTCATCGAGCCATTTGGATCTAACTACATTGATGAAATGATTTCCTAATAAGTATTTTGAAATTTGCACATTGGTGAACCAATTCATTGAGGAACATTGTGAGGTTTGGCATCGATAGAGATCACTATGCCAATTTCAAAAAAAATTGAATCTCCCAAAACTAAGAGAGGTTATTATGGACATCAATATCATGATAATTTAGCATCTAACATTTCTTTTATAGGACTCACAAGTTTTGAGTTACAAGCATCAAAATATCATAGCTGAAACATTCTTAGGATACCTTAGAGATGCTCTAGTTTGGGGTGCTTGCGAATGTTGTAGGCTATCCATGGTCAAAATAGTGGTATCACTAGGGTTCACTTGACTATTTGAAGATAGCATTGCTGAAACAATGATGGCACGAAGAATGGTTTAAAAGTTATGTGCTACTGTATCAACTCATTGAGGGGCACTATGAGGTTTGACATCGACTGAGATTGCCGTGCCAATTTTTTTTAAAACTAAGAATCTCGTAGAACTAAGAGAGTTATTGTGGAAATCAATATTATGGTCATTTATCATTTGGTGGTTCTTTTATAGGCCTCACAAGTTATGAGTTACAAGCATTGGAAGATTGTAGCCCAAATGTGCTTAGGGCACCTTGGAGACACTACAGTTTGGGGTGCTCACAAATGTTCTAGGCTCTCTGTGGTCAAAATAGTGGTATCACTAGGGTTCACCTGATCATCCAAAGCTAATGAAATTGACAAAACTATGCCATAATGAACATTTCAAAAGTTTCACACCGGTGCACCAATTCACTAAGGAACACTATGAGGTTTGGCATCGACAGAGATCGCTGTGCCAATTTCAAATGAAATTGAATCTCCCATAACTAAGAGAGGTTATTTTGGAAATTGATATCATGGTCTTTTATTATCTGATAGTTCTTCAATAGGCCTCACGAGTTCTAATTTACAAGCATAAGAAGATCACAACCCAAATGTGCTTAGGGGACCTTGTAGAGACTCTAGTTCGGGGTGCTCACGAACGTTCTAGGTTCTTCTTGGTTGAAATAATGGTGTCACTAGGGTTCAACTAGCCATCTGGAGCTAACAACACTAACAAAATGATGAAACAGTGAATGGTTCAAAAGTTGCGCACTGTTGCACCAATACACTAACACTATGAGGTTAGGCATCAACCAAGATTGTTGTGTCAATTTCAAATAGAATTGAATCTCCCATAACTAAGATAGTTTATTGTGGACATCAATATCACAATCCTTTATCATCTTATATTAGTTTATTGTGGACATCAATATCACAATCCTTTATCATCTTATATTTCTTTGATAGGCCTCATGAGTTCCAAGTTACAAATGTCAGAAGATTGCAGCCCAAACGTACTTAGGGCACCTTGGAGATGCTCTAGTTCAGGGTGCTCATGAATGTTCTAGGATCTTGTGGTAAAAAAATTACTATCAATGATGTTCACTCTAACATCCAGAGCTAATGACACTGAAAAAATGATGCCATGATGAATGGTTTGAAATTTGTGTACTAGTACACAAATTCACTAAGAAACATTGTGAGGTTTGGCATCGATCGTGATCGTTGTGCCAATTTCAAATGAAATTGAATCTCACAGAACTAAGAGAGGTTATTGTGGAAATTGATATCACAATCCTTTAAAATTAAAAATTTCTTTGATAGGCCTGGCAAGTTCTGAGTTATAAGCATCAAAATATCGCAAATGTGCATAGGGAACCTTGGATATGCTCTAGTTTGAGGTGCTCGTGAATATTCTAGGCTCTCCATGGTCAAAATAGTAGTGTCATTGGGACTCACCTAGCCATCCAAAGCTAAAGGAATTGATGAAATGATTCCATGATGAATAGTTTGAAAGTTGCACACTAGTGCACCAATTCACTAAGGAACACTGTGAGGTTTGGCATCAACCGAGATCGACGTGCCAATTTTAAATGAAATTGAACATCCTAGAACTGTGATATGTAATTGTGGACATTGATATCACATTCCTTTATCATCTTGAAATTCTTCAATAGGCCTTACAAGTTTTGATTTATAAGTCTTGTAAGATCGCAACCCAAATGTGGTTAGGACACCTTGGCCATGCTCCAATTTGTGGTGCTTGCAAATATTCTAGGCTCTTTGTGGTTGAACAATGGTATCACTAGGGTTCAACCAACCATCTAGAGCTAACAACGCTAATGAAATGATGCCATGATGAGTGGTTTGAATATTGTGCATTGGTGCACTAACTCACTGAGGAACATTGTGGGGTTTGGCATTGATTGAGATTGTTGTGCCAATTTCAAAAAAAATTAAATATCCCAAAGATAAGAGAGGTTATTATGGACATTGATATAATTGTCCTTTAGCATCTGTCATTTATTTGATAGGCCTCACAAGTTCTGAGTTACAAACATTGAAAGATTGCAGCCCAAATGTGCTTAGGGCACCTTGAAGACACTCTGGTTCAAGGTGCTTGTGAACATTCTAGGCTCTCTGTGGTTGAAACAATGGTGTCACTAAGGTTCACTCAAACATTGTAAACATGACCAATATTAATTTGATGAACTAAAAATATGATTTTTATGCTCCCTCCATGTTATTTAATGACTATGACCACTTCAACCATTTTGATCAACCTTTGACCAATATAGACTAATAGGATAAATGGTTACGTAGATGTTAATAAGAATTTACTATTAATCTATTCAATATGAAACACAAATTAGTGAACCTTATGAAAAGATATATTAAATAAATGAGTTCATATTTCCAATATTTCAAGTGTTTCATCATAATTACAACTAAATGATATAAATATGAATATATCTTTGCCATACAAAGTTATGCATATGGAAAAAAAGGTATGCAATATACATCGTTGTTCATATTAAAGTCCTCATGTATATCATTGATATAACCATATTATATGTACACAACTACCAAAAATACTAGAGACTAAACTATCATAGAATTGTCTTCATTCTGCTCCTTAAAATTGTTTCTACATTTATGCACTGCTATTGTTGAAGACACCTACAATTCAATATCATAGTAAATATTAGTATTGCAGGCATTCAATACAAAGTAAAAGTATAGGCATATAATTAACATATGAAACTAAATATAAATCATATAATGAAAATATGAAACCTTGCTGTGAGTAGTATTACCTAGTGAAGTGTTCCTAAAGGGTCATCTCTCTACTTGAGGGTCTTCAATAGGACTCTGTGATCAACATTACTAATAGTAAAAAGTTATTTTAATTTTGGTCTTCCTTTATGCTTCAACAACTTCACATTTTCTGCTATAATAAGATGTGAATATATGATAATTGTTTTGTGCTTCTCATAGTCTTTGAATGCAGGAATTCCATTCTTTCTAAGCATGTATGTTTGTAGCCATGTTCCAGCAACAACAACTGAACTAGTAGGATATGTGAATCCATCATCATCAATAATCGGTTATGTAAGCTTTTGTTGACCTCTTACACAATGTGCTAACCAATAATATGATTTTTCATCATTCCCCTATTGTGCAACCAATCCAAAGACTTGTCCTAGCTAAAGAAGATCTGATAGATGGTTATGGTCAACATAACTATCCATGTCATCATTTCTAATAGAGGGCATGCGAGAAAATGGAGTAAGATAATGTGGAGTCCATGTATCCACCCAATCACTCGAATCATAGTGATACCAATCACACTAACAATAACTATGACAAAAGCAAGCTAGTTGTCATGTCCAAATGGTTCATGTACTACAATTAGAGCTACGAAATGAATGCATCTATGAAGAATCTCTAATTGTAGACAAATCCAATCTATCACCTAAGGAGCCTTCCTCAACTAACCACAAGAACCTATGCACTACTAAATCAAGAGTTCCCCCTATGATAATGCAAATGTACACCAATCAATTATTGCATGAGCATCAAGAAGTTCTTCTATTAAAATCTTCATTTTCTCCTTTAGTAGAGCTCTCTTCACACATGCCCCTGCACTAAAATCCTCCCCTTTCCCATGTCTAGACTCAAAACAGATCTAAATATGAGGTCAATCCATATTTACACGAATTCTACACAACCAATAAAACATGTGAGCATTCTTGAATTGACTTGTGAAATTATCTAACCAAATGAGATATCTATCCATAGCAATATCATGTTCTTGCAAGAACTCAAAAAAATTATCAAAATAATGTTGGACAAATTAGTGAGAGTGAGATCTAACATTTCTTATATAAAAGTGGTACACTCTGATTATCTTTCGGTTATCTTTCACACTATTAGGGGCATGTCTATATGTTATGTGGACAAAAATAGCAATCTGAATAGAGTTGTAATATTTAGTTTATGTCTCATTTTGGAGTTGTAATGTATAGTTATCTAGAAATTAAATAAATGATATAATAGTGCCAATGGGGAAAGTCTCCTTATACATTCTAAATTGTTGATCCAACCATTGAGACCTATGACTATGCCTTGCATACTTGTAAAAAATATTTTCCTTGAGATCTAAAATAAAATCAGCCACATGCATTTGCTTTGAAACCAACTTGGTGCAGAGGCACCTAAAGTAAAATAAAAATGAAGGTTAAAAATCTTAATGTGAGAGATTTAAATTCATTTGAGTCATAATTTTGGTCTATGTTGGGTTTATACAAAAGTTGTAATGTGAAAATGCATAAAGTGCATAAATGTTGTCATAGTTGCATAATTATTAAAAGAATGTAAGGAGATATTTTAAAAGGTGGGTTGGAAGTTATAACCAACCAAAAAATCTATAAAAATGGATGTATGGTTGAACCAAAGCATGAATGGAAGGAAAGAGATGCATTTGAAACAAATTTACTAAAAGTTTGAGTTGTTATTTTGATTGGTTTTTCAGTTTTAGTGTTGGTTCTAGGCCTTGTACGACCATGTATAGCCTTAAAACCATGTAAAATTTGTATATATGGATAGAGTAGTGAATAAAATTTATTTTGGCCCTGGTTTGGATTTATTTCAAATATAAATGAAGAAGTTATGCAAGTTTTGGAAAAGGTTGTAAATTGTAGATTTGAGGATGACTGAATTTAGTCAGATTGAAACATTTGGTAAAGCCACATTTGAATGAATCAGGAACTTGAATTATATTAATTGAAAATATATGTGAACTAGATTTTATTTCCAAATTTTTTGAGTCATTTTCATTTATATTTTTGTAAGTTATGTTCATTTTAATGAAGACTGGTTTTTATGGATCTCCATTGGAGTTGCATGACACAATTGGTGCTTGTAGAATGATTTATGCACTGTAAGAATTAATGGCTTATAGATTTAGAAACTAGACTAATGTAATGTTGAGTGGAATTTTTTTTGGTGTTATTTCGATTCATTTTTAGAAAGTTATTTGATGCCCTTGGCAGGGTTACTAGTTTTGCTCTTGATCTATGACAAAAAATATGGGTCTTGTTTTAGAGCACATAATTTGTAATTTATTTACTGGATTGGTCTCATTTTTGGATATGTTTTAAAATGAATAATTTGGAACAAATAATCCAATGTGTTTTGAAATAAAATGTCAGGATTGAAAGTTATGAATAATGTACTCGGGTATCCTCAAATTTGAACTTTACAACATTTGCCCAAACTTGCATAGCTTGCAATTTAAAATCTGATGCAAAGCATCCTAAAAATAAACCAATCAGTGTGATACATGACAATCCCTTCAAAATCCATGAAATAAATTTCATTCTTAGACATCTCATGATGCAAAACAAAACTCTTTCCAACACTAGTTTACAATAATTTACCATTCACATGGTTTGACTTCTATACCCAAGTACATTATTCATAACTTTCAATCCTTACATTTTATTTCAAAACCATTTTGATAATTTTCTCCAAATTATCCCTTTTAAAACATATCCAAATATGAGACAAATCCAACAAACAAATTATAAATTATGTGCTTTGAAACAAGACCCATATTTTCTATCATAAATCAGGAGCAAAACTAGTAACCCTGCCTAGGGCATCAAATAACTTTCTAAAAATGAATCCAAATAACACAAATTTTTTTTCCACTCAACCTTATATTATTCTAGTTTTTGAATCTATAATCCATTAATTCTTACAATGCATAAACCATTCTACAAGCACCAATTGTGTCTTGTAACTTCAATGGAGATCCATAAAAAACTAGCCTTCATTAAAATGAACATAACTTACAAAAATCTGAATGAAAATGACTCAAACCAATTGAAAATAAAACCTACTTAACATATATTCCAATTAATATAAGTATAGTTCCTAATTCATTCAAATGTGGCTTTAAAAAATATTTTAATCTAACTATATTTGGGCATCCTCAAATCTGTAATTTACAACCTTTTCCAAAACTTGCATAACTTCTTCATTTCTACATGAAATAAATCCATAAAAAAAAGAAGAAGAAATATTATTCACTAATATATCTAGATATACATATTTTACATGGTTTATAGGCTGTACATGGCCATACAAGATTTGGAACCAACGCTAAAACTGAATAACCAATCAAAATAACAACTCAGAATTTTACCAAATTTGTTTCAAATGTATCTCTTTCCTTCCATTCATGCTTTGGTTAGACCACACATCCATTTTTACAAATTTTTTGGTTGGTTATAACTTCCAAACCACCTTTTAAAACATCTCCTTACATTCTTTTAATAATTATGCAACTATGACAACATTTATGCACTTTATGCATTTTTACATTACAACTTTTGTATAAACCCATCATAGACCAAAATAATGACTCAAATGAATTTAAATCTCTCACATTAAGATTTTTAACCTCCATTTTTATTTTACCTTAGGTGCATCTGCACCACAACTTGATCTAGAGCCTTCACTTCCATTATTCAATGTGTATTTCCTGTTTCATAAACCTTCATTAAAACTAACGCCTTTCCAATATCTTCTTTGCACCCCTCATGCAAACATGTCAATTTTTTTATTAAGTGTCACATTGTAAGCACTTCTCATTTCTATAAAAGGAAAAACCATCATCTATAGGACATAAGAATTGATCTAGTAACGATCTTGATGATTTTGGAAGGCAAGTAGCACCACAAATTTCCAACATTTTATTAGTATGCTAAGTAGAACAGATGGAGCCTAATACTTCAGGTGCTTAGAAAAATCTACATGATATTTGCAACAACGTGTAATTTGAATCTTAAGAGGCACACACTAAAATGGCTTCATTAATTCAAAATCCCTTTGTGATTTATGCAATGTTGGATTAGTCTCACAAAATTGTTTGAACAATATTGTTTGACTTACCTCCAAATAATATTTTGGATGTGGGGTACTGTCTTTTTTGCCAATCTTAAACATAAAAAAATCCTTGCATTTGATGACACTCTTGAGCTAGAGTGAAAAAATTGTGCATTTTGTTCCTTCACACCCCTTGTTAGCTTCTTATGAGAACATGGAAGTCTTCCACAATAAACCCATGTATAAGTTTGAAGAGGATCATCAAGTCTCTTTCTTCTTTGAAGTGCTTTACTAAAAGTCGTACAACTTACGTTTAAGTCAACACAAGTTTGTCTAATAAATATATCTCTTCTTAAATGATGACTTACCAAGGAAGTTGTAATAACCCTACAAGCATCTTTCTTGTCCTTTTTCCTGCTCTATTTTCCTATGCTATTGATAGCACTGAAAATATTCTTCACAATAATGACATTTATCTTCATTTTCTTGTTCACATGAATTTTCAATTTTGGTACCATAGGTCTTAATTTTGCTTCCTAACCAATTGCACAAATAGTTGGCATTGGTTCACCAATGCCTTGTTGCCAAAAACCGGTTCATATAGTTTTGAAGCCCACAACTACACCATTCTATGTGATCTCTTCCCTTCCAATGTGATCAAAATGGCCTCATCAATCTCTAATAACCACTTCGGTGTTCTACCAGGTTTAGAGTTAGATGTTTGTCTCTCTTCATCACAAGGAACCTCATTTTGATTATAACAAGGAGACGTGTAAGGTTCATTTGCAACATTATCACTATCATTGTCAATTTCTATATTTTCATTTTCAAGCTCTATATTTTCCTTTTTGGTTAATAAATTTTCATTGAAAAAATTAAGTTGATTCATATTATCAAATTCAACATCATCTTCACTGGAAACTACTATTACGGGATCAACCTCATTGAAATTTAACATACCTTACCTCTTTCTACAATGGTTTTCCCTATCTTTTACCCTATATTCTTCAATTTCTTCATCCATCACCTTCCTCTTCTATTTAGACTTTTGCCTACTATTGCTCCCCATAGTGTCAGCAATTTTAGGACACCAAATCAATTGATTTGACCACTTTTTGAAATTCGGCCAAATTTTTTATTTTTTACATGCAAAACCCTAAAACCCCATAAAAAAGTGATCGGATATTTTCATGTCTCAAGTAAGGGGACCACCATCATTTAAAAAAAAAGTTTACTAGTAAAATTGGATATCTGTAATGTTAAATACCTGATATCTCTCACCTAAATATATAAAAGAATCAAATGGAAAATGGAGGGTTGGGATTGAAAGTTGAGGAAGGGTCCTCATTATCTCCTCCATGATCCATGCGAGGTGTTTTAACTATTACAAATGGTATTTTTATTTGTATGTTATAATATATTTATATTATATTATAATATATAATATTATAAAATATTATATTATATTATATTATAATATGAATTATACTCTATAATATTATAATTGATTGTATGGGTCAAAAGGGGTCATAGGTTAACCTATGACCCCTTTCAACACATTCTATGACAACATATGTCCCTAGGGGTTGTAAGACCTCTAAGGACATATTCTATTTGATTGTATGGATCGAAAGAGGTGATAGCTTAACCTATGACCCCTTTCAACACATTTGATGACATCATATGTCCCTAGGGGACATATTTTAATTAATTGTATGGGTTGAAAGGGGTCACAGGTTAACCTATGACCCCTTTCAACACATTTGATGACAACATATGTCCCTAGGGGTTCTAGGACACCAGGAACATTTAAATTGATAACCTATGACCCCTTTCGACACATTTGATGACAACATATGTCCCTAGAGGTTCTAGGAACCCTAGGGACATATGTTTCATTTCTCGTATGGATTGAAAGGGGTTATAGGTTAACTTATGACCCCTTTCAACGCATTTGATGACAACATATGTCCCTAGGGGTCCTATGATCCCTAGGCATATATGTTTTGTTGATCGTATCCATCAAAAGGGATCATAGCTTAACCTATGACCCCTTTTAATATATTTGATGACAACATATGTCCTTAGGGTTCCTAGGATACCTAAGGACATATTCTAATTGATCATATGGGTCGAAAGGGGTGATAGGTTAACCTATGAGACTTTTAGACATATTTTATGACAACATATGTCCCTAGGGGTCCTAGGACCCCTATAGACATACGTTGTAATGATCGTATGGGTTGAAAGGGGTTATAGGTTAACATATGACCTCTTTCGATATATTTGATGACAATATATGTCACTAAGGATCTTGGGACCCCTATGGATATATTTAATTAATTATATGGGTCAAAAGGGGTCATAGGTTAACCTATGACATCAAAAGGGGTCATAGGTTAACCTATGACCCCTTTTGACAAATTTGATGACAACATATGTCCCTAGGGGTCGTAGGACCCTTAGAGACATATTTTAATTGATTTTATGGGTTAAAAGGGGTCACATGTTAACTTATGATCCCTTTTGACATATTTGCTGATAACATATGTCCCTAGGGGTCCTAGAACCCCTAGGAACATATTATAATTGATTGTATGGATCAAAAGGGGTCATAGGTTAACCTATGACCACTTTTAAGACATTTCATGACAACATATGTCCCTAGGGGTCCTAGGGACATATTTTAAATTATCATTGGGTTGAAAGGGGTCATAGGTTAATCTATGACCCCTTTTGACATATTTAATGATAATATATGTCCCTAGGGGTCCTAAGACCCTTAGGGACATATTTTAATTGATCGTATGGGTCAAAAAGGGTCATAGGTTAACCTATGACCCCTTTTGACACATTTGATGACAATATATGTCCCTAGAGGTCCTAGGATACCTAGGGACATATATTAGGACCCCTAGGGGTACATGTTGTCATCAAATATATTCCAAGTGTGTCAAAAGGGGTCATACATTAACCTATGACCCCTTTTGACCCATACAATTAATTAAAATATGTCCCTAGGGGTCTTAGGACCCCTAGGGAGATATTCTAATTGATCACATGGGTTGAAAGGGATCATAGGTCACCCTATGACCCCTTTTGACATATTTGATGATAACATATGTTCCTAGGGACCCCTAGGCACATATGTTGTATTGATTGTATGGGTCAAAAGAGGTCATAGGTTAGTTCCTATGACCCCTTTTGACACATTTTATGACAATATATGTCACTAGGGATCCTAGGACCCTTAGGGACATATTATTATTGATCTTATGGGTCAAAAGGGGTCATAGGTTAACTTGTGACCCCTTTCGACACATTTTATGACAACATATGTCCCTAGGGGTCCTAAGACCCCTAGGGAAATATTCTAATTGATCGTATGGGTCAAAAGGGGTTTTAGGTTGATATATGATCCCTTTTGACATATTTAATGACAACATATGATCCTAGGGGTCCTAAGACACCTAGGGTCATATTCTAATTGATTGTATGGTCTCATTTTGACACATTTGATGACAAAAAATGTCCCTAGGTGTCCTAGGGCCCCTAAGAACATATTCTAATTGATCGTAGGGGGTGAAAGGGGTCAGAGATTAACCTATGACCCTTTTTGACACATTTGATTATGACATGTGTCCCTAGGAACTTATGACCCATTTTGATTCATATGATCAATACAACATATGTCCCTAGGGGTCCTAAGACCCTAGGGACATATTCTAATTGATTGTATGGGTTGAAAGGGGTTATAGGTTAACCTATGACCCCTTTTGACATGTTTGATGACAACATGTCCCTAGGGGTCCTGGGACCCCTAGGGACATATGTTGTATTGATCATATGGGTCAAGAGGGGTCATAGGCTATGACTCCTTTCGACATATTTGATGACAACATATATTACTAGGGGTCCTATGATTCCTAGGAATATATGTTGTATTGATCATATGGGTCAAAATGGATCATAGGTTAACCTATGACCACTTTAGACACATTTGATAACAATGTATGTCTCCTAAGACCCCTAGGGACATTCTAATTGATTGTATAGGTTGAAAGGGGTTATAGGCTAACCTATGACCCCTTTCAACACATTTCATGATAAAATATGTCCCTAGGGGTTGTGGACATATTTTAATTGATCACTTGGGTCGAAAGGGGTCATAAGTTAACTTATGACCCCTTTCGACACATTTGATGACAACATATGTATTTAGGGGTCCTAAGACCCCTAGGGACATATTCTTATTGATCATATGGGTTAAAAGGGGTTATAGGTTAACCTATGACCCCTTTCGATACATTTCATGACAACATGTCCCTAGGGGTCCTAAGGATTATTCTATTTGATCTTATGGGTTGAAAGGGGTCATAGGTAACATATGACCCCTTTCAATACATTTCATGATAACATATGTCCCTATGGTCCAAAGGCCCCTAGGGACATATTCTAATTGCTCATATGGGTCACCAATGACCCCTTTTGACCTATAAGATCAATTAGAATATGTCCTTAGGGTTCCTAGGATCCATAGGGACATTTTTTGTATCATACAATTTAATATAATTTATTTTATATTATAATATAATATAATCTAATTCATATTATATTATAATAGAATAGAATAGAATAAAATAGAATATATTATATTAAAATATAATATTTAATAATATAATGTTATATATATTATAATTATATATTATAATTTAATATAATATATTATAATATAATAAATTACAAAATGAATATATTATAACACACAAACAAAATAACCATTTGTAATAGTTAAAATACCTCACATGGATCATGGATGGGATAATGAGGAGCTTTCCTCAACTTTCAATCCCCAACCTCCATTTTCAATACATATTTAGGTAGGAAATATAGGGTATCAAATATATCAGATACCCAATATATTGGGTATCTAGTTAGGCTTCGTAATTACCAAGCCTCCTTGGTCAAATCAAAAAATGTGATTTCTCCCCATTTAGGTGACTTCCAGACTTCAAGGAGGTACCTGAAAACTTTTAATGTGATCAAATTTGTCAAAATGAAAAGGGTTTCTTGAGGATGTTCTTAGCTTTCCAGTGATATAATTGTTGTCAAAATATGAGTTTCATAAGTAATTATTACTTATTTTTAAATGAAGATATCTATAAAGTGTTGATTTACATACTAATTTAAAAATGACTATAACTTTCAAATTGCAATTTTTTTTTGAAATCCAAAAGATGCATCATTCTATGCTTAGCCTACTACAATAAAAAACAAAGAAAAATTAAATTTGGTAATATTTTGAATTAGTTAAGGTGGTCAGACATGGGCCTTTTTTATTCTAAAAATGGTAGTAAAAAAATCAAAATTAATTTTTTTTGGAATAAAAATACCCAAAAATATGTGTCATGTCTAGGCACTAGTCTACTTCTTATATCTATAATTGTACAAAAAAAATTATTATATGATTATGATTAAGGTAGTTAGTGTAACGCCCACCAAGGTCCCAAAAGAAATTAACCTAGTGTGTCACTAAGTTTTCCAAACATTTTTTTCAAAGATGAAAACAACAAGAGATAGCATAGGGGAAGCAATAACTCACATACATACAAAGCAATACATTAATTGTTACATTTCTTAAGGGTTCCATGACATTGAATCACATACAAAGTTTTATTAAGATTAAATTGGATACATAACAAAATCCATATCATAGAATACCCATGAGTACGAATCGAATGAAATAATATACAAGTACATAATATACCACATGGCATAACCAAAATGCATAATCATCCTTTGTACAAGTCATAGGGTATGAAATGCTAAAAGAATATACATCATGAAAGATACAACATCTCATAAGATATCCAATAATCAAGTAAATTACATCAGAATATGATCAAAGAACATAATCACAAGATTAGAAGAATAGAACAACTATACAAGTACATCCAACCGTCAGATCTCAATGATATAAGAAACACTACTACTTGACCTCGTGGAACCTAAATGGTCTACTCCCACCATGTTGAGGAGATAATCTAAATAAATAACAATCCAAAATTCATAACAAGAATATAGGTCAAGGAAATCTTGATAGCAATCTATCTCAAAGGTATCAAGTATACACATAACATCTAATCCTAGAGGCAACACATACAAATATGAAACCTAATATGCATGTGGGCAAGTGTCATCACATGAGCCAACTCCAAGGTTACCCTGGCAATCTCTGTAGACTCCAACTCCCTAGTGAATCTATGTGGCATTAGCATCCTTTCTTATAGACAAGGCATACTAACAAGGCAAGGTCACAACCAAGCATCCTCTCTAATCCCATCCTAGCCTGTACTAGCACTCAAGGCATGGGTAAGGTAAGCCACTGAATCTTGATAATTTATTTGAACCCATTTAGTGAAATGTTATCACTTATTAATACAACTTACAATGGGTTACCCAAGTAACCTCTTTAGGGCTCCGATCTCCATTGCAAGCTACTTCCCAACATACACATAGATAACCTACCCTAAGCTCATAAAAGTATACTCATAAAATCACAATATTCACCTTAGCCTTATACAAGCAATTGGAAAGCACCAAAAGATAAATGATTGAAACCTCATAGGTTACACCAAGAAAATCACGCTAATCACCTTAGTCCTATACAAGCAACTAGAAATCACTAATAAATAAATGATCAAAAACCTCATCATAGAAATACGTGAATGCATCACAATGGTTGGGAATAAAAGATCATGACCAAATAATATACATAACATCATCATAGATCAAACACCTCACAAGCCTCTAGTATAGATACCTAAACATGTCAAAACTAGGTTTAACCCAAAAACCAATACGAAAATAAAACATAACATCTCATCAAGTAGTTAAGCAAGTGTAGTTACATAGTTCATTTGGGCTGTCAACAAAAAAATTGGTTCACAATATGGGTTCAAGTTTTCGTTTAAAAAAAAATCATACTTGATAAAGGTTTTCAATGTTGGATTGATCAAACTATATTTTTCCACACCTTAATCAACTATATTTTTCCAAATAGATATATATTTAAATTAGTCAAAGAATAACCTTTATGGGAAAAATATCTTCATCTAAATCCTACCCATAAAAAAAATCCATTTACTAATATTTTACAAGCCCCCCTCTATAAATAAATGATAATTTATTAAATCAATATTACATTTAGAAAAAATCAAATATAACATTATTGGACTTAAACTAAAATTCTATTTCCAAATATTCTAATTTAGTAATATTAAACTAACTTGTAATTTTAACTGTTTTAATTATTTTTAAATATAACTACTTAAAAATAAATTAAAAAAAAAAAACTAAATTAAATAAAATACTAATATTATATATATATATAATATTATTTATTTATATAAATATTTTTTTAAAAAGAAAAATAATAATAATAAACTTTAAAAATAAAAAATAAAAAAAATTAACAGCGAACGAAGGTCTGGCAACTTGTGGTAGCTAAGAGTTGATCCGCGACAACCTTGAGCTTGGTAGAACAACTCATAGAGCTATCCACGAGAGCTCTTGGGCTATTCATGATAGCGTATGTGTTACTTGCAACAACTCATGTTGCCGACAAGGAGGGAGGGAAGATGGGTGGGGGGGTCGGGGGTCACCGTTTTATTCCCCAATAACCCCCCAAAAATGTTTTTAATTTTAATTTTTTTAAACAATAAAATCTCCAAACAAATTATCAATGTAATTTTTAAATTACTATGGTAATTAGTATTATATAATTTTTTAAAGAATTTTTCTCACTCATAGATATGATAGGAAAAGTAATTGCAAACAATCAAATTCTTCCAATTAAATTCTGGTTTTCATTTTCAAACCCTATCTCGATCTAAATATTTTCTCAAAATCTATTTTCCCAATAAGAGTTTTCAAACAAATATTTCAATGAAGAATAATAATAATTTCCAAACAAGGGTTTCAATCTAAATATAATTTTTGAAACAAGATCCATAAACAAACACGAAGAAGATAGAGGTAATTCAAAGGTATTTATTGTGAAAACCTCAATAGAATTCCTACCTCAATCTAATGCTAAAATTGGCAGATACTCAAAGAATGCAAAATTCCTGTCTCCGGAAACCCTTTCTAAAAATTGCTCCTCCAAACATGTGTGTCATGGAGAAATGAGCTCTAATTTCTTAATAAAGAATTTCTCAATGTAGGATTTCAATTTTTACAAACATGCAAAAGTCTTTTCTTTATTATTTTGATTTTATGTACAAAATTTTTGCATTTTAATTATAATAAAATTTGTTGAAATTATTCTCAGTTGCTTTTGTTAAATAATAAGATGTAATTAGAAAGTATATTTATTAATTTAACTAATAATAATATTTAGAGTTCATTATAAAAATGAAACTTCTAATTTAATTATTATTAAATTAAATAAATATAATCACACCAAATTTGGACTTTTAATTAAATCTTTAAATTTATTTCCTCTATTTAATTAATTTCTCAATTATTTAAATATAATTAAATTTTGAGTTTTCTTTGTAAAAAATTTCATTAAATTATATCATTTAGTAATATCTTAATTTGATTTAATTATAACTAAAAATTATAATAGACCCACAAACTTAATAAGAAAATCCATCCAAAAGACCAAGTACAAATTCAAATTCAAGGGTCAAAATCTTGAATTCATGTCACTTGATGAATTCAGAAGGGTACATAACTTTGATACTTGTCCCATATTCAAGGACTATTGGCTTAGGGTTAGGATTTGGAGCCAAGAACTATCTCCCCTATTTACCATTGAGATACTACAATAGGGCATGCTCATCTTGAAAATTCAGGGAAGTCGATGCTCGGTACTTGCAATTTGCATAATATCCATACATGTACATATGCAGATATATCTAAACTAAATAGGCAATGATGGGGAGTGGTACATCTTGTAGATCTCAACTAGAACTTGACTATGACTTCCTCTCTCAACCACATCAAAAATGTCAAACATAAATTAAAACATATATGCACACCATACACATGCAAGTATGGGGTAAGCAACCATAAAAATTATAAATAAATCATCCATCTAACTATCATCATAAAAATAACTAACTATATGAACATACAAAGCATCATCAACGAAAGAATAAACATGAACACATGAAATAACTGAGTATCAAGTAGCTCATCAATAAATAACTAAGTATGAAATAACATCCAATCAAATCAGCTAACCAAGTACCACTAAATAATAACATACAACCATAAAGCTGGCCTAAAAGAATTTGACAAAATAACATGAAAAGTAAACTAGGGTTAGGCACTACATCCTCCCCTCTAGACTTAGGCTTACTCTTGGAACCCTACAAGAAAGATAAAACTCAAGTACTCAATGTGTGGGTTCCATTGGACCCTTTCCCCCTATAGGAGGATAAGACTCCACTACAAACACCCTTTGAGATCTACCCATATCTCGAACCGTGGGTTCTGAAAATGTAAGTCTTTGATCCAAGAACTATGGCATCTATTGAGGACAATGGGATGAATTATGTCTGTGTTGTTTGCATGAAAAAATTTCTCCAACAAAACTCCCTTGCACTCTAGGTGCAGTAGACTACTGAAAGCTACCCCCACTAGCAAAAAAATGAGTACTCTATGCTTGTTGGTCATACTAATTGTGCCTATTGCACTTAGAGTAATGAGAATCCTTAGATTGTGAACCATTGCCACCCTCCATGCTGGAGAAAAATATCCTCTCTACTGTTGCTATTGTTAATTGCCTATGAAAGAAGGCTTCCTATTACTCTCGATTCCCTAGTTTTATGTTCCCTTGGACCTAGGTGGTGCACGTCCACTAGAAGGTGCACCCACAAAACCACCATGTCCCAAAGTAACATTCTCCTCCACAAAAATAGCCCAATGAACTATACCCTTAAGGGTTTTAGGCTGGAAAACCTTCACACCCCCAATAAAATGGTTGTTTAGACCCCGAATGAAGTGTTGTACCATTAGTGGTGAATTGTCACTAATTCTCGCATATGGCATGAGCTCATAAAACTTCTGCTTGTACACCACCATAGTCATGGTAAATTGTCTCAAATTATGAAACTCAACCACCCTCTGCTAGTGCCACTATTCTGGTAAGAAGCGATCACAAATTTTTTCAAGGAACAACTCCTAGGTAATAGTATTCATGTCCACACATAGCTTCTTTTCCTCAATATTACACCATTTGGCCACAAAAATTTCCAAATGTGTGATGAAATTTCTTGCTTTGATGTTGGAGTCAAAGTCTTGCATCACAAAACATCTATCCAAGGCAATCAACCACTTTTTTGCATCGTAACCAGTACCTTACCCAATGAAGGGTTTGATCTTGGCCTGCTATAGGTCTCTCATCTACATGGCCTTGGATGACCTCTACCTTTCACCATGAGGATCTCCTTGAGGACTCATGGATCTCTACCTTTCCTCATTTCCAACATGATGTGATTCCTCATCATCTACCTCATATTATCCTCCTCTAAGTCACCATGCTCTTCTCCAGTGTTCTCCTCGCTATTCTCTTACTGAACAAGACTCTCTCTATGAGTCAAAGGAGGGCTATCATGTCCACCTCTCCCACAACCTCTACCACAACCTACACTACAACTGCTAATAGTTGATCTAGTCTTAGACACCATCCTCCTACAACATCCAAGCAAGAATAACATAAATGCCCACAAAGTCAACAAAGAAATATTACCTTAAAGCACAATCATAAGAAAAAATGTTTGAAATCCAACTCAAGAGTTATTCAAGTTTCTCTCTTTTTTATGTTCAAGTATTTGAGTCTGAAGTTCAAGTTGTTCAAATTGTAAAAGATACATATAGTTGTTTAAGTTTCATTTGAGTTGTCTAGTTGTCATCTAGTGACATTCCAGTATACCCATATCTCCCAATGTAGAAACCCAGGCTCTGATACAAGATGTAATGTCCCGCTAGGAAACCCAAAAGAAATTAAGCTATTATGTCACTAAGTTTTCCAAACATTAAAAAAAAAAAAATTAAAACAACAAGAGATAACATAGCAGAAGCAATAAATCACATACATACAAAGCAATGCATTAATAGTTACATCTCTTGAGGGTTCCATGACATTGAATCACATAAAAAGTTTTGTTATGATTAAACATGATACATAAAAAAATCCACATCATAGAATAACCATAAGTATGAATCAAATAAAATAATATACAAGCACATAAGATGCCACATGGAATAACCATAATGCATAATCATCCTTTATACAAGTCACAACGTATAAAATGCTAAAATAATATACATCATGAACAATCTCATTAGATCTTCAAAAATCAAGTATAGTACATTAGAGTATGACCAAAGAACATAATTAGAAGATCATAAGAATAGAAAAATTGCACAAGTACATACATCAATGGCATCCAACTGTTGGATCTCAATGGTATAAGAAACACTACTACCTAACCTTGTGGAACCTAAATGGCCCACTCCCACCGTGTTGAGGAGATAGTCTCATGTCCCAAATGGATAACAAACCAAAAGTCATAAAAAGAATCTAGGTGAAGGAAATTCTAAAAGAAATCTATCTCAAAGGTACCAAGTACACACATAACATCTAATCCCTGAGGAAAAATAGACACGTAGGAAACCTAATATGGATGTGGGCAAGTGTCATCACATGAGCCAACTCTAAGGTTACCTTGGCAGTCTCTCTGGACTCCATCCCCCTAGTGATTCGATGCAATACCCTTTCTTATAGTCAAGACATGCTAATGAGGAAAGGCTACAACCAAGCATACTCTGTACTCCCATCCCAACCTACACTAGCGCTTGAGGCATGAGTGAGGTAAAACACTAACGCTTGTTAATTCATTTAAACCTTTTTAATGAAATTTTATCACTTATTAATACAACTTACAATAAGTTAACTAGGTAGCCTCTTTAGGGCTCCAACCTCCATTGCAAGCCACTTCCAACATACACATAGATAAGCTACCCTAAGCTCATAAAAGTATACTCATAAAATTACAATATTCACCTCAACCCTATATAAGCAACTAGAAAGGACCAAAAGATAATTGATCGAAACCTCATAGGTTACACCAAGAAAATCACACTAATCACCTCACTCCTATAAAAGCAACTGGAAAGCACTAATATAAATAATTGATCAAAAACCTCATCACAGAAATATGTGAGTACATCACAATGGTTGGAAATAAAAGATCATGACCAAATAATATACATAACATCATCATAGATCAAACACCTCCAAGCCTCTAGTATACATACCTAAATGGGTCAAAACTAGGTTTAACCCAAACCCCAATATGAAATAAAACATAACATCTCATCAAGTAGGTACATAGTTTATTTGGTTTGTCAACATAAAAATCAATTCACAATATGGGTTCAAGTTTTCATTTAAAAAAAAATCATACACGATAAAGGTCTCCAATGTTGGATTCATTAAACTACAAGTCTCAAGTTCACACCTTAATCAACTATGTTTTTCCAAATAGATATATGTTTAAATTAGTCAAATCATAACCTTTATGGAAAAAATATCTTTATCTAAACCCTACCCATAAAAAAAAACCATTTAATAACATTTTACAAGTCCCTCTCTATGAATAAATGATCATTTATTAAATCAATATTAGATTCAAAAAAATAATCAAATATAACATTATTGGACTAAAACTAAAATTCAATTTTCAAATATTTTAATTTAATAATATTAACCTAATCTTTAATTTTAACTATTTTAATTATACTTAAATATAACTTTTTAAAAATAAATAAATAAATAACTAAATTAAATGACATACTAATTATATATATAAAATTTTATTTATCTATATAAATATTTCTTTTTAAAGAAAAAAGTATTTTAAATAACTTTAATAAAATGTCTTTTAAAAAATTTAACAACTCTAATGGAGGGTTGGCTGCTCGTGACAACCAAGAGTTGATCTCTATGACAACCTTGAGCTTGTTACGACAGCTCATAGAGCTATCCGCGACAACTCTTGGGTTGCTCGTGGTAGCCTATCTGGGGGAAGATGGGGGGGGGGGGGGGGGGGTCGGGGGTCATGGCTCGATTCCCCAAAAACCCCCATAAAAATATTTTAAAAAAAATAGAATTAAAACAATAAAATCTCCAAAACAATTACCACAGTAATTTTTAAATTATTGTGGTAATTAGTATTATATAATTCAAAAAAAAATATCTCGCTCATAGAGCTGATAGGAAAAGTAATTGCAAACAATCAAATTTGTTCAATTAAATTTTCATTTTCATTTTCAAACCCTATCTCAATCTTTATTTTCTAAAAATCCAATTTCCTAATAAGAGTTTTCAATCTGATTTCTTTCTAACAAAAGTTTCAATGAAGAATACTAATAATTTCCAAACAAAGGTTTCAATCCAGATACAATTTCTGAAACAAGATCTATAAACAAGCACAAAGAAGACAAAGCTAATTCGAAAGGATTTACTATGAAAATCTCAATAGAATTCCTACCTCGATCTAATGCTAAAAGTGATGGATGCTCAAAGAATGCAAAACTATAGTCTCTCGAAACCCTTTTTGAAAACTTTTCCTCCAATCTCGTGTGTGGAGAAATGAGCTCTAATTTATTAATAAATAATTTCTCAACCTAGGGTTTTGGTTTTTATGAACACACAAAACCCTTTTCTTTATTATTTTAATTTCATGTGCAAACTTTTTGTATTTTAATTATAATAAAGTTTATTTAAATTATTCTCACTTGCTTTTATTAAATAATAAGATATAACTAGAAAGTATAGTTATTAATTTAACTAATAATAATATAAGAGTTCATTTTAAAAATGAAACTTCTAAATTAATTATTATTAAATTAAATAAATATAATTATGCCAAATTTGGACTTTTAATTAAATCTTTAAATTTATTTCCTCTATTTAATTAATTTCTCAATTAATTTAATAATTAAATTTTGAGTTTTCTTTATAATTTTTTTGTCAAATTAAATCATTATAGGATCTTTATTTGATTTAATTATAATTGAAAATCACAATAGACCCACAAACTTAATAAGAAAACCCATCTAAAAGAACAAGTACAAATTCAAACTCAAGGGTCAAAATCTTGAATTCACATCACTTGAAAAATTTGAAAGGGTACATAACTCATATACTTGTCTTGTATTCTAGGACTATTGGCTTAGGGTCAGAATTTGGACTCAAGAATTCAGACTCAAGAACACATATATATCTAAACTAAATAAGAAATGGAAAGGAGTGATATATCATGTAAATCTTGACTAGCAAATGACTACGACTCCCTCCCTCAACCACATCAAAAATGTCAAACATAAAGTAAAATATACATGTACACCATACACATGCAAGTATGGGATAAGTAACCATAACAATTATAAATAAATCATCCATCTAACTATTATTATGAAAATAATTGAAATCACTATATGAACATACAAAGCATCATCATCGAAAGAATAAACATGAACACATTAAATAGTCAAGTATCAAGTAGCTCATCAATAAATAAGTATGAAATAACATCCAATCAAATCAGGTAACCAAGTACCACTAATCATAACACATAACCATAAAGATGGCCTAAAATAATTTAGCAAAATAATGTGAAAAGTAAACTAGGGGTAGGCACTACGGTTAGAAATACACCTACTTCTAACTTTTTCCCTAAAATTTTTGTTTTGCTGCATTAAAATATAATTTTTTGACCAATCAAATTAAAGTGTATTTAGATAAGTTTAGAAACTACATTCAATTTCCTACAAACTCTATTCTTACAACATTTTAATATGATTTTCATAACTAGCTCGAAATTGCATGTCAAGTTGATATAAACCAGTTGATTATCTGATTTTATCCCACCATGATCCCGCACATACCCCATACTCATTCTGCATAGCTTGCCTCCAAACTTCAATGTTTTCATCTTCAATATAGGAAGTTGGTTCATAGTCTCTTATGAGATTGAGTTCATCAATAGGCTCGAGGTTATATATAATATTGTATTGAGCCTCCAGTCTTGCATTGTAAGAAATTCTCAACATGTACCCATTTTTCCTATTTCATCAAGTCCTAAATCTATCAAAGTTTGTTGGACTTTTTTGGCCCACTTATGAGAATACTTTGGTTTCACAAAAGATGGTTTAGTAGTGGCCAATGGTTTTGAAATTTCATGCTCATTATTTGATGGAGTTTCTTCTTCCTCATTCATAGATGGATTATCTTGGGTTTGAGGTATAGATTCCACATGTGGATCTAGTAAGGTGAGGCTAAATAGGTTGAGTTCCCCCCAGAATGTATAACCTCATAGGAATTTTCTTTCCAAGGAGAAGATTTTGAAAATTTACTAGGTTGTTATAATTGACATTCAATGTTTTATGCACTTTTAGAAGTTTCACAAAATACAACATCACATGAAATGATGAGTTTTTATTAGCTTCATCATACAACCTACATGCTTTAGAGGATTCAGAATATCCAAGAAAAATATATTTAAAAATGTGATGTCACAACATAGTTCTTTTGTCCTTAGGAATTAAAGCATAGCAAGTGGACCCAAAAATTCTAAGATGTTGAATGGAAGGAGGATAACCAAACCAAACTTCATATATAACTTCCTAGTTAAGTGTTGATGATGGATATCTATTACCAAGATAGATTGCAATTCTTGCTTCTCTAGGCCAAAAATGCAACTTGATTCCTTTAAAGTATAACATTTCTCTAACCATACTCATGATGGTTAAATTAATTCGTTCAACAAATCCATTTTGTTGAGGAGTACCTACTATATTTAGATGATGTTGAATCCCATTTTGAAATAGATATTCTTCAAAAACTAGAGAAGTAAGTTCTCCACCATTGTATGTTCGAAGAGTACCAATTTGACATTCAACTTGACTTTCAATCATAGCATGAAATCTTCTAGAAGTTTCAAAAGCTTTTTTTTTTTTTTACAAAAAATAAATCCAAGTCATGTGACTATAATCATCAATGAATGACATAAAATATTGAGATCCACATAATTTAATGGTAGAGGCCCATATAAATCAAAATAGATAAGTGGAAATTTTCTATGTGCTCTCCAAGTGGACTAAGGAAAAGAATTTCTATGTTTCTTGGAAAGAATACATGCTTTACACTTTTCAATAAATTTAGGCAAAACAAGCAAGTCATCAACACTATTTTTCTATCATTTCAATTTTATCATAACAAATATGCCCAAATCTTGCATGCCATAACATAGTGGAAAATAGATTACCTTGGTAGGATATTGCAAAAAAAATAGAAAGGGTAGAAGTTCCATTTAATTTTAATACTCTTCCATCCTCACATCCAGTAAACAAAACTTGATTATTATATTGCTTTCTTACAACAACTTGGCCATCTTTTAATAGAATAGAGTAACTTTGCTCTCAAATCAATACTAGAGATAATAAATTGCATTGTGATTGAGGAATAAATAAAACATCATGAAGCACAAAATATGGAAAATTAGGAAACTTAATCAAGTAGTTCCTTTTCCAAAAAGTGTGAGACTTGATTTATCTACTAACTTGTAAATTGGACCATGATCACTTTTTTTAAATTCTTCAAAGTAATCATGCTTGAATGATATATGTTATTGATAAGGGCACAACTGGAGACAAAATGAACACAATAGGAAAGGGGAATTTTATTATAAGAAATGATATCATAATATATTCATCACAAAAAAAATAGACTCAACTATATGCCCTATGGACTTGCAACATAATCATATTTTGGAGAAAAAGCCTTCTCACAGTACCTTCTCCCAAACTCCACAAAAATCTGCCTTTACATTGCAAGAAATGATCATAAGTAACCTAAATTAGGTTTAGGGTTAGGAATACATTTTAGAATATTATATTTGTGATGCAGGAGCATCTTGGGTTTCTTGGTGACTACTTTGGAGTTCATGGGAGGAGGCTTGCTAGTTTCTTTGGAGGGTGCTTGGACTAGTAATCGGTCAAAGGAGTGGTGCTCAGTCAAAGAAGGAGTGGTTCTTGCTTGAGTGTTGGTTGAGTACCTTGGTCATTGAAAGGGCTCGATCATTGAAGGAGCTTGACAGATACTATTGTGCTCAACATGTATTAGATGTTTGGTATGTATTAGTTGCTCAACATGTGTTGGTTGCTCAACATGTATTGGTTGCTTGGCAATGCTTGTGGGAGCTCGACGATGCTTAGCAATTTGTTGACACTCAGTAGTGTGTTGGTGCCAATTGGAGTTCTTGGAGAATTTAATGCATGTAGTGTGTGATCATGACATGGATTGATTTGGGAGTTTGTGTGGACCTATTTGTGGTCTTGGTTATCTCTCCTATGTGCATTTAATCATGGTTGTAAACTTGGGGCTTTTCCTAAGTGTTTTCATGTGGTTATTGTGTTTTAACTATGGGATAATGCAAGGGTTAATGTTTTGTATTTAATGTTTGTTGTGAGTTCACTTATGGCTTAAATATGCATTTAACACAAGGGGTTTATTTAATTTGTAATTGCTAGGCTGACTTATGGCTTAGTTGGGTATTAGTATGGGGTCTTGTGGAGTCTTTAGGCATTCATTCATTTAGAGGAGTGAGTCTGGAGAGTAGCTGAAGAGAGAGTTTTTCCTAAGTCTATGGATAGAGTGCCAAATGTGATGTAGTTTACAATAAGATTGTGGTGGAGTTATGAATTTAGAGAAGAGCTTGTGGCCGCGGTTTAGAAACAAGGAGGTTGCTTGGTAGCTTGCGAGCACAAGTTGAGATCTTGGAGGTTTCTACCAGATTGTTGTTATGTTATAGATCTGGGCTAGCTAGGAATTGATTTGGATCTTGAGGAATCTTACAAAATTTTTATTGTGATTTCTATTTTATTGGGCCATAATTCGAACGACCTTGCAACAGAGCATGTTACATGTAAATAGTTATTTTATGAATAAAGAATTGTGACTTGGTATCAGATCTTGCATTTTTGTTGTATTGTTATTGTATTTTTGGTGTGTGGTTATTTGTTGGGGGCTAGGACATCTCCTTTGGGGATTCACCTACCTTGCACTGCATCAGGTGGTATCAGAGTGAAGGTTGTTCTTGAGTGTGTGAATTGATCACTGAAGTTGAGGCAGTTTGCACCAAGACTTGGGTTGAGAGAAGTTGATTTAAAAAGATCTTGATCTGGTGGTGGATTTTTCTTTCTGGAGTCCTAGATCTCTTGATTATGAGGTGGTAGATCATGGTTCTAGCTTTCAATTGTAGAAGACTTGTAAATGGATCGATGCAAACATGGAAGATTGATCTTGTTGAGGCATGATCATAGAGAGTTTGTGTATTGCATATTGGTGCTCCTAGACTTGTGATGTGGTTCCTAATTGTTCATGTGAGGTGGCAGGTTGCAATTTGACTTGCAAATAATTTGGGTTTATCACAAGGATCATGGGAAGGATTTGTTGCAAAGGGTTTGCGAAGATCTTGGGAGATGGCTTCAAGAGGAATGAGCCCTAGGACGATTGCAAATATTCATGATGTGGTGGAGAGGAGGATTTCTAAGATGTCTACTCAGTTTGAAGCTAGCTTGGCTGATTGAGTTAAGGAAGGAATGGTTGAATTCCATAGATGTTTGTGGAGTTGGAGTCTACAGATCTAGATGAGAGTTGTCTAGCTAGTTAGAAGACTTGTTTGAGAGAGAAGAAGGAAAAGCAAGGCCAAGGAGGAAGAAGTTGGTTTTGTTGATTAGTTTATGGAGTCTCATGTGAAACCTATAGAGTAACTTGAGGTTGTTGTTGAGGATATTCCTAGCCTTGTTTATGCTAGGATAGAGATTGGTTTTCATGATCAATTGGTTGGGTCTTACATGAAGATTGCAGAGCACTTGGTCATGGATGATCCGGTTGCTGTTGGTGATGAGTTATATGTTGCAGAGCATCTTGTTGTGAGCAATGAGATTGCTAGTGTTGAGAGTTTGGAATGTGTTGATGGAGATCTACATATTGGTGTTGATGTGAAGTTTTTTGTTGAAGCATTATGTTCATTTTATTCATAGGAGTGAGCATGTTGATTGGATGGTTGAGATTCTAGTGGTTTCCTAAATGATGCAATTGTGGATGATTTGCATGTTTCTTTTCTTGTCCCTATTGGAGTGGAAGCCTTTGGTAAAGATGAAGACAATTGTGCATTTTTCAGTAGGCATCAAAGTGTGGGACACAGTTTTCTATTTACTTGGGGAGTCTAATGCAAAAGCATCTTGGGTTTACTCAGTGACTACTTTGGAGTTCATGGGAGGAGGCTTAGTAGTTGCTTTGGAGGGTGCTTCGACTGGTACTCGGTCGAAGAAGGAGTGGTGCTCGGTCGAGTGTTGGCTGAGTAGCTCGATCATTGAAGGGGCTTAGTCACTGAAGGATTTTGCCAGATACTATTGTGCTCAGTATGTATTAGATATTCAACATGTATTGGTTGGTCAGCATGTGTTGATTTCTTGACATTTATTGGTTGATTGACATGTATTGGTTGCTTGACAATTCTTGTGGGAGCTTGACAATGCTTGGCAGTTTGTTGACACTCAAAAGTGTGTTGGTGTTGACTGGAGTTCTTGGAGCATTTAATGCATGTAGCATGTGATCATGACATGGATCAATCTAGGAGTTTGTGTGGACCTATTTGTGGTCTTAGTTATCTCTCCTATGTGCATTTAAGTATGGTTATAAACTTGGGGCTTGTCCTAAGTATTTTCATGTGGTTATTGCATGTTAACTACGAGATAATGTGAGGGCTAAAATTTTGTATTTAATATTTTTTGTGAGCTGACTTGTGGCTTAAATATGCATTTCATGCAAGGGGTTTATTTAATTTGTAATTGCTAGGCCAACTTGTGGCTTAGTTGGGTATAACTAGGGGGCCTTGTGGAGTCTTTAGGCATTTATTCATTCAGAGGAGTGGATTTGGAGAGTAGCTAAAAAGTTATTTTTTCCTAAATCTCTGGATAGAGCATTGAATGTGAGGCAGTTTACAACAGGATTGTGGTGGAGTTATAAATTTGGAGAAGAGCTAGTGGCTACGGTTTAGAAATAAGGACGTTGCTTGGGAGCTTGCGAGCACAAGTTGAGATCTTGGAGGTTTCTACTAGATTGTTGTTATGTTACAGATCTGAGCTAGATAGGAATTGAGTTGAATCTTGAGGGATCTTATAGAACTATTATTGTAATTGCTATTATATTGGGCCGTAGATCAGAGAGCCTTATATCCGAGCATGTCACATGTAAAAAATTATTTTATGAATAAAGAATTGTGATTTGGTATCAGATCTTGCATTTGTGTCATATCCCCATTTTAAGATAGAATTTTAATAATTATTAGATAATACAATGTTATTAAATAAATAAAATTATATTAAAACTAATACTAAAATATAAAATAAGAAAATAATAATTATTCAATCTATATTATTAATAAAATAATATTTAGTATGATATTTTAAATAATTAAAAAATAATAAAATTTCAATGAGTAAAGAAAGAAAGAAAATTAAGAGACAATAGTGTAGTTAACTTTCTAATAGAATTTAATAATAAATAAAATAAACACAAATAAGTAAGTAAATAAATAATATAACATATAATAATATAAATTAACTAAATCTAATAAAAATTCAAGAGATGTTTAACAAATAGACATGACTTCTTAAAATTAAGATATAAAAGGGAGGAGAGTTTATTTTAGATTGTGGAAAAAGGAAGAGGAGAAGAGAGGAGTTCAAAAAGAAAAAAGGGAAGATGAAAGTAATATGAAGAAAATAAGGAAGTGACTTTTTGAAAAGGTGTCAATGATATTGAAAGGATGTGAACCTTCAAAAGGGTCATAATTATGAATAGTTGTGACTCTTCAAAAATATTGTGATTATAAAGTAGTGAGACTTTTTCGAAAAAACTTTAGTTATGAAGTGTCATGACTTTTCAAAAGGATTATAATTATGAAGTGTTGTGACTTTTCAAAGAATTTGTATTATGAAAGGTTGTGACTCTTGGAAAAGAAGAAATAAAAAAGTATAATTTTGTCCTTTTCTTATAATTAGGAAAAATATAATTTTGGAAAGTAAATATAGAGTTGCGATAATCTAGAAGGAATAATTCATTGAAGAGTTGACTAAGGATAGAGCCACATGGACCAAGAAAAGAAGGTAAAAAACATATGTTTATGGATTATATTTGTTTAATTATATTTATAAATATATTTATATTAATGAATCATACTTGTGGATAATAGTGTTAACCTATGAGGTTAATACCATAGATACTAATGAAACTCAAAGAATGGAGCATGTGAGATATTTAAGGTTTCCATTGTCCGCCATGATCAAGAGTTGATATCGAAGCATGGAGCATGTAAGATATTTAAGATCTCCATTGTTTGCCATGGCTGATAATTGATGTACCAGAATATTATGATGTTGTCAAACATATGCATATGTTGTTGGCCTTGGATAGAGGATGCCCTCCATGAAGAATCTCAAGGGGTACGCTCCCGGGATGACGACAAGGTAGCTATGAGCTAAGAAGCTTGACTTGGAGACATCCTTAAGATTGGGGTTAAATTAATGGGTAGATTAATATAGTTATTTTTTTTATTATTGTGATTCTAACCATTATTTTGTAGGAATTACTTGTCTCAAACTAACCCTAATAGTGGGGACATTACAATTTGTGTTGCATTATTATTGTATTTTTGATGTGTGGCTATTTTTTGGGGGCTAGGACATCTCCTTTGGGGATTCTCCTATATTGTACTACATCAATTTGGAATCCACCTCCAAATTAGAAGGTACTAAAATACATGTTAGAAGTCAGTGCAAAATTAGATCCTAGAAATGGTAGTTGAACTTTTGGGAGGCATAACTTTTGATATGAGATTTTGATTGAAAAACCATTTACATATTTAGAAAGATCTTTGAGAACTCTATATACCTATGGACCATATTTTCTCATCCCCCATTTTTTGGACTTGTACAAAGCCATTTAGTACCTCAAACCTAACTTTGAAGCATTCTTAGGAGGTCTCCAAGCAACTTAAAATTGTCACATGACTTTCAAACTGTGAAGCCTTTTGACCTGATTGTTTTTTTGGAGTGCTTAAACATCCCTCCAACTCACACCCTTTAACTCATCATAATTATGGATGTATTACAAAATAACTCATTTTCTACAATGGCACATATGCCAAGGTGCTAAAAACACTAACCTAGAAAACTAATAGTGGAACTATGAGAGTTGGAATCTCTAATTAGCCCAAATGGGTATCTAGAAATACAAACACATTAAACATAAACATAAACTAAGCATATTTTTTGGTGATGTAGGATTTTCCTTACACCATTGGATGCTTTTGCATCAGTTATATGGTTCTAGCATCTAAAATCCAAGTATCATACCATAAGGAACTAGATACACATTCTAAAATAGAAGGAACATATTCATCACCATCACTATCACAAGAAAATTTAGCTACTCTTGAGACTTTATCATCTGAATGTTTATCATCATTATAAACTTTGGTTTTATCTTTTCTCTTAAAAGAGTTTTGTTTAAGACTTTGTATCTTTTACCAAGAGATTTTTATTTCACGTGCTTCACGAATACCTTTTCCACCACATCTGTTACAATACAAAAAAATTCTATCATTTTGATTCTCATTTTTCTTCCATTGACCTCTACCTTTCCCTTTATCATTATAACCACCTCTTGAAAATATTTTATTTGCAAGTTTATCTTGATGAGAAAGAAACACATTTTCATTTGGATTATTTGCTTTCCTTTAAAATGCTTTCTTACGCTCTGCTAACTTTTCAACCAATAGATCAAAAGTAATGGTTTTTAGTTGGTTTCTTCCTTGAAGAGACTCTAGATATGTGGAATATGTTGAAAGAAGTTATTTAATAAAAGCTATGAGATATATATCAAATTTCCCACCAACAATGTCAAGATCTTGTTTTATGACTCTAATTTCAAAAGATAGACTCATAATATCACCATTTTCTAGTTCTAGTTTAAATAGTTTTAACTACAACTGAATAAACTCTAAATTTGAATTAGAATCAAATATTTTTTAATTTACGAAGGGCATCCCAGAGAACTATGAATCATGTTTACGTCAACACACTTCTCCATTAAAATAAGTCCTTATCAAAGCTAAAGATTTTGAATTTTTATATAGCCACATTTCTTTTTCTTTAGCATCAATTGGTTATGCATGCTGAGTATTTCTATCATTGTTGGAATTCTTTAGAATACTAAGAGGGGGTGTGTGAATTAGTTATCCAAGGTCTAGATGTATAATTAAAACTTTTCATGGCTTAGTGAACCCATAAAACATTTTCATCATGCATGCATCCATTAGATTTATGCAATCACTTAAACTTGTTGGTTATTGTCAAATCAATTTGCAAAAATGTAAGCATGAAACATAATAGATTCAATAAGACATTTGACACAATGATTTAATGTGAAAACCCAATTTGGGAAAAACCACCAGTAGTATGCTACTCATTCTCACTCTTTTGAAGTGATGCCTTGTGAAAAGCCAACCCTGTTAAAGGTTACAATACACACTATTAAATGTGACCTAGTTAAAGGATTTCAATCACCCTGTTAGGAGTGAGTCTTGTTAGAGGACTTTAGATCATTCACTTGGAATGTCACCTGGTTAAAGGATTTAAAAATTATTGTTAAGTCAACCTTAATCCAAAGGATTTACCCTAGATTGATACAATGATTAGAAAGTAACAGTAAGGCTTGATTTGATAACAATTTAGAACTCCATTTTTAGATTACTAGTCTTTGTTTTATTCCTCCATTCTACTTATCCTTCACACACTTTAGCTCTGATAGCTTTTTCACCCTTCAAGAATTCATACCCTTAAGCCTTCTTTCTTTGCTTGCCAATGCAAACTCTTCTCTTAGGTCACTGAATGAAGCAAGAAGCAATACCCTAGACTCCTTGTCTTCCTTAGGTTCTCGTGCATGACAACCCTTTCTTTTGAATAGCCATGTCTATAAATAGAGAATTAAGATATATTTTCATTCATCCTCCATCGTCCATGTTAGGGTTAGGTTAGATTAGGTAGGATTCAATGAATCTACCCCTTATTTCATTTTATTCCCTTCTAGAAACTTCTCCTTCAATCCTTTTTGAATTCACCTCAGAATAGTTTATCATGAATTCTGTGCCACTAGCTCATCAATCTTATCTTCCACATGGTTCAAAAAATTCAAGAAATCAACCTTGTTAGCTCAGATTTATCAAATTCTCAATCTTTCTCATAATGCTGACACTCTACATTAACTGGCTTCTAATGCTTGACACATACTACGTTGCTCGGCATCCACTGTCAAATCACTCAACATGAACTAAACTTTACTTGGCTTACACTATTTCACCCAGTTTATTGTGAAATTGACTTTGCCCAGCTCCAACTAAATTTTTGCTCGGCTTGCACTAACTTTTCTTGGCACCTACTGTGCAAATTGTCAAGCTTGGAAAACAAACTTTGTCTCACTTGTTCTTCTAAACTTAATCAATGTAACCAACCTCTGCAATCTTAATTAGATTATCAATGTACTATAATATCACTACCTTAACTGATTCTTGTACTCCTTTTTGATATCATAACTCAACCTTTCCTCTAGGTGCTATTGTTACCTCATTTGATCAAATCCTTTTCATCGATCAAATAAATGATAGTACTTAAATCATATAAGCAACTATCTTACTAGAAAATAGCAGGTTTGACATCAATGAACAAATAATGATTGAAACACATATTCATACTTGTGTCAATCTATTTTCAACAATCTCCCTCTTTGGCATTGATGGCAATCTAAACTGACTAGACTTAATCAGTACGACCAACAAAATACCAAAAAGAAAATAATTCCTTGTATTAAAATCTCTCCCTCTATCAACATCTTTCATTTTTTGAATAGGTTACAAATTCTATTGTGATCAAGTACAGATAATCAACTCATCCTTATGACTCCCTCTTGATCACTTCTTATATCTCCCTCTACATTATCTCCCTCTTACTAGGTAGATGTAATCAACAAGAACACTTTCTCTCTCGGCAATCAAGATTAAGTAGATTAGGATTTCTCCTTCATCTCCCTCAACTTTCATGAAACTTGCTACACTTTTTTTCCTCTTAATATCTTATTTCAATTCCTTTATCTCCCTCTTTGAAAAAAATGCCAAAGACTTGTCATCTTAATATGCAAATATGAACATTTCTAGTTTCTCCTTTGGTCACCTTGCTTGTGATTGATTTGTAGTTCCAGCTCTTTGATTACTTTAGGTAGATCCTAAAGTAAGATCCATTTCATCAATGGGTAACATATGTCAATCAAATTTTTTGATGTAGGGCACTCCTCATATTTCTTAGATATCCTTTGATAGGGGTATCACCCCTAGTTGACCTCTTAGATACTCATGAGCATCCTTGGGTAATGCTTTTGTGAAGATATCACAATTTTCTCTTTTGTGTTAACATATTCCATCTTCACCTCTTTATCTTGAATTAATTCTCTTAAGTAATGATACTTGATTGCAATGTTCTTAGTTTTGTATGCATCACAAGATTCTTTGATATATTTATAACACTTGTATTATCACAATAAAGTATCACAGGTTCAGTGATTTCTTCCTTCATACCTTTGAGTAGTTGTTTGATCTATACAATGTTTGTACTTGATTTACTGCAACATCAACACATTTAGCTTCAGCAGTAGATTAAGAAATGCAGTTTTGTTTCTTGCTAGTCCATGTAACTAGCCTTTTGCCTAAAAAAAATGCTCCTCCATAAGTGCTCTTTATGTCATCAATATTTCCATCCCAATAAGCATCAATATAGGTTCTCAATTCAAATTTCTCATTTTTCTTATAGTATAGACCATAGTCCTCTGTTCCTTTCATATATCTCATTATTCTCTTTACAGTCATCAAATGATTCTCCTTGGGATTAACAAAGAATCTTGCAACTATCCCTACAGATAATGCAATATCAGGTCTTTTGTGTACTACATATTGTAATTTTCCAATCATAGACTAGTATAATGTTTGATTCACCTCAGTTGAATCATCATTCTTTGACAATTTATGTCTTGTCACCATAAGTGTACTTATTGGCTTGGAATCCTCCAATCCAAAAGTTTTTAGTATCTCCTTAACATACTTTGACTGAGTGATGTATATACCATATTCCATCTAATGTACTTGCCAACCCACAAAGAACTTGATCTCTCCAAACATAGACATCTCAAATTCTTGCTTCATTTGATTTGCAAAAGACTTACATAAAATATCTTGACCTCCAAATATGATATCATCAACAAAAATTTTAGATAAAAAAATACCTTTTCTTTTCTCTGTCTTCAAGTATAGATTGTTGTTATCATCAGTCCTCTCAAATCCAATCTTCACAAGATAATTATGAAGTCTCTCATACCATGCTCTTGGTGCTTGCTTCAAACCATATAAAAATTTTTGTAGTCTATATACCATGTTTTTGTTGTTAGCATCAACAAATCATTTTGGTTATTCTATATAAACCTCTTCCTCTGATATACCATTCAAAAATGTAGACTTAGCATCCATTTGATAAACTTTGAAACCTTTGTATGCAAAGTAAGCAAGCAGAGTTCTTACTCCTTCCAATCTTGCAATAGGGGAAAATATTTCTCCATAGTCAATCCCTTCTTCTTGTGCATATCCTTTACAAACTAATCGTTCCTTGTTCCTTGTGAGTTCACAATTTTCATCTAACTCATCTTTGTATACCCACTTGGTACCAATCACATTTTTGTCTTTTGGTCTAGGAACTAGAGTCCATATTTTATTTTTCTCAATTTGTTCAATCTCTTCTTCCATGGCTTTACGCTAGCCCACATCTTCTAAGGCATCTTTCACTATTTTAGGTTCTTGCATGCTCAAAAAACATGTACCATTTCTCAACATGTTCATTGTCATTGGTCTAGCATCTTTATCTCCAATGATTTGTGCAGTAGGGTGATGTCTCTTGAAATACTTAGACAATCTTGGTTTAGCTCTGGCTTCTACATTTGGTCTCTCAACTTCTGAATCAACATGTACATCTCTGTTAGGTAGTTCAACATCTCTTTCATGTACACTAATTTTAGAATTAGAATGTGCCTCAACTTAATTTTGTAACTCGACACCTGAAGGTAGCTCGGTTCTTGAATGCAACTCAACATTCATAGTATGTGACTCAGTAGTCACTAAAAGTTGTTGTTGGTTTGCAACTTGATTTACAACATCTTCTTCAATAGACATACCTTCATAAAAGTATACAAATAATTTTTATTCTTCTAGCTCCTTCATAGGTTCAGTCTTGTATACTTTTGTATATTCGTCAAATTTCACATTTGCATTTTCCACCACTTTTTTAGTGTTAGCATTTAAACACTTATAAGCTTTACTTCTTGTGGAATAACCAAGAAATATACCTTCTTCAATTTTTACATCTAGTTTAGCATTCTTGATATCTTTGAGAATATAACAATTGCTTCCAAATACCTTAAAATATTTTACTTTGGGTGAGTATACATACCATAGTTCAAAAGGTGTTGAATGAGTACCTTTCTTGACTTGTACATGGTTCAAGGTATAGATAAATGTACTTACAACTTCTCTCCAATATTTCAAAGCAATAGTTTTCTCCATCATGAGTGTCCTAGCATAGTCTATTATTGACCTATTTCTCATTTTAGCAATTCTATTTTGTGGAGGGGTTCTAGTAGTAGATGTCTGTCTTTTGATTCCTCTATCACTACAAAACATCTCAAACTCATTTGATGTCAATTCTCCTCCTCGTATATTTTCACTTCAATTGGTCCACACAAGTTAGTATGAATAATCTCTAGTATTCCTTTAAAGGTATGAGTCTTACTCTTAAAGCTTGACTTTGTCATTTTGCCTAACTGACATTAATTGCAAATTATGTTATCTAGCTTCTTCAACTTAGGAAAACCTCTAACTCTTCTCATGTTATTGATACTAACCAAGTTATCAAAATTAACATGACATAACCTCTTGTACTATAGCCACACATCATCAAATTATACAACTAAACAAGTAGCATCCTCTATATCAAGACAGAATAGATTGCTTTTAGTTTGATCACCTTTTCCAATCAGTTTTCCATCAGTATCATATATCTTAGTAATCTTGTTTTCAAAATCAACCTTACATCTTAAATTATTTAGTTGTGACACACTCAACAAATTATAGTTAAATCCTTCCACATAATAAGAATTGTCACATAAAATCTTTTTTGTGAGTTTAATGGAACTTTTTCCTTTTTTCAGACATGGTGCATCATTACCAAACCTTACACTATTTCAATCATAATAATTCAAGGTAATGAATTTACTTTTATCTCTAGTCATGTGATATGAACACCCATTGTCAATGATTCGTCTGTCATTCTTGTTCACACAAGACACTAGTACAGTTGCCTCATCCTCATCAAAATCATCCTTCATTACAACATAAACCACTTCATAATCATGGTCATCAGATCCATCTCTGGTTTCCTCTTCTACAATTTAACAAGACTTCTTGCCTTTTTCTTTGTAATCTTTGTTGTCCTCATCTCTTTTACTTCTATATTTGTCTCCACTTCTATTGTTCTTCTTCTCTGGACATCTAGCAACAATATGACTGATGTAATTGCAATTGAAACACATGATAGGCAACTTACCTTTGAACTTTTCTTTACCTCTATGAAATCTCCTTTCCAACAATAGATCAAGTTGATCTACATCTTCCTCATATGTATCATTGTCATTGGACACATATTTTTTCTTTTTCTTCTTCTTCTCATTTTGTTCCTTCACTGATAGCTTATCTTTGAAAGTAGATTCAATATTTTTAGGTTTGTAATTATCAAAATTAGATACCTGAAAAGTAGTGAGCCTACCTATCAGACCTTCAAGAGTTAGGTCATTCTTTGGCATACATCTTAGTTCTTGTATTGCAAAAACTCTAATAGCATAGATGAGTGACAATGTCTCAATTTTTTTTTTAGTATAGTATCATCATCTATTTTAGTAGTAGCTCCTCTTATTGCATTAACACCATCTTTTATCCTAGACTAGTATTGAGTAATATTCTCACCTTCTTGCATTCTCATATCATCGAACTTACCTCTAAGAATTTCAGCTTTGGCTTTTAGAACATTCTTGTCTCCTCCAAAGATAGTGTGTAGAGCATCTCACATTTTCTTTGCATTGTCACAACCTTTGATATCATCAAACTTGGCATAGCTTAGGGAAGAGGGAATCTCCAACATTACTTGGTTGTGTTCTTTCTTCTAAGACTCCAACATGATCAACATACTCAATAGAAATGGTAGATTGTGCATGATCTCTAAGTCCTCCAAGGTGTCGCTTCATCAAACTTTGCCATGCAGGAAAATTATCTCTATTAAGCTTGGGTACCTCTTTTTTTGGCATCTTGATCTTTGTGCTTCTAGTACCTTCAAACTAGTCCTCTTAAGTAGATGGCTCTAATACCAATTGTTGCAATTCTTTAGAATAACTAAGAGGAGGGGTGAATTAGTTATCCAATGTCCAGATATACAATTAAAAATTTTCACAGCTTAGTGAACCCATAAACAATTTTCATCATGCATGCATCCATTAGATTTGTGCAATCATTTAAACTTGTAGGTTACTGTCAAATCAATTTGCAAAAATGTAAACATAAAATATAGCAAATTCAATAACACATTTGGCACAATGATTTAACATGGAAACCCAATTTGGGGAAAACCACCAGTAACATGCTACTCATTTTCACTCTTTTTAAGTGATTCCCTATGAAAGGCCAACCTTGTTAAAGGTTACAATACACACTATTAAATGTGACCCGATTAAAGGATTTCAATCACCCTGTTAGGAGTGAGCCTTGTTAGAGGACTTTAGATGGGATGTCACTTGGTTAAAAAATTTACAAATGATTTTTAGGTCAACCTTAATCCAAAGGATTTACCCTAGACTGATACAATGATTAGAAAGTAACATTAAGGTTTGATTTGATAACAACTTGAAACTCCATTTGTAGATTATAGATATTTGTTTTAGTCCTCTATTCTACTTGGCTTTCACACACTTCAGCTCTGATAGCTTGTTCACCCTTCAAGCATCCATACCCTTAAACCTTCTTTCTTTTCTTGTAAATGTAGACTCTTCTCTTAGGTCACTGAATGAAGCAATACCCTAGACTCCTTGTCTTCCTTAGGTTCTCGCACATGCCAACCCTTTCTTCTAACCATCCATCTCTATAGATAAAGAATTAAGATATTTTTTCATTCATTCTCCATTTTCCATGTCGAAATTAGGTTAGATTAGGTAGGATTCAATGAATCTACCCCTTATTTCATTTCATTCCCTTCTAGAAACTTCTCCTTCAATCCTTTTTGAATTCACCTCAAAATGATTTATCATGAATTTTGTGCCACCAGATCATCAATCTCATCTTCCACATGGTTCACATAATTCAAGAAATCAACCTTGTTAGCTCATATTAGTCTAATTCATGATCTTTCTCATAATGCTAACACTTGGCATTAACTAGCTTATGATACTCGGCACATACTGCATTGCTCAATATCCACTGTCAAATCACTCAGCATGAACTAAAGTTTACTGGTGCTTAGCATCAACTAAACTTTACTCGGCTTACATTGTTCCATTTGGCTTACACTAAAATTGAATTTGCTCAGCTCTAACTAATTTTTTACTCGACTTGCACTAACTTTTCTTGGCACCTACTATGCAAATTGTCAAGCTTAGTAGACAAACTTTGTTTAACTTGTTCTTCTAAACTTAATCAGTGTAACCAACCTTTACAATCTTAAGTAGATTATCAATGCACTATAATATCATCATCTTAATTGATCCTTGTACTCCCTTTCCATATCATAACTCAACCTTTCCTCTAGGTTCTATTGTTATGTCATTTGATCAAATCCTATTCATCAATCAAATAAATGATAGTACTTAAATCATATAAGCAATTTTCTTACCAAAAAGTAGCAAGTTTGACATTAGTGACAAAACAATGATTGAAACACATATTTATACTTGTGTCAATTTATTTTCAACACATCACATATTTTGAATAGTAAATCATTAAATATAAGTGTATTTTCTACTCTTCTATGTCATTCTATCCAATTATCTTTTTCAGATAATGTTTTTCCAATCAATGAACTAATAGGTTTCATTGTGAATCTAAATATAAAACACAATTTGCATAGATTGTAAGTAACTGTTGAAATTTTCTTGCCAAAATTTTGCAACGAGATCAAGTTGTAGACATCTTTATAAAAGGAAAATTGATTTCACTTGAATTAGTTTTTTTTAATTTAATTTGAAATCTATCGAAAAGGCAATGAAGTTGTGGATGACCTAGCCAAAGTTGGTCATACCATGGAAGGAATAAAGGAATGGGATGACATCATCCAAACCCCATGATCCACACAAATGATGGTGGAAAGGGAACATGCTTTTTGTGGTGCAATATAATGAAGAACATGTGGTGTATTGGTATGGATCCAGGTAGTCATGAGAACCCAAGAATTAAAAACTATAAAGTGAAAAATATTTCAAAAGATTTTGTGTTTATTTATATTTTGGGTTCCCTCACAGTGAGCATTAATTACTATGGTGAGAGGATGATCCACATGGATTTAGTCAGAATGATAAAACTGTCAAGGATGGGAGTTGTGAATAATAATAATGACAATTCTCTTGCACCTCACTCAATGCACAACTATCAACGATTAATTTTGATGGGAAATGTATCATTCACATGTGCTCAAGCCAGAGGAGAATTGGAAAATGTGAATCCTTGTGATTTTATGATGAGAATCGATTGCTTTCTTAGGTTCAGTTCTAGCATTATATCTTTAATTTCCCTAGCTTCTAAGTTTTGTCTTGCAACAAGGGGATGTTAGTGCAAACTGTAGATTTAGTGATTAAACTTGCTAAAGATATGGGTGCTAGTGATCACATCGAACCATATAAGATTGAGGACTATATCAAGGATAGTGAGGCAATGTGAGTTTATCTGTGGAAAGGTAGTTTGATGTCATTCATGGAAGGCATTAAAGGGTATGATGAACATGTGTCCTTGTAATTCATCAACAACTAGAATAATAGGAAGGTGAACATTAATGGGGAAGTGTTTGAAATGACGAAGGAGCTCGTCATGATAGTTGGTGGGTTTTCTCTTGAGGGAAAGATTTGACATAAGAAGGCCAAGGTTTCTGATGAGACAAACTTGAGGAAATTCTTCTACCTTGAGGAGGAGCTTGTTTGCATTTGAGGTGGTTTTTCAAGGGAGGACCTACCCAAACCTTGGGAAATTGTGTGCTACACCATTATGTGCTACATCACTCTCAAATATTGGTTTTAGGTGTTGTATTATTACCACTTTCCTATTTTAAACCATTTCAAGAACCAAGACTTGATTTCCTTCCTGCACCTTATTTTGCATTTGATGGAGGATAGTGTGTTTAATTCTAGGGAAAAGAGGGAGGAAGGAAGACCCTTTTATAACTATACCAAGCCTTCATGTTTAAACTTTACAAGTTCCAATTTTCCCTCAACCACCTCTTCTTGTTAACCCCCTTGCCATTGTTACTTCCCAAGTCTCTATGGACCCTAGCTTTGGTTCTACCTTGAAGAAGGTTGAAAAAAAGCCCTTGAGTAATAGGAAAAACATCAGTGTTATTGACTCTAATATTTATATTAGGAAAAGTAATAAAGCTACAAGGAGGTCCAAAAAAGGGCTTAAAATGATAAAAGTTAAGACACCCCCCAAATAGGAGTTGAATTTTGAGTCCACAGAGAGTGAAAGAAGATCCACCAAGAGGAACAGGAAGGTTATTCACCTTAATTCTAGGGGTAAGGATGTTCCAAGTCCTTCCCACATTTTGGACACCTTGGAAGCCAACCCGTCCCTAGATAAAATCTTGGGGGAAGACATCACCTCCCCAATGAAGGATGTTTCTAAGGGTGGGGAGAAGAAGATGCATCATAGCCATGGGAAAGATCAAAGTAAAATCTAGTTGGACAGGCAGGCAAAATCAATGCATGACCTGGCCGACAATTAGGAAGCCCTATACCAAAAGGTTGTAACCCTTGTAGAGTTCTCTACTAAAGCCATGCACTCGATGACAACCACTCTATATTTTATGTAGGTGAACAAGGTTGAGAAGGGTGCAGGAAAAGAGAGTGAGATCATTCACTCCCTCTATAGCTTCCTAGCAGACGATTGGATGAAGACTCTACTGGAGAAACCCATTAAGGAGGAGGTGAAGAAATCAACCATGGAGGATCTTGATGAAAAGGAGGAGGGGGAGCTAGAGGAGGAGGGGAACTAGCCCCCATGTTTATATATATATATATATATATATATATATATATATATATATATATATATATATATATATATATATATATATATATATATATATATATATATATATATATATATATATATATATATATATATATATATATATATATATATATATATATATATGAAATTTTATCAACGACACTTACAAACTCTACTGTTGGATTATTTGTTGGCATAGTATGTATGTTAGGGGTAGTATGGTTGATACTAATATTTTGAAGTATAATGCTATGGTGTTAAACGTTACGATGTTTTTGATGTCCAAAAAAGGGATTGGTTAGATAGTAGGGGGTAACTACCAGTTGGTCTCCAACCTTCTACACTATGGGGTCAACCCCCCTTTTTGGCAGCTATCTAAATACATAAAAATAATAGATCATAGAGTATAATTCAAAATATTAATGATATTGTATTTATAAATATACTAGTTGGAATACAAGACAATAATTAACAACAATTTAAGTTTTATATAAGAAAACAAAGACAATACACAATATTTTAAGAAAAATAAAAATAGATTATCAAAGAAAAGAAATAAAATATTAAATATGGAAAAAATATTTTCTCAACGTTGTGGATAAGAAACTCTATTTAGAAACTCAATCCTCTCTTTTTATTTTAATACACAATCATGAAAAGATAATTGTAAACAATTTTTGCTTTCATTAAATATCATACAACTTTATTCTCTTATTTTCTAGGTGTCAGGTGGAATGCTTATAGTATCAATTTCTATTGCATTAAGGGATAATTCTCTAGGTAATAAATCATAATCATAATTGTTTTCTTGCTATAAAATTGGAGGGATGGTTTTTTATTTTATATTTTAAAGTTTATAGTTTTGGATTTTTTTAATCAAAAGTCTATTAAAAATATTTGGAAAGATCATTTGTCTTCCGTTGTCTAAAAAAGAATAATTTTATTAGCATGAACAATACAATCTAAAAATCCAAATATCATTTAGAAGTTTAGGAATTGACATAATTAAAATCTCAACTAAGGTAATATAGTAATTCTACAATTATAAATAATTTGAGTGTCATCGCACTCTTTTTAAAAAAAAAATTCCTTTCATTAGTTTTTCACTTTTATTAAAAATTTGACAAAGAATCGAAGAGATTTAGGAAAATCAATTAAATCAAACACTGGAAATAAATGAATGTTATTGTTTGAAATTAAATCTAAAACTTTACATTATTCTTTACCACTACATAGTTAGCTTTAGAAAATTTAGTATAACCCCATGTTTCTATGCTACTATTGAAGTACTTTTTCAATGGTGGGAAAATGAAAATTCAGAAACTCTCTATTTTCCTATTTTAAAAAGTGGATATAATTTAACAATTTAAAAAAAGTAAGATCTTCACAAGTTACTTATTGTTAGAAACTTTTATGTTTGTAAGCATGCTTTCAACATTTGAGTTTTTAAACTTTGCATATTGGTCCCATAGGGAAATTATTTCAGTTTCTTGTTGGTTTTTGTTGCTAACAATGCCTTTGTAAGGTTTGTTCTGTGTAGAGGCAGTATCTCGATATTGTGTTGAACCCAAACTTGAACCATGGGTTTCAAGTTGGAGTTCAAGTTCAAAGTTCACATGGTTCGTGGTTCAGGTTTCAAATTCAAGTTTGAGTTTGTAGAATCAAAGTCCAAGCTTCAATTTTAGAGGTAAACCATTGTTAGGCTTGAAATGTGGATTAAGATGTAAATTCACTAGTTTAGAAGAATGCAGATTCAGAGGTTTGATGGCTCAAAAGGACAAAACAAAGTTCAAATGCAAGACCAAGTTTAGTACTAGAATTCATGTTTGAGGCTCATAGCTCAAGGTTCAAACTTGCTGGTCTGGAAATGTAGATTCAAGGCCCAAAATTTTTAAAAAGAAAATCCATTTCAAAGGTTTGAGCTCGATGAGTTTCATTATTATGCAAATGAACCAGTATGTGCCACATCCTTATGTATTATATTTGGATTAATGGCCCTGTCGAAAGAAATGCTTCTTGAAATCTATTATTACCAATGATGAAATGAAGGTTAAAGAAGTTTTTGTTAGTTTCTAAAAGACATGAGTTTGGTTGATTTAACCAAATCTAGTGATGGTCTTGTTATTCATTCAAAATAATGTATAGGATACATTGGACATAATGCCATCCAAGTGCAATCCAAAGTATGAAAGAAAAATTATGTTAAAGCTTAACTTTAATGAGAAACTTGATAATGCATATACCAAGCACTAAAATACAAAGGCATGGGGAACTAGCATCTTGAGTTTGATCACCATCAACCGGAGTGTTGTTGATGCTCAATTTAAAGAGTAGGGGATGCATTTGAAATGTTTCACAAAATGTCTGCAAAGTTTTGTGTAAAAATATAGTTGGGGGCATTAAATTCTAGGAAGCCATTTTTCTAATGGTATAAGCACATCATTACAATGGGTAGTTCAAGTTCATATCATGCTAACCTTGACATTGGGAGAGTTATCATGTATCCATTGCCCCTATGAATGAATTTCTTAACAACAAAATCCATCACTGAAGAAGAATCATGTGGTGGAAAGCATAGACCTCAAAGACACCACCTAGAAATAATGAAGCTCTCAGCTCTTCTTGATGCTTACCAAATATTATGAGTGTACAATCATGGACATAAAAAAAATGAGCTCAATTCAGAACCATATAAAAATATTTTGATGCCAAGGGATGCGAAGCTATAACAAATTCTTTGGAGGTGAGGCTCTATAATGTCCCCACTAATAGGGTTAGTTAGGGACAAGTAATACCTGCAAAATAACTGTTAGAATCATAATAATGATAAAAATAACTATATTAATGTACCCTCTAATTTAACACCAATCTTAAGGACTTCTCCAAGTTGGGCTTGCTAGCTCATAACTACATTGTCGTCTTCCTGGGGGCACACCCCTTAAGATTCTTCTTGGATAGGCATCCTCTATCCAAGGCTACTCACATATGCATATGTTAAAAACTTTAGAATATTCTGGTAGGTCAATTATCAACCATGGTGGACTATGGAGATCTTAAATATCTCACATGCTCTATGCTACGATATCGACACTTAGCCATGGCAAACAATGGAGATCTTAAATATCTCGCATGCTCCATGCTATGATATCAACACTCAGCCATGAAAAACAATGGAGATCTTAAATATCTCGTATGCTCCATGCTATGATATCGACACTCGGCCATGGCAGACAATGGAGATCTTACATATCCCGCATGCTCCATGCTACGAGTAACATTGGTAAACAGGGAATTAACCTCATAGGTTAACACATTATTATCCACAAGTATGATTCATTAATATAAATAAATTTATAAATATAATTAAACATATATAATCCATAAACATACCTTTCTTACCTTCTTTTCTTGGTCCATGTGGCTCTATCCATAGTTGGCCCTTCAATGAATTATTCCTTCTAGATTATCTCAATTCTATATTTACTTTCCAAAATTCTTCATTTTCTAATTATAAGGAAAGGACAAAATATACTATTTTGTTTCTCTTTTTCCAAGAGTCACAACCTTTCATAATATAAATCTTTTGAAAAGTCACAACACTTCATAATTATAATCCTTTTGAAAAGTCATGACACTTCATAACTAAAATCCTTTGAAAAAGTCCAAATACTTTATAATCAAAATATTTTTGAAGAGTCACAACTATTCATAATTATGACCCTTTCAAAGATTCACATCCTTTCAATACCATTGATACCTCTTTAGAAAGCCACTTTCTTATTTTCTTCATATTACTTTCCTCTTCCATTTTTCCTCTTTGAATTCCTCTCTTCTTCTCTTCCTTTTTTTTTTTTTTTTTCCTAAAATAAGCTCTCCTCCCTTTTATATCTTAATTTTAAGGAGTCATGTCTATTTGTTAAAGATCTTTTGACTTTGCATTATATTTAGTTAATTTATATTAGTCTATGCTATATTATTTATTTACTTATTTGTGTTTATTTTATTTATTATTAAATTCTATTTAGAAAGTTAACATACTTTATACAATATTATCTCTTGTATTTATTTTTATTTCTTTCTTTACTCATTGAAATTTAATTTTTTTTTAGTTATTTAAAATATCATAGTAAATATTATTTTATTTATAATATAGATTAAATTATTATTATTTTCTTATTTTATATTGTAGTATTAGTTTTAATATAATTTTATTATTTATTTAATAACATTGTATTATCTAAAAATGATTTAAATTCTATCTTGAAATGGGGATATGACAAGCTCTCATTTAATCACTAGACCAAAGGATGCCAAGATTTGGGGGTCTCAAAACTCACCAAATACTCTAGTAGATTTGGTGTTAATTTTTTACCTTAATTTTTGACCTTATGCCATTTTCCATTTGATTTTAACTTTTTTTTTCTGTTAAGCTCTTGAGTTGGTCAAAAATTTGAGCAACATGAGTTTGTTTGGTCAAAATTTTGACCAATGTGGATTATAAACAAAAAAAGAGAAAAGTGCACGGGAGGAGGGATTTTCACTACATCTGTTCACTTGCAGGCACAGGAGGAGGGATGTAAGATTTTGAACGCAAGTCATCTAGGCTTTCAAATACAAATTTCTTTGGTAAGTCATCAACCCAATGCCATTTCAAATGCAAGTGAGTGCAAAAGAATGTAGGATTTCTAACGCAAGTTGCAAGAGGTATAAAGCAAGTGAATGCCAAACCCTCAAGTGAATGGTAGAAAGCAAGTGAATGCATGAAGCTCTCATTTTGAACCAAAGCCAAACCTTGGAATCCATAAAATGAAAAGAAAGAGAGCTTAAGGGAAAAAACTAAAACCCTGTGGATTCACTAGCTCATACTTGTGGATCAATACCTCTTATTTGTTTTGATTCTTATGCCAGATCTCATATGATTTTTCATTTTAGGAGCTCCTACATGCATTTTAGTGTTGAGAAATTTTTAGGCCACATTCATAATAACAATCATGTTTTGTTTTGTTTTTATCTTGGTTCAATTGTCTTTTATATCATTATTTGAAGTTTGGATATTATTAGATTGCATTTCAATTTTGGGTCTGAAGGTCTATTAGAAAATGTGGCTTTTGTCTAAACAGTAAGTAATTGATTTCTTAATCTTGTAGTTGTTTCATCAGAGTTGTTTGCAAGGAGGAAATGAGTTTGTATACTTTTTATCTATTCTCAATTGTATAGATGGGTTAATAAGCCTATCATATATAAACTATGCTCAAATGATTGCAGGAGAACCATTAATCAATTTATTAAATTTTGAGATAGATAATGTAGGATAGATCTTCGTGAGTTTGGGACTATTCAATCTTCCCATCTATGATAATTAAAAATTATTGTAGCAAGTTCAATAATCTTAAATGTACATTAGAAATAGGCAGAAAAAACTTTGGCATAATGATGTCCCCAATAATTTTTGCCTCCATTGAAAAACATTTTTTTTGGTCAGAAGCTCCTTGTAAACAATGAAAGTATGCACATAATTTATTCTTTGATATGAAGTGTGTGTTTTCTTATCCCATACATTATCTTCAAATCAATTCTCTTTAACTATCCCATACATTATCTTGCCAAATGAATTTTCTTTAGTTTTAAGAGATGTTATTAAATGGGTGACAATACTATGAAGGAAAATCTCTAGATTTTAAATTAGAGTGAGTTCACTAGACCTATTTAATTTGAATTTATCTATCATCATTCTCCATGTACTAAAAAGGCCTTTACTTCATGGGCTTTATTGACTCCTTGAAAATTAAGATGTGCTAAAGTGAGACCACACCACTAGCATACATTGAATTATCACAATAAAATATAATAATAATAAATAATGCTCATGGTCAGTATTCCCATTAAGAAATGAGAACCTAAGATTATGCAATCTATTTAGAAGGTATGAAAAATTAAGCTATGAAAAATCTAGAGAGTCGTGAATCTTGTGTACATCTAATATTATGAGATTGATTCCTTCCTACCAAATAGTTTGAAATGAACATAAACTAGTTTTAGCTGTAGAAATAATTTGTTATTGAAGAGTCCTTTTAACATTATGTAATACCTTATATTTATTATTAGGAATTAGGGACAATTAACTCACAAAAATTAGTGAGAAACTTCCTTCCAAGAAGATTCTAAAAGTCCTTTACAAGACTTGTAATAATGGTAATTAATACCAATTAATATAAAAATGAAAGATTATGATTTATAATTGATATTTCTTATAATATGATGCTATAAGATATATGACTTATCATTATTTATAGTATCACAACTATCTCCGATATATTGATGAGATTTATGCCAAGATGATCTCTACTATATATCAAATCTACACTTCTATAATAATAATATGAATTCCATGAAGTCTCCTTCCAATTGTTGCTATTTATTTCTAATATATCAATATAAGATATACTACAAGTATTTTCAATGTGCTGATAGCTGACTATGATATGGCACTAATATGTTGAAGTCTACTTTTATCGCTTATAGCAATGATGTATCTTGTTGATCCTGATCTATCTCATAAGTACACAAATATCACAATATCAATTATAGCATTGATATAGTTGTTTCTTATCTATACTTGTCTCCAACATCACTTATAGTGATGATATTGCTAATTTTGATTTGTACCTTATACATATGCAATTGCCATCAATATTGCTTATAGTAATGATATTGCTATGTCTATCTTGTCTTTGGAAATATACAAGATAGTGGACTCTTCATGATTACTTTCCTTCAGTTGATTTTCAAAAGGCAAGTACTCCCTTGAGAAATCCAATAAGGATAAATAGATGATAAGAAATACACGATGTTGTCTTTGAGAATGTGATTGATTCTTATAATAGATCTCATTGTTAAAGGATACTTGCACCCATAGGTTGGGATAACACCTTTCTTTTTTAGAAATGGGCATTTAATTGTTAATCATTGTCTTTGCATAGTTATGAATAATCGCTACTAATTAGTTTGATCACCTCACCTGTCATTATTTGATTAATCTTCCATAGGTGGTGATAAAGACAATATAATGTTGATTGCTAATAATGTGACTATCTATTTGCTAATACTAAACTACATACATATGTACACACACACACACAACTATGGTTGTACTTATGTTTTTTGATGTAAACTTGGGAACACTTGAATGGTGTGACAAAATTTGGCCTTTTATGTTCAATCTTCCTAATCAATACCTCTTGTATTGGTTGTAATTGATGGGTGATTATAATGATCATTTGAGCAAAACATAAGGTGATAATCTTGACATGCTTGCTAACTAATATTCCATGGGTAACATTGCCATTTATTGTATATTGGTTTGGTAATCGATGCTCTATTTTGTTATCTCCTCAATGATAATAATTGTTGGATGATCATGCTACTTGTCTTATCATGTTGCTTGCTAACTTCATATTCTCATCTTTGTATGATTAATGATAAGAATTTTTATCATTTATGATCAATGGATCGATGCTATGATGTGACAACCATATCTTCATTAGGAATCATACTTCATGGTTTCTTGATGATGATCGATAAAGGATGTCATCTTACTTGGACATGATAGATTATGGAATTATCATTTATTACTAAAGTCATGATTCACATACTGATAAGGTGGGTTTTGGGCATCCAAATGATTGTTATACTTGATAACATGTGAGCTCATTGTTTGGATCATACTTTGGTTCTATGCTGATGAAGGTACTTGATATCTTCAACCTTGGCTCACATCACTTGATCTCAATTCTCTTGTGCACTTACTTGAAGCTAGTAGGAGAATAGTCATATATATATATATATATATATATATATATATATATATATATATATATATATATATATATATATATATATATATATATATATATATATATATATATATGTTATACTTCACGATATTTCTTGATAAGACCTTGATGCTATTGAATTTATTGAAAGAGAATACAAATTACATTCTTGAACTTCTAACTACTATGTACAATTTGCCAATTTCTATTTAGTATCTTGAGGTGCTCAAGGTTTGCCACCCCTTTACCACATATGTGTTTCATTTCTATCTTTTTATTAGGTTAACAATGAGGGCATCACAAATCCAAATAAGTATGAGTAATGTACCTTCTGACTTTCCAATTGAATCAAAATTTGGGCTTAGGTTTTTCCCTTCATAAAATGTTGATTATTTTGTACAACTTGATGATCAGTTATAAAATGGATTGTTCCATAAAACATTGATTATCTATTACTTTCATTTCTCTATTGATTGCTAAGAATTACTAATATTTTTCACAAGGCAACATGGATACACCGCAAGACACATGCAATGATGTACCTCACACACCTTCAACAAAGGTAAACCTTAATTAGTGTAATTATACAAATTATATGGAAAAAAATGTCATATTATTATGATCTTTTATTTATGGATTTAGAGTTATTTTTATAGAATTTTAGTGATATTGATGTCACAACTTGATACTTATTGATAGGGAAAAACGTAAATGACAATAGATCAAATGTGATCTCAAATTCATGCATCATTTTTAGATGACATTGCCTATAGCACTGAACCCATCTTCATGGCCCAAAATTTTATAAAAAAATATAGTGATGAAATTCTTAACCTTGTCCTCGACCGAAACAAAATCAAGGAGACAAAGGCACTAAAATATGAATTGATACTTAGAGTCAATTCTTTGTAGGTAAGCAGTAATTAATCTTAAGCAATAATAAAATTTCAATAGATGTTTATATTTTATGTATCTTATGGATCATGATCTAAAATATTATGTGTTCTTCTAACAGGATTTTGTGACACTTGTGAGACCATGTAGTCAATATGGCAAGGGTTGTAGCGTACAACCTTCATGTCAATAATCCTTAAAACTTTAACCTTTCATGTAACCTTTTAGTTGCTTCTAGATAGTATCTCATTTCATCTTTATCCATTGCAAATGTCTTTGTTAACAATGCATTCTTCAGCCCATGATAAAGTGCGGACACCTCCTACGGTCACTGCTCTGATATCATCGACTACATTTTTGGCAACAAGGAGCTTGCATACATCTTCGACTAATCAAGTATAACTGCTAAAACCTTGTTTTGCTATATTCTGTTATGTGCTAATCATGGTTTTTATTTTTGTTGGGTGGATTTTATACTCATGAACCTATTTTTTGCACTAATAGATACACCTATGGTTGATAGAACAACAGAGACCATTACTAGTGAAGCTCAACCATTTCCTAGAGTAGCCCGTGTGACTAGTACTGGTTCATTTGTGGGGACATTGTTGTTGAACAAGAAAACTATGTCTTTGTTAAAATTACCAAAGCTTTTAGGTGCTTTAAAATTATTATTATTTACTATGTAATTGTAGTTTACTTATACATAAATCATTTTGGACTGATAATCCCATGATGTTTTTGTAGGAAACGATGTTTTTTTATGATACTCTTTTTGAAATGACGTTGAAGCTATTTGGACCCACCATAGATAAAAGGTGCATAGTTTCATATCATTGCTACAATATTTTTCTTTTCTTCCATTTATTGTACAATATTAAAGTTATTTATCTAACAATTTTATTTTTTCCAAAAAGGTGGAATAAATAGGGTCCTGAATTAAAAAATAATCTCATTACATCTTTTGAGAACCTCTTTGGAAAAAATAGTTTTGATAGTGACCTACTTCTTAAATGAGCATCCAAACATATAAAGACTATGAGGGACCAATATAGAAGGGCTCTAAAGGTTACCCCAAAGTACGAACGTCCTCCTATGATTCCACCGATGGAGTGGAATTAAATAATAGAAGATGCAAAAGAAAAAAGGCCACAAGATAAAGGAATTGAACCAGAAGAGGGAAAAAGAAGGTATCTCATTGATAGTTTGTGTTGGCCAACCTTTTGTAGTCTAACATGTTTAAAACTTTTCATAGACTACAAAACACATCAAAAGCTACACAAGTGAGACTACAAAAGGTTGGCCAAGACAAACTTGGCTTTGGTGGCTATATGAAACTTCACTCTCAACTTGTAAGTAGCAGCAATTCAATTTCATATTATTTTTTAATATATAATATTGTTAAAAAAATTGTTTGATCAAATCATACATGCAAAACTAACATTATTAAGCAAAAAATAAATGGCACAAAATTCAATGTAGAGCCCACGGATGAAGATAAAACAATTTCCTTGAAGGACATATATAATGTGTTTCCTTGAATCATAATAAGAACATATATAATGTGTTTCCTTGAATGAAGCTCTTGAAATAATGGATAAGCAAGCAATATTGATATCAAGTTCCATGAATAAATTAAAAACTTTATTTCAAAGTCTTCTCATGTTGTGAAGATAAAAGATATATCAACTCTTCACATGTTTATGATGACACTAAGATTCAAGCATAGACATTTACATAATGCAACCAACTCGAGATTCAAATTTCAATGTTAATTGTATAACCGTAATAAGAATTCAAGTTTTAGTGTTCTCATCCTAACAAAAACTCCAAATAAGTTACTCATATTCAAAAGTACTCATAAATTGTATAATCTAAATACCAATTAATATCATTGCCTTATTCACATGTCAAAAGATACTATCAAAGCTTATTATAATGATTCCTACCCTTCTTTTGGATGCAAATTACATTAACATAAAATACATGAAATACTTAAAACCTAAACAAGAAAAATAAGATATATATTATGATAACCAATAATGTCATACATGAACAAACCGATGAATCAATTTGTATCTCTAATAATGTCATGCATCAAATATATGTCATACATCAAATATAAAATGTCATATATACATCAAATGTATGGCGAATATGTCCACTAACATAAAATCCAAGATACATGTCCACTAATGCCTATACATGTGTGTCTATCCCTATATCTTCTCCTTCCCACAAGGGGAAGGGAACAAATCCACAAAGGTCTTTGATTGTTGTGTGGAGGGAGATGATGGGGATGATGGGGTCTTCCTCACACACTCACTCGTCCTCTTGTTTAGTCTCCTCTCTAACTGGAGATGATACAAACAAAGTAGATATGAATCGATAATTATTATACATTGAAATAAAATATATGTACACACAAAATTAATTATTTTCTTACTATCATCAAATAGTTACTCTGTACATCCACCTCAATGGCTTATGGATGATCAGGAGTAATAAGGCCCTACAACAATTCATCAATATAATCACTCGATCATACTCAAATAAATACCATTTAAAAATTTCAATACTGACTATTATAAATAACAACTAAAACTATGAAAAATATTTCATACATCAGTTAATGGCTTTGAACTAGCCATTATAGTAGCAACTCCACAATCAATGGACTGATGAAGATGAGGAAGAGTCTCAGACATTAGCAACTACAAATCATATAATATAATTTACATGTAACATGAAACATGAAACAAATATAATCAAATAAATTAAATTAACATGAAACAAATGTACCTCTACGAAGCTCGTATCATGCCTAGGCTTAGAGTCCCTTGTGAATGTTGATGGTCCAATAGAGAACTAATGCACATGGATAAATTTTTTTTGTTAATCCATCATATGATTACTTAATAAATATATGTATTAATTTAAATTATTAAATTGATACATACCTCTCAACTCGTTGATGAGATGTAAAATGGGGTCGGGGAATCTATACTAAGGTCATCAACACTCTTACCCTAAATTTTGAACAATGTCAAGACATGCTAATTAATTAGTCATTCGCTATACATATGAAATGTGATCAAATTAGTCTATTTATAATTGTAATTTACTTGTGTGAATGTCAAATGTGTCACTCAAGAACTCATCAGTGATTAGCCAATCATCCATAGTGTCTTCAACATGACTGCTAAATGTGCATAAGGATCCACATGATGTTCACATGTGACCATGACGCAAAGAGGACTCCTCCTCAACTAATGGACTAGCACAATGAATGATGGTCTGTGTCAAAGCATTGATAGTCCCTAGAGTACTAGTCTCTACACGTTCCTTCACAATTGAAAGAATAATTGCATGCTCACCCTGTGGCTTGACAATAGGTGCCCTAAATACATTAGGGTCATGACATGCCCCTAACCTCTCAAATGATGACCCTCTACCTCTACGCCAAGAATCTAACATATCAAAATAATTGGGGATCTCCCCAAGGACAAATTCACAATACAATTTCTTTAAGAAATACATTAGAACCTCATGATTATTGTAGGGAGGGGCATCAAAGACCATCCACCATCTATCCCAAAAGTTATTTCTAATATCATCATGTATGCACTAATGGATGGGGAATCTTTTAGTTGTATGTTTAACAGTGTCTTGTTCTCTAGGCTTTTAAAAATAATACAGATATGCTACCTTTTTCTATGTCCTTTTTTCTTACATTTTTATAGGATAATTTATTTGCATAATATCTTCTTTTTTCTTCTCTCTTAATAAGCCAAACATCCAACTAACCACTAACAGAAGCTACATGGCTCATAATGGACTCAAGGGAGGATGCCAATTGTGCTCTTATAGGATTAGTTATTCCACAAGCTTTCAACCTACCAATGATTGTTTCTAATTCATTTTTCTCTCTTTCTATTTCATTCATTATATTATCTTGGGTTCTAGGAGGAGGACTTTCAATTGGCAAAGGTTGCAAAATTTCTTGCTCTTCTTGTAGAGGGTTTTGATTTTGATCTTGTGGAGGGTTTTCATTTTGATTTTGTTGAGTTGACTAGGCTAGGGATTTGGTGGTTGATTATTCAAATATTCTGATAAGAAACCAATTACATTTTAAATAAATAAACAAATTTGAAGAAAAATATATAAAATAATGTAAAAACATATAAAACAATGAAAAAACATACAAAATAATGTAAAAAGAAAAGTAGAAAACATACTTGACGATCTCGATCTCGACCTCCGATGATGAGAAGCCATTTTGTGAAGGAGAACAAGCAAATTCTTCAAATCCCACAAACTGTGTGCATGTTGTTGAGGGGAAAGAATAAACCAACACAAAGAAATAAGGGGAAATGGAATGGGCCATGGGTTTATAGCCTATTTATAGAGACCTTAAAAAGTGTGCACGCGCTTTTAGAAATTGGAAATTTGAGTTGTGTGTCATCTTTTTGGCACCAAAAATTGGTGCATTCACCCTTAGTATCTTCCTATCATCCTCTATACTTGTAGGTGAAGACATGAATGTTATGTGAACAAATATGGAAACCTGTTGAGAAGTATAATATTTTTCTTGCACCTCATTTTGTGGTTGTAATGTGTAGTTCTCTGCAAAGTCTACAACCGAAACAATGGTATCTAGTGGAAATGTATCTTTGCACAACTTGAATTGTAAATCCAACCATTGAGCTTTATGTGTATGCTTGCATACTCGTAAATAATCTTTTCATGATAAACCTTCATGAACTTATAAACTGAAATCTTTTCAATGACTAAATCACATCTTTTACCATGTTTCCCATCTTTTAAAGAATATGTCACTATCTTAAATATTTTTTGTAATCTACTATTTGGTTTCCAATTGCATGTGTACTATCCATATGTTAAAAAGTTGATAAAAGTTGCATAGAATCATAAAATAAGCATGTACCATCCAAGCATGACATCTTGTAGAATTGTTGATTGTCCCCTATTTCAAATAAAATGTTGGATATGAATTCCCTTGAAGATCTAGGTAGCTCATTTATGTCACAATCTTGCAAAACAAAATTAGAATGCAAAAACACACATATATGCCTAAAAAAATCAAAATAGTTAGAAATTTCAATATGTATCCTACAACAACAAGTTGTGTGTGTGTGATTTATCTTCACATAAAAAGGTTTTTCCATCTCAAAAAACCTTTGACTTATTCAAATTTCAAGATACATACCAATACATTTTGCAAAAAATTGTGTTTGAGTTGATTCCAAAAAATGTTTCGCATGTGGATTGCAATTTCATATGCACTCATTAGATTTTTTTACAGTGTTTTTTCATTTGAATCATCCATCGTTGCTAGCCCAAGAATCTTCATGTTTAATTCACATTGACCTATCATATTTAATTCTTCAAAGAATAATCTCCACATATGATTAACTTTTCTTTAACAAGTACATTTGCTAATCTTGTTAGGTATTGATTTCAAAATATTAGTATCAATATCAATAAACTATTTTGGTCTTCTAAAATAAATTCTAGAAAGTGTTATGATCTCTTCCATTCCCTCAACATTTTGAAAATCAACATAAGGTTGAGTGATTTGTGTACCTTGAAATGAAGATGACGTGCCTTGATAATAAGATGCAAAAGATGGAATATCATCTACTTGATATGTTGATGTTGTGTCTTCAACATGACATGATGGAGTGTGTACATTGTCAGACATAGAAATCGACACCTCTTCAACATGAGATGATGATATGACTCCAACATTGGAAGATGGTGTAGCTTCACAATTCATTGTCTTCTTGAGCATAAGAGTCTCATTCGTTCTCTTTGTATTTCCAATTCTTCCTCTTTTTTTCTTTGTATTGATGGTTCATGTTCCTTTTCGAAAGACAGTTCTTCATTATTGCATTGCAATTTTCCTTGTTCATGTAGTAGTTTTTTTTCTTTATCTCTTTTCATTTTAAATCTCTCTCCCTCTCTTCTTTTGTTTGAGTTTTTGGTTTCTTCCTTGGCATGATGATGATTTCTATATGTCAAATTATTCAAACATCCAAATTACTTTCAATTTGTAAATAACAAATCATTCAAATACATATACAAATTATAATTATTTCAATGAATACACAATATATATTAAAAAATTTGTAAAATTATAATGAATTATTCATACATCAAAATTTATAACTATTTCCAAATAACAATTCATTCAAATATACAAATTTTAATGAATTCACTATATATTAAACAAATTGTCAAATTATAATAAAATTGGTCTCTATAGTAACAAATAATATTTAAAAAGGATTGCACTAACCATTTCTATACAAAGATTATTCAAAAACCCTTCAAATAGTGTATCCAATGATTGAATTTGGTGTTTTCTAGTTTCCAATACCGTGAAACTCATATTTTATGTCGAAACAACATAACATACAACAAACAAAAAAGAGAATATGGGTCAATAGTGACCTAAACTTTCCTTGTAACCATTTTTTGGTGTTTCCATATAGTGCATATGCACTATGTTAAAAATCTCTCTCTCCCACCCTCTCCCATCCCATCTCTCTCTCTCTCTCTCTATATATATATATATATATATATCCCCCCCCTCTCTCTCTCTCCACCCTCTCCCCACCCCTACTCTCTCTCTCTCTCCATATATATATCCCACCATCTCCCATCCCCTACTCTCTCTCTCTCTCTCTCTCTCTCTCGACATCAAGTTATTGTAGATTCACTACATACATAACTCATCTATTAACAAATATAAGTTCTTCCAAAAACTTGTTGGCTCTAGTATGTCAAAAGGGGTCATGAGGGGCCATAGTGTGTCAAAAGGGACATTAGGATCCCTTCAGATCCCATAAGATCAATTAAAATTTTATTTCTAAGTACACCTAAACTGAAGATCATCTATCACTACTTGAGCTACTAGTAGGTGGCTAGTATTCATCATCATCATCTGGCATAGGCTCACATGCATATCTTCCTTATTTCCATCGCCTCTTTCCTCTTCCTAGCTCTTCAAGTACTTATATGTAACTTCTGTCATGGGTCCAAGAAGCTCTTCCCACTCTTTCCAATTAAGTAGGTAGGCTTTGTCTCTTAATTTGAGTGATTCATTAATAGTTTCATTCTTAACAATATCCATAACTAGATTCTCCATTGCCAATTTTCTTCTTAATTTTTGTATTTTTTTCTCCTCAACTAAACATTTTGTAATCAATTGATATACACTTATAGTTTTCTCCTAGCTAATCCTTTAAGTATGTGATTGAGCCTATAGATCCACAAAATGGTTTAAATCTATATTTTGTGGAAGAATAGTATTAGATCCATCAACTATTCCCTAAGGGGTCATAAGACCCCTTAGAGCACACTTGATGGCTATAATGTGTTGAAAGGGGCCATAAGGGCTCCTAGAACTTCTTTAAATGTACATTACCAAACCCCTTAGGGTACATTATAACAATCAAGTGTGCCTTAAGGGGTCTTATGATTTGAAATGTTGATGCTAAAGATTTACACACAATCTAAACAAAATGATATTTATTATAGATATATCTACTTTTGAATAAAAATAATTTATTTTGTTTAACATAGAGTTTCTATGTAATATCTTGTATCTATTGTTAAAAATAGGGAATACTAAGGGGGGTGGGGTGGAGGTGAATAAGTATTTTACAAACTTTAGCCCCAAACTAAATATTGTTAATTAATTTATAAAATGCATATGAAAGTAAACTAACAATGTTGAATAGTAAACATAACCATTGCACAATAAGGAAACTCATAACACCATATTTTTTAATTAGGGAAACCCCTGACAAGGGAAAACCTTGATGGGGATAGCAACCACAAAATGATCCACTAAACAAAAGTGTCCTTTTAAGGATGTTGACCCTGTTAGGAGTCTATTACATACATATAGTGTCTTGGTTCTTGTTAGAGGACTAGGCCCTGTTTAAAGCCTCAACCTTGTTAGGAATTGATATATACAATTACAAAATATATGTAAGATGAGCCCACTTCCCAAACATGCAATTATTTATACAAAAGAGATGGATACAAAAACATCTTTATAATGTTGATATCTTCAATATCTGATCTTTCCTTTGCTACTCTTTACATACCTCTAATCATACATAATAATTCACATCATATAGTTTCATATGAGTTTACATATCAATTACAATTTACACACAACCACACTTTACTTTGCACATTACATTCTTTCCTTTATACCTCTACATTTTACAAAATTTTTCCAGTTGGCCTTTAAGTTTTCACAAGCTTGGCAAAATGGAACACTAACTATTTCCCTCTTAGGGTTAACATCGAGGATTTCATCCCTAATTAGTTAAATAATTATTTCATGACCAAAATAATACCTTAACTTGTAATTTATATTTTTTTGTTACACTTTATTATACCTATACATTGCCTTTACTTGTGTTTAATCTATAACTCATTATGTACTATCCATAGTAACTTGTGCACTTACATACGTCATCCTAACATTGTTTACTATATGCACCTAACTATGCATGTGCCAATAATAACTTTGTCATCTGTACACATCAAAACTATCTCTACTGTGCTATATAACTATCTACTGCTTAGACAATTTTCTATGTGTAACTAAGGAATATTCATCAAAATATAGTGCCTTCTTTACATAAGGTATATGTTGCCATAAATGACAACACTAATATTATTCCAACTTATCCTATTTGGCCATATTTCTAACAATATCCTCCTTTGAAATTGATGGCAACATATGGAAAATTTGGCTAAGTCCCAAAATGTTGTTCAAAAACAACTTTTACAAAATTGGTCTTTGCAAAAACTTCAAAATCTATGGATCATTACATTTAAAACCATCTCTTGTTATACCTCCTATTACAATGCTTCATATAAGTACTACTCCACCTTAGTGTATTACTCTTACTCCCCCTTAGTATATTATTGTTACTCCCCTTTACATTATAGTTTATACAATTTTCATTATACTTCTCCCCCTTTGAAATCAATGACAAAGGTGTCAAAATCTATATACATGTCAAAATTATGGATCTTAACCTCTATATTCAAGCAGATAGGCATGAAATACAGTCCTCAAAACTTGTCTCCAAACTCTTCAAATTCTTTTCCCATGTGTCCTTAACTCCCTCTAATATGTTGAGGAGAGTGCACAACCCATAGGGTGAAATTTCTACTGTATTCAATTCTAAATACACAAATTTATCAAAGGATGTCTTTTCTTTCACACACTCCTCTACTTGTTGTTCAAGTGTACTGATCTTCAAAGATAAGTGTTCTCTTAGAAGTGAGAACCTCTTTGTTGTCCTTTCTCTGTTTAATTCTATGAGATTAATTTCATCACAAGTCTTTCTTGTCTTACCTTCAATGTCCTCAATCTTGATAATTGGCTGTAAAAGATGATCTGCTAGTGCTTTGACTTCATCATGCTTCTTTTGTAGCTCATCATCACTAACCTTTATGAAATTAAAAGACATAGCACATTTGTCATACAATTCCTTCCCTTCTTTCTCACATCTTGATAGCTCCTTGATGCATACGACAACTCCTTGATGCATACATCAAGAGCTCCTAAGTCATTCTTAATGTTATGACACATAGTCTCAAATATTTGAGCATCGTGCTTCACTTGGACTTGGACTACTGCCACATCTAGAAAGTTAGTGAATTCAAAATCAAATTCTTGAATCATTGCCTTATCTCTCTTCTCTAGATCTAGATCTGATAATCTCATAGCAAGTGTGATTTGCAACTTATTAGTTACATCTATAAGATTTTTTTGCAAACTCTTCACATCTGTTCTTGTTGATTATCTTGTTTAGAGATGATATCAACTCTATCTGATCATCGTCATCTAATCTTGTTATTTTTTCAAGGGTAAGAGATGTTCTTGGTGCACTTGCCTTCTTTTCTTCTTCCCCCTTCTTCTTCTTTTCTTCATCCTCTTTTCTTTTCTTCCCTTCTCCTTCTCTCCTTTTCCATTCTTCTTCTTCTTTATTCTTTTTATCTTCTTCCTCCTTCTTTTTCTCTTCTTCTTCCATCTTTTTTTCTCATCTTCTTTTCTCTTCTTTCTTCTTCTCCTCCTCCTCCTCTTTTCTCTTCTTTTCTTCCTCCTCCTCCTCTTCTTCTTTTATCTACTTCCTCCTTCCTTTTCTTCTCTTCATTTTCACTCTTTCTTTTCTCCTCTTGTTCTCTCTTTTTCTCTTCCTCCTCACTCTTCCTTTTCTCTTCATCTTCATTTGCTTCTTCTTCTAAAATAGTATAGCTAGAGATACTACCAAAAATGCTTGTACCATAATCCTTAAAATGATTTTAAGTTGTATCTACTATGAGCTTTGTACCACCAATCTGCATTATGTCTGTTACAATTGTGATATGAGGTGTTGTTGCTACTGTCTTGTTAAGGTTTGCCATCATTTGCAAAATGACCTTTTTTGTTTCCTCATTAATTTCTTGATAATTACCTCCCACTATTAGTATGACTCTTTTCTCATTTATAAGATAAGGTTCAAGATTCTTCATTAAGCTAGCCATATGTTCATCATTGTCTACTCGACATAGTTTTCTTATTTGGTTATGTCTAATGTTTTTGTCCTCATCAACAACCCTTTTCCTTCTATTTTTTAGCCTCTCATAAAGATCTTTTGGGTTCTTATCTTTTACATCCACAAATTTCTTATTAGACAATATTATATGTCTAATAACAACATTTTATAAATCCAACATATCAATGCTTGTATATAGATAATAAAACTTATTTAACTGAACAAAATTTCTTTCATTAATGATTGCATCGTTTACCTTTTCAATATTAGGCTTCCATGCATTTCTTCTTGAGGGTGCAACTTTAGGTTTCTTCTCTACCTTGTATTTTCTTTCTAGGCACATTAGGCATTATTTACTTTTGCCTCTTTCCTAGTCTCGTAGCCATAGCTTTCATTCTCTTCTTCTTGGGAGAGTTAGGTGACTCTTACTTTACCTCTGCTAGTCTAACTAACTTTCTATTTACCTCTACAACTTCTACTTCTTCTTCTTCTTCTTCTTATTCCTTTGCCAATGGAATTATAGGTGTGATGGGAGGCTACTGATGGGATCTTGCTGCATAAGGAGCAATTTGTATTGCAGTAGGTGGTTTGGCTATTGTTACTCCTTTAGATGGTCTAGTAGAAGCCAAGGGTATAATGTACATCATTCCTTGTTGATCAATTTATCTCATTCTATTGATGGTCTACCTCATTGCATTAGCTTCTTATGATGTCATCCCTTCTTGTTCCATAGTCTTTCTCATGTCTAATTCTACTTTCTTCTGGGCTGACTTTTCTAATTGAGCTTGACTAGCTAATTGAATTAGATTTTCATAAGTTCCCAACATGTCAAACTCCTCATCCATGTCTGACTCAAGAATAGCCTTGACGTATCCTTATGTTTCCTCCTTAGTGATTTCATAACCCAATGGTTCAACATACTACATTCTAGGCTCAACTACCTCAATGTACATAAAGGGTATGTGCAGGATCATGGTCAACCAAACTATGGCCTTAAGTGGCAGCGAAAAACTAGCAAATCAGGGTTATGTCAACTTGACACATAATTTTAAAGTAGTTCTAGACTTTATATCAAAAAGTTGTAAAAAAATAATCTATAGGAAATTGAATTTAGTTTCTAAACTACTAGGCCTTATCTAGAGAAAAGAATAATTGATTGGTCAAAAGTTTGGATTTTAATGCAGTACTACAAAATTTTTTAGGGCAAAAATAAAAAGCAGGTGTATGTCTGACCACCTTAATCAAAATCAAATGATAATATTTTTTTAATATAATTATAGATATAAAAAGTAGACTCATGCTTGGATGTGACACATATTTTTGGGTATTTTTATTCCAAATAAATAATTAAATATGAATTTTCTACTAAAATTTTTTCAGAAAAAAAACTCCAGTGTCTGACCACCTTAACTAATAGAAAACTTTAACAAATTTAATTTTTTAAAGATTTTTCTTATACTAGGCAAAGCATAGAATGTGACACAACTTTTGGATTTAAAAAATGTTATACTGTTTGAAAGTTATAGCTATTTTTCAATCAGTGTGTCAATCGACACTTTATAATCATCCTCATTAAAAATTAACTAATAAATACTTATTGAACTCAGAATTTGACAGAAATTATATCGATGGAATCTCGAGAGTGTTATAAAAAAACCCTTTTTGTTTCATTCAATTTCGATGAAAATAACATTGTCAAATGGCTACCCAAAGTCTAAATGTCAGTGAAACCTTTTGAAAACATGTCTTTTGGGTTGACCGAATAGGCTTGGTAAATACCAAGGCTAATCGGATACCTGAATTCAAATCGGGTATACGATTAGGTCCAAGATTTTTCAATTGAAATTTGGAGGAAAATTTGAGAGGAGAGATTTCCAATGTTAAATTTGGAGGGAGGAAAATTTGAGAGGAAATAAATTCAAGAGGTAAAATTTAGAGTGTTTTAGAGGGAAATTTATTTGGAGGAAGTGTGGACATTGACATTATTATAATTGATATTAGTATTATTAACTATTAGTATTATTATACAATTATTATAATATTATAGTAATATTTATGATTATTATTATAAAATATAATATAGTTATAAATATACTTATTATTATTATAACTAAATATAATATAGTAATATATATGATAAATATTATTATTATTAAAAATATATAGTAATATTATATGACTATTATTATATATAATAATATGTATGTTATTATTATTATTATTAAATCTATAATGTAGTAACATATATGATTATTATTGTTATATAATCTAATAATATATTATTATTATATTAAAATATATAATATTATATTATTCTTAAATATAATATAATATTATTCTTAAATATAATATTGTCATAAAATGCATTAAAAGTGGTTATAGGTTAACCTATGACCCCTTTCGACGCATTTCATGATAACACATGTCCCAAGGGCCCCTAGTGACCCCTTTCGATGCATTGCCAATAGGTCCCTAGGGGTCCAAGGGGTCCTAGGGATATACATTGTCATAAAATGCGTCGAAACCCTCTCGACGCACTAGAACTGATCAAATGCGTTCCTAGGGGTCCTAGAGACCTTAGGGACACAGGTTGTGATGAAATCTGTAAAGAAGGGTCATAGGTCGTCCTAGGGCCCCTTTCAACCCAAATAAATGATTATAATATGTCCCTAGGGGTCTTAGGACCCTTAGAGACATATGTCATCATGAAATGTGTCGAAAGGGGTCATAGGTCATCCCATAACCCCTTTCAACCCTTATAAACAATTATAATATGTCCCTAGGGGTCCTAGGGCCCCTCGAGACATATGTTGCAATAAAATGTGTCGAAAGGGTTCATAGGTCATCCTATAACTCCTTTTGACCCATATAAATGATTATAATATGCCCCTAGGGGTCCTAGGACCCCTAAAGACATATGTCATCATGAGATGTGTTGAAAGGGGTTAGAGGTCATCCTATAGCCCCTTTCGACCCATATAAATGATTCTAATATGTCCTTAGGGGTCCTAGGACCCCTAGAGACATATGTCATCAAGAAATATGTCGAAAGGGGTCATAGGTCAACGTATGGTCCCTTTCAACCCATATAAATGATTATAATATGTCCCTAGAGGTCCTAGGACCCCTAGAGACATATGTCATCATGGATGTGTCAAAAGGGGTCATCCTATGACCCCTTTCGACCCATATAAACAATTATAATATGTCCCTAGCCCTAGAGACACATGTTGTAATAAAATGTGTCGAAAGGGGTCATAAGTCATCCTATGGCCCCTTTCAACCCATATAAATGATTATAATATGTCCCTAGGGGTCCTTGGACCCCTAAAGAAATATGTCATGATGTAATATGTCAAAAGGGGTCATAGGTCATCCTATGGCACCTTTCAACCTACATAAATGATTGTAATATGTCCCTAGGGGTCCTAGGGCCCCTAGTAAAATATGTTGTAATAAAATATGTCGAAAGGGGTCATAAGTCATCCTATGACACCTTTCGACTCTTATAAATGATATAATATGTCCCTAGGGGTCCTAGGACCACTAGACACATATGTCATCTTGGAATGTGTCGAAAGGGGTCATAGGACATCTTATGGCCCATTTAAACCCATATAAATAATTTTAATATGTTGCCCTAGGGGTCCTAGGACCCCTAAAAACATATCTCGTCATCGAATGTGTTGAAAGGGGTCATAGGTTACGCTATGGCCCCTTTCGACTTATATAAATGATTATAATATGTCCTTAGGGGTCCTAGGACCCCTAGAGACATATGTTGACATGGAATGTGTTGAAACGGGTCATAGGTCATCCTATGGCCCCTTTTGACCCATAAAAAATATTCCAATATGTTCCTTGGGGTCTTAGGGCCTCTTGAGACATATGTTATAATAAAATGTGTTGAAAGGGGTCATAGGTCATTCTATGGCCCCTTTCGACCCATATAAATTATTGTAATATGTACCTAGGGGTCCTAGTGACATATGTCATCATCGAATGTGTCAAAATGGGTCATAGGCCATCTTATGGTCCCTTTTGACCTATATAAATGATTCTAATATGTCCCTATGGGTCCTACGACCCCTAGAGTCATATGTCATCATAGAATGTGTTGGAAGAGGTCATAGGATGACCTATGACCTCTTTTGACCCATATAAAAAATTATAATGTCTGTAGGGGTCCTAGGACTCCTAAAGACATATGTTGTAATAAAATGAGTGGAAAGGGGTCATAGGTCATCCTATGGCCTCTTTCGACCCATATAAATAATTGTAATATGTCCCTAGAGGTCGTAGGACCGCTAGAGACATATGTCATCATGGAATGTGTCGAAAGGGATCATAGGTCATCCTATGGCCCCTTTTGACCCATATAAACAATTCTAATATATTGCTAGGTGTCTTAGGAGCCTTAGCGACATATGTCATAATGAAATGTGTCAAAAGGGGTCGTAGGTTATCCTATGGAACCTTTTGACTCATATAAATGATTGTAATATGTCCTTAAGGGTTTGAGGGCCCTTGGCAACATATGTCGTCATGGAATGTGTCGAAATGGGTCATAGGTCATCAGACCTATGACCCCTTTCGACCCATATCAACAATTGTAATATGTCCCTAGGGGTCTTAGGGCCCCTAAAGACCTATGTAGTAATAAAATGTGTCGAAAGGGGTCATAGGTCATCCTATGATGCCTTTCAACCCATATAAAATTATAATATCTCCCTAGGGGTCGTAGGACCCTTAGAGACATATGTCAATAAAATTTGTCGAAAGGGGCCATAGGTCATCCTATGGCCCCTTTTGACACATATAAATGATTGTAATATGTCCCTAGGGGTCCTAAGACCCCTAGAGACATATGTCATTATAGAATGTCCTCCTTTCAACCCATATAAATGATTCTAATATGTCTCTAGGGGTCTTAGGATCCATAGAGACATATCTCGTCATGAAATGTGTCGAAAGGGGTCATAGGTTATCGTATGGCCCCTTTTGACCCATATAAATTATTTTAATATGTCCATAGGGGTCCTAGGGCCCCTAAAGACATATGTTGCAATAAAATGTGTCAAAAGGGGTCATAGGTCAGACTATGACCCCTTTTGACCCATATAAATGATTGTAATATGTCTCTAGGGGTCCTAGAACTCCTAGTGACATATGTCATCATGAATTGTGTTGAAAGGGGCCATAGATCATCTTATGGTCCCTTTTGACCCATATAAACAATTCTAATATGTCCCTAGGCGTCCTAGGACCCCTAGTGACAGATTTCATCATGGAATGTGTCAAAAGGGGTCATAGGTCATTATATGACCCCTTTCGACCCATATAAATAATTATAATATGTTCGTAAGGGTCATAGGACCCCTAGAGGCATATGTTGTAATAAAATGTGTCAAAAGAGGTCATAAGTCCTCCTATGGCCTTTTTTGACCCATATAAACAATTGTAATATGTCCGTAGGGGTCCTAGGACCCCTAGAGACATATGTCATCATTAAATGTGTCGAAAGGGGTCATAGGTCATCCTATGGTGCCTTTTGATCCATATAAACGATTGTAATATGTCCCTAGGGGTCCTAGGACCCATAGCAACATATGTCATCATGAAATGTGTCAAAAGGGGTCATAGGTCATCCTATGGCCCCTTTTGACCCATATAAACGATTGTAATATGTTCTTTGGAGTCCTAGGGTCCCTAGAGACATATGTCATCATGGAATGTGTTGAAAGGGGGCATAGGTCATCCTATGGCCCCTTCCGGTACATATAAACATTTTAATATATCCCTAAGGGTCCTAGGACCGCTAGAGACATATGTCATCATAGAATGTGTCAAAAGGGGTCATAGGTCATCTTATGACCCCTTTTGACCCATATAAATGATTCTAATATGTCCATAGGGGTCCTAGGGCCCTTAGAGACATATGTTGTAATAAAATGTGTCGAAAGGGGTCATAGGTCATCTTATGACTCCTTTCGACCTATATAAATAATTATAATATGTCCATAGGGGTCCGAGGACTCCTTGAGATATATGTCATCATGAAACGTGTCAAAAGAGGTCATAGGTTATCCTATGGCCCCTTTTGACCCATATAAATGATTCTAATATGTCCCTAGGGGCCCTAAGACCCCAAAAGACATATGTCATCATGGAATGTGTCAAAAGGGGTCATAGGTCATCCTATGATCCCTTTAGACCCATATAAAAAATTATAATATGTTTGTAGGAGTCCTAAGACCCCTAGAGACATATGTTGCAATAAAATGTGTCAAAAGGGGGCATAGGTCATCCTATGGCCCCTTTCAACCCATATAAATGATTTCAATATGTCCCTAATAGTCCTAGGACCCTTAGAGACATATGTTGTCATGGAATATCTTTAAAAGGGTCATAGGTCATCTTTTGGCCCCTTTTGACCCATATAAATGATTCTAATATGTCCCTAGGGGTCCTACAACCCCTAGAGACATATGTCATCATGGAATGTGTCGAAAGAGGTCATAGGTCATCCTATGGCCCCTTTCAACCAGTATAAATGATTGCAATATGTTCTTTGGGGTTCTAGGGCTACTAGACACATATGTTATTATGGAATGTGTTGAAATGAGATATAGGTCATCCTATGGCCCCTTTGGACCAATATAAATGATTGTAATATGTCCCTAAGGGTCCTAGGGCCCCTAAAGACATGTTGTAATAAAATGTGTCAAAAGGTGTCATAGGTCATGCTATGACCCCTTTCGATGCATATAAACAATTATAATATGTCCTTAGGAGTCCTATGACACTTAGAGACATATGTCATCATGAAATTTGTTGAAAGCAGCCATAGGTCATCCCATGGCCCCTTTCGACCCATATAAAGGACTCTAATATGTCTCTAGGAGTCATAGGACCTTTAGAGACATGTCATCATGAAATGTGTCGAAAGGGGTAATAGGTCATCTTATGGCCTCTTTGGATCCATATAAATTATTCTAATATGTCCCTAGGGGTCCTAGGGTCCCTAATGACATATGTTGTAATAAAATGTGTCAAAAGGGATCATAGGTCATCTTATGACCCCTTTCGACCCATATAAACAATTGAAATATGTTCTTAGGGTCCTAGGACCCCTAAAGACATATGTCCTCATGGAATGTGTCAAAAGGGGTCATAGGTCATCCTATGGCCCCTTTCGACCCATATAAATGATTATAATATGTCCTTAGGGGGCATAGGACCCGTAAAGAAATACGTTGTCATGGAATGTGTCAAAAAATTTTGACCTATATAAACGATTCTAATATGTCCTTAGGAGTCCTAGAGCCCCTCGAGACATATGTTGTAATTAAATGTGTCGAAAGGGGTCATAGATCATCCTATGGCCACTTTTGACCCATATAAATTATTCTAATATGTCCCTAGGGGTCCTAGGAGTCCTAGAGACATATGTCATCATGAAATGTGTTGAAAGGGTTCATAGGTCATTTTATGATCCCTTTCGACCCATGTAAACAATTACAATATGTCATTCGGGGTCCTCGGACCCCTAGAGACGTTTTGTAATAAAATGTGTTGAAAGGGGTCATAGGCCATTCTATGGCCCCTTTTGACCCATATAAATAATTGTAATATGTCCTAAGGGGTCTTAGGACCACTAGAGACATATGTTATCATAGAATGTATTGAAAGGAGTCGTAGGTCATCCTATAACCCCTTTCGACTCATATAAACCATTCTAATATGTTCTTAGGGGTCATAGGACCCCTATAGACATATGTCATCATGGAATGTGTTGAAAGGGGTCATAGGTCATCCTATGGTTCCTTTTGACCCATATAAATGATTGTAATATGTCCTTAGGGGTCCTAGGGCCCCTATAAACATATGTCATCATGGAATGTGTCAAAAGGGTTCCTAAGTCATCCTATGGCCCCTTTTGACCCATATAAACGATTGTAATATGTTTGTAAGAGTCCTAGAGCTCCTAAAGACATATTTTGTAATAAAATATGTCAAAAAGGGTCATAAGTCATCTTATGACCCTTTTCAACCCATATAAATAAAAATATTGTCCCTAAGAGTAGGACCCCTAGGGATATATGTCGTTATGGATTGCATCTAAAGGGTCCACCCATATAAATGATTCTAATATGTCCTTATGGGTCCTAAGACCCCTAGAGACATATGTCGTCATAGAATATATCAAAATGGGTCATAGGTATCCTATGGCCCCGTTTGACCCTTATAAATGATTCTAACATGTCTCTAAGTTTCCTAGGACCCCTAGAGACATATGTCATCATGAAATGTGTTGAAAGGGATCATAGGTCATCCTATCACCCCTTTCAACCCATATAAATGATTCTAATATGTCCATTGGGGTCCTGGAGCCCCTAAAGACATATGCTGTAATAAATTGTGTCGAAAGGGTTCATAGGTCATCCTATGACCCCTTTCGACCATTATAAATGATTTGAATATGTCCTTATTGGTCTTAAGACCCTTAGAGACATGCCATCATGGAATGTGTTGAAAGGGGTCATATGTCATTATATGGCCCCTTTCGACCAATATAAACAATTCTTATATATCCCTAGGGGTCCTAAAACCCTTAGTGATATATTTCATCATGGAAAGTGTTGAAAGGGGTTATAGGTCATTCTATGACCCCTTTCAACCCATATAAACAATTATAATATGTCCACAAGGGTCTGAGGACCCCTAGAGGCATATGTTGTAATAAAATGTGTCAAAAGGGGTTATCAGTCATCCTATGGCCTCTTTTGAGCCATATAAATGATTGTAATATGTCCCTAGAGGTCGTAGGACCCCTAGAGACATATGTCATCATGGAATGTGTTGAAAGGGGTCATAGGTCATCTTATGGCCTCTTTTGACCCATATAAACAAATTTAATGTCCTTAGAGGTCCTAGGACTCCTAGAGACATATTTCGTCATGGAATGTTGTGAAAGAGGTCATAGGATGACCTATGACCCCTTTCAACTCATATAAATAATTGTAATATGTCCATTGGGGTCCTAGGATGCCTAGAGATATATATTGTAATAAAATGTGTTAAAAGAGGTCATAGGTCATCATATGGTCTCTTTCGACCCATATAAACGATTGTAGTATGTCCCTAGGGGTCTTAGGAATGCTACAAACATATGTCAATATGGAATGTGTCCAAAAGGGTCAAAGGTCATCTTTTGGCCCCTTTTGATCAATATAGATGATTCTAATATGTCCCTAGGGGTCATAGGACCCGTAGAGAAATATGTCATCATGAAATGTGTCAAAAGGGGTCATAGGTTATCTTATAGCTGCTTTCTACCCATATAAATGATTCTAATATGTTCATAGGGGTTTTATGGCCCTTTGAGACATATGTTGTAATAAAATGTGTCATAAGAGGTCATAAGTCATCTTATGACCCCTTTCAGCCCAAATAAACAATTGTAATATGTCCCTAGAGGTCCTAAGACCTATAGAGATATATGTGTTCATGAAATGTGTTAAATGGAGTCATAGGTCATCCTATGGCCTCTTTCGACCCATATAAATGATTCTAATATGTCCCTAGGTGTCCTATGACCTCTAGAGACATATGTCGTGATGAATATGTCAAAAGAGACCTATGGCCCCTTCGAACCCAAATAAACAATTTTAATATGTCCCTAAAGTTTTAAGGACCCCTAGAGACATATGTCGTTATGAAATGTGTTAAAAGGGGCCATAGGTCATCCTATAACCTCTTTTGACCCATATAAATGATTCTAATATGTCTCTAAAAGTCGTAGTAACCATAGAGACATATGTCGTCATTGAATGTGTTGAAAGGGGTCATAGGTAATCCTATGGCCTCTTTCGATTCATATAAATAATTCTAATATGTCCACATGGGTCCTAAGGCCCCTATAGACTTATGTTGTAATAAAATGTGTCAAAAGATATCATAGGTTGGCCCCTTTCGACCTATATGATTGTAAAATTTTTTTAGGTGTCTTAAGACCCGTAGAAACATATGTCATCGTGGAATGTATCGAAAGGGGTCATAGGTCATCCTATGACCCCTTTTGACTCTTATAAATGATTCTAATATGTCTCTAGGGATGTAAGGACCCGTAGAGACATATTTCATCATGGAATGTGTCAAAAATAGTCATAGGTCATCTTATGACCCCTTTCAACTGATATAAACAACTATAATATGTCCGTAGGGATCCAAGGACCCCTAAAGGCATATGTTGTAATAAAATGTGTCAAAAGAGGTCATAGGTCATCCTATGGCCTCTTTCAACACAGATAAATGATTGTAATATATACCTAGTGGTCCTAGGGCCCCTAGAGACATATGTCACCATGAAATATGTTGAAAGGTGTCATAGGTCATCCTATGGCCCCTTTTGACCCATATAAGTGATTGTGATATGTCCGTAGAGACATATGTCATTATGGAATGCATCCAAAGGGGTCATAGGTCATCTTATGGCCCTTTTCGACCCATATAAATGATTGTAATATGTCTCTAGGGGTCTTAGGGCCCTTAGAGATATATATCATGATGGAATGTGTCGAAAGGGGTCGTAAGTCATCATATGGCCCCTTTCAACCCATATAAACATTCTAATATGTCTCTAAAGATCCTAGAGACATGTTGTCATGGAATGTGTCGAAAGGGGTCATAAGTCATTCTATGGCCCCTTTCAACTCATATAAACATTCTAATATATCTCTAGGGGTCCTAGGACCCCTAGAGACATATGTTGTCATGGAATGTGTTGAAATGTGTCATAGGTCATCTTATGGCCCCTTTCAATTCATATAAATGATTCTAATATGTCTTTAGGGGTCTCAGGTCTCTTATAGATATATGTTGTAATTAAATGTGTCGAAAGGGGTCATAGGTCATCCTATGGGCACATTTGGCCCATGTAAATAATTCTAATATGTCCTTAGGGGTCCTAGGACCCCTAGCGATATAGGTCATCATGAAATGTGTTGAAAGGGCCTATGACCCCATTAGACCATTATAAATGATTTGAATATGTCCTTACTGGTGCTAGGACCCTTGGAGACATATGTCATCATGGAATGTTTCGAAAGGCATCATATGTCATCCTATCGCCCCTTTTGACCAATATAAATGATTCTTATATGTCCCTAGAGGTCCTAAAAACCCTAGTGACATATTTTATCATGGAATGTGTTGAAAGCTTGCAACCCATATAAACAATTATATTATGTCCGTAGGGGGTCCGAGGACCTCTAGAGGCATATGTTGTAATAAAACGTGTCAAAAGAGGTCATCGGTCATCCTATGGCCTCTTTCGAACCACATAAATGATTGTAATATGTCCCTAGGGGTCATAGGACCCCTAAAGACATATATCATCATGGAATGTGTTGAAAGAGTTCATAGGTCATCCTATGGCTCCTTTCGACCCATATAAATGAATCTAATATGTGCCTAGAGGTCCTATGACCCCTAGAGACATATTTTGTGATGGAATGTGTTGAAATTTTGACCCATATAAACAATTATAATATGTCCATTTGGGTCCTAGGACCCCTAGAGATATATATTATAATAAAATATGTCAAAAAAGGTCATAGGTCATCCTATGGCCTCTTTTGACCCATATAAATGATTGTAGTATGTTCGTAGGGGTCTTAGGACTGCTAGAGACATATGTCATCATGGAATGTGTTGAAAGGGGTCATAGGTCATCTTGTGGCCTCTTTCAACCCATATAAATGATTCTAATATGTCCTTAGGGGTCATAGGACCCATAGAGAAATATGTCATCATGAAATGTGTCGAAAGGGGTCATAGGTCATCCTATAGCCCCTTTCCACCTATATAAATGATTCTAATATGTCCCTAGGAGTTCTAGGGCCACTTGAGACATATGTTGTAATAAAATGTGTCAAAAGGGGTCATAAGTCATCTTATGACCCCTTTCGGCCCAAATAGAAAATTGTAATAAGCCCCTTAGGGTTTTAGGACCCGTATAGACATGTCTTCATGGAATGTGTCAAATGGGTTCATAGGTCATCCTATGGTCTTTTTCGACCCATATAAATGATTCTAATAAGTCCCTAGGGGTCCTAGGGACATATGTCATGATAAAATGTGCCAAAAGGGACCTATGGCCCCTTTCAACCCAAATAAATAATTTTAATATGTCTCTAGGGGTTCTAGGACCCCTAGAGATGTATGTCATCATGGAATGTGTCAAAAGGAGCCATAGGTCATTTTATAGCTCATTTCGATCCATATAAATGATTCTAATATGTCTCTAGGGGTTGTAGTACCCCTAGAGACATATGTCGTCATGGAATGTGTCGAAAGGAGTCATAGGTCATCATATGGTCCCTTTCGACTCATATAAATGATTCTAATATGTCCAAAGGGGTCCTAAGGCCTCTTTTGACCCATATAAATGATCGTAAATTTTTTCAAGGTGTCCTAAGTTTCTTAGAGGCATATGTCATCATGGAATGTATCGAAAGAGGTCATAGGTCACCCTATGGCCTGTTTTGACCCATATAAATGATTCTAATATGTCCCTAGGGATGCTAAGACCCTTAGAGACATATTTCATCATAGAATGTGTCAAAAGTAGTCATAGGTCATCCCATGACCCCTTTTGATCCATATAAATAATTATAATATGTCCGTAGGGGTCCGAGGAGCCCTAGAGGCATATGTTATAATAAAATGTGTCAAAAAAGGTCATCCTATGGCCTCTTTCGACTTAGATAAACGATTGTAATATGTTTCTAGTGGTCCTAAGACCCATAGAGACATATGTCATAATGAAATGTGTCGAAAGGTGTCATAGGTCATCCTATAGCCCCTTTCGACTTATATAAATGATTGTAATATGTCCCTAGGGGTCCTAGGACCCTTAGAGACATATGTTATTATGGAATGTGTCTAAAGAGGTCATAGGTCATCCTATGGCCCCTTTTGAACCATATAAACGATTGTAATATGTCCCTAGGGGTCATAGGCCCCTAGAGACATGTCATCATAGAATGTGTTGAAAGGGGTCATAAGTCATCCTATGGCCCCTTTCAACCCATATAAACATTATAATATGTCTCTAGGGGTCCTAGAGACATATGTAATCATGAAATGTGTTGAAAGAGATCATAGGTCATCCTGTAGCCCTTTTCAACCCATATTAACATTTTAATATGTCTTTAGGGGTCATAAGATATGTGTCAAAAGGGGTCATAGGTCATCCTATGGCCCCTTTCGACCCATATAAATGATTCTAATATGTCCCCAGGGATCCTAGGTCTCCTAGAAACATATGTTGTAATAAAATGTATCGAAAGTGGTCATAAGTCAACCTATTACCCCTTTTGACCCATATAAATAATTGTAATATGTCCCTCATGGTTTTAGGATTCCTAGAGACATATATCATCATTAAATGTATCGAAAGGGGTCATAGGTCATCATATCTCCCCTTTCGACCCATATAAATGATTCTAATTTGTCCCTAGGGGTCATTGGACCCCTAGAGATATATGTCATCATGAAATGTTTCGAAAGGACCTATGACCCCTTTTGACTCATATAAACAATTATAATATGTCCGTAAGGGTCCTAGGACTCCTAGTGACATATGTTGTAATAAAATATGTTGAAAGTGGTCATAGGTCATCCTATAGCCCATTTCGACCCATATAAACAATTGTGATATGTCCCTAGGGGTCCTAAGACCCTTAAAGACATATGTCTACATGGAATGTCTCGAAATGGGTCATAGGATGACCCATATAAATGATTCTAATATGTCCTTAGGGGTCCAAGGATGCCTAGAGACATATTTCATCATGAATGTGTCGAAAGGGGTCATAGGTCATCCTATGGCCCCTTTTGACCCATATAGATTATTGTAATATGTCCCTAAGGGTCTTAGGGCTCTTAGAGACATATGTCATCATGGAATGTGTCAAAATGTGTAACAGTTCATCCTATGGCCCATTTCAACCTATATAAACAATTGTAATATGTCCCTAGGGGTTCTATGGCTCCTAAAGACATATATTGTAATAAAATGTGTCGAATGGAGTCATAGGTCATCCTATGAATTCTTTCAACCCATATAAACAATTATAATATGTCCCTAGGGGTCTTATGAACCCTAGAGACATATGTCATCATGGAATGTGTCGAAAGGGTCCATAGGTCATCCTATGGCCCCTTTCGACCCATATAAATTATTCTAATGTCTCTAAAGGTCATAGGACCCCAAGAGACATATGTCATCATGGAATGTGTCGAAAGGAGTCATAGGTAATCCTATTTTGACTCATCTAAATTATTCTAATATGTCCCTAGAGGTCCTAGGGCCCCTAGAGACATATATTGTAATAAAATGTGTCAAAAGGGGCCGCAAGTCATTCTATGACCCCTTTTGACCCAGATATATGATTGTAATATGTCCTTAGGGGTCCTAGGACCCCTAGAGACATGTCATCATGGAATGTGTCGAAAGGGGTCATAGGTCATCTTATGGCCCCTTTCAACATATATAAATGATTCTATTATGTCCCTAGTGGTCTTGGGACCCTTAGAGACATATGTCATCATGAAATGTGTCGAAATGGGTCATAGGTCATCCTATGACCTCGTTTGACTCATATAAATAATTATAATACGTTCGTAGGGGTCTTAGGACCCCTAAAGACATGTTGTAATAAAATGTGTCGAAAGGGGTCATAGGTCATCTTATGGCCCCTTTTGATGCATATAAATGATTGCAATATGTCCTAAGGTGTCCTCGGACCCCTAGAGACATGTCATTATGGAAAGTTTCGAAAGGGGTAATAGGTCATCCTATGGCCCCTTTCAACCCATATAAATGATTGTAGTATGTCCTTAAGGGTTCTAAGGCCCTAGAAACATATGTCATCATGGAATGTGTCAAAATGGGTCATAGGTAATCCTATGGCCCTTTTCGGCCCATATAAATGATTCTAATATGTCTCTAGGGGTGCTAGGACCCTTAAAGACATATGTCATCATGAAATTTGTTGAAAGGGGTTATAGGTCATCGTATGGCCTCCGTCGACCCATATAAATGATTCTAATATGTTCCTAGGTGTCCTAGGGCTCCTAAAGACATATGTTGTAATTAAATGTGTTGAAAGTGGTCATAGGTCATCCTATGACCCCTTTCGACTCATAGAAACAATTGTAACATGTCCCTAGGGTTCCTAGGACCCCTAAAGACATATGTCATCATGAAATGTGTTGAAAGGGGACATAGGTCATCTAATGGCCCTTCTTGACCCATATAAATGATTCTAATATGTCCTTGGGGGTCCTAGGACCCTTAGAGACATATATCTTCATGGAATGTGTTGAAAGGGATCATAGGTCATCCTATGATTCCTTTTGACACATATAAACAATTATAAAATTTTCGTAGGGGTCTTAGGAGCTCTAAAGACATATGTTGTAATAAAATGGTCGAAAAGGGTCATAGGTCATGCTATGGTCCCTTTCGACCCATATAAATGATTGTAATATGTCTCTAGGGGTCATAGGACCCCTAGAGAAAAATGTCACCATGGAATGTGTCAAAAGGGGTCATAGGTCATCTTATGGCATCATGGAATGTGTTGAAAATAGTCATAGCTCATCTTATGGCCCCTTTCGACCCATATAAATGATTGTAATATGTCTCTAGGGGTCATAGGGCCCCTATAGACATATGTCATCATGAAATGTGTCAAAAGGGGTCATAGGTCATCCTATGGTCCTTTTGACCCATATAAACGATTGTAATATGTCCTTAGGTGTCTTAGGGCCCTTAGAGACATATGTTGTAAGAAATTGTGTCGAAAGGGATCATAAGTCATCCAATGACCCCTTTCAACCCATATAAATGATTCTAACATGTCGTAGGGGTCTTAGGACCCCTGAAGACATGTCATTATGGAATGTGTCGAAAGGGATCATAGGTGATCCTATGACCCCTTTCGACACATATAAACAATTATAATATGTCACTAGGGGTCTTAAGATGCCTAGAGACATGCATTGTAATAAAATATGTCGAAAGAGGTCACAGGTAATCTTATAGCCCATTTCGACCTATATAAATGATTGTAATATGTTCCTAGGGGTCTTAGGACCCCTAGAGACATATGTCGTCATGGAATGTGCCGAAAGGACCCATCGCCCCTTTCGTCCCATATAAATGATTCTAATGTCCCTAGGGGTCCTAGGACCCTTAGAGACATATGACATCATGGAATATTTTCCCCTTTCAAACCATATAAATGATTTTAATACGTCCCTAGGGGTCTTAGGACCCCTAGAGACATATGTATCATGAAATTTGTCGAAAGGGGTCATAGGTCATCCTATGGCCCCTTTCAACCCATATAAATAATTATAATATATTTGGAGGGTTCTTAGGAGTCCTAGAGACATATGTTGTAATAAAATGTGTTGAAAGGGATCATAGGTCATCCTATGGCCCCTTTTGACCCATATAAATGATTGTAATATATCCCTCATATGTCATCATAGAATGTGTCAAAAAGGATCATAGGTCATTCTATGACCTCTTTTGACTCATATAAACGATTTTAATATGTCCCTAGGGGCCCTAAGACCCCTACAGACATATATTATCATGAAATGTGTCAAAAGGAATCATAGGTCATCCTATGGCCACTTTTTACCCATATAAACAATTGTAATATGTCCCTAGGGGTCCTAGGGCCCCTAGAGATATATGTCATCATGGAATGTGTTGAAAGGGGTCATAAGTCATCCTATGGCCCCTTTTGACACATATAAATGTTTATAATATGTCTCTAGAGATCGTAGAACCCCTAAAGACATATGTCATCATGGAATGTGTCGAAAAGAGTCATAGGCTATCCTATGGACCTTTTTGATCCATATAAAAAAATTTAATATGTCCCTAGGGGTCATAGTACCCTTAGAGACATATGTCATCATGGAATATGTCGAAAAGGGTGATAGGTCATACGTTGGCCCCTTTCGACCCATATAAACAATTGTAATATGTCCCTAGGGGTCCTAGGGCCCCTAGAGATATATGTCATTATGGAATGTGTTGAACGGTGTTATAGCTCATCCTATGGCCCCTTTTGACCCATACAAATGATTCTAATATGTCCCTAGGGGTCCTAGGACCCCTAGAGACATGTTGTCATGAAATGTGTGTAAAGGGGTTGTAGGTCATCCTATGGTTTGTTTAGACCTATACAAATGATTCTAATATGTCCCTAGTGGTCCTAGGATCCCTTGAGACATATGTCATCACAAAATGTGTCAAAAAGGGTCATAGGTCATCCTATGGCCCCTTTCGACCCATATAAACAATTCTAATATGTCCCTAGGGCTCCTAGGACACCTAGAGACATATGCCATAATGAAATGTGTCGAAAGTGGTCATAAGTCATCCTATGACCCCTTTTGACCCATATAAACAATTATTATATGTTGTTATAGTAACAAATACAAATAATATAGTAAAAATAATAATAATAATAACATAATATATTATTATATATTAATAGTTACATTATTATATTAAATAACAATAATATAATATAATATAATTTCATATATATTAATATATATTATATATTTATAGACTATATATTATATATCTATATATTTCATAACTCATTAGTCATAACTCATAAATTCAGTTTTCCCTCCAATATTTTGTTGCCGGTCAATATTAGATATCCGATTTGAAATTGGGTATCCGTTCTAAAATTGGATACTCGATTTTACTGGGATGATTTTTCCAAAATATTCCTTGTCACTACAAACCTGACAACATCGCTTTTTGTGGGTCTTTTTCATAGGTTTTAGGAAAAGTCACATTTTTGGGCCCAAACAATTGAAAAAAGTTTGATAATATATCCCTAGCTGTTTGATATTGTCATCTGAATGGGGAGCAACAGTTGTCGAAAGGCTAAATGCAAAAGGAAGGTATCGAATGAAGACATTGCGGCATATAGGGAAAGGGACAAAATAGAACACTGAACGAAAACACAAGGTATGTTAAATGTCAATCAAGTTGATGATGAATTAGTCAAAGGTGAAATCAAAGAGTTAGATAATGAATATGTGTAGTTGGGGAATCAAAATGTACCAATTGAAAATGATAATGCCAAAATTGAAAATTTAGAGAATGAAAATTTTGAAGAAGAAATGCTACTAGGTCATAATGTAAATTGCATAATTGACCATGCTAAACATGACAATGCATAGGAACCTAATGCACAGGAACCTTACATATCTCTTAATTATGATCGACATGAAGGTTCTAGAACACCAAAATGGATAATTGAAATTGTTGAAATGATTATTACCAATTTGGAAGGGAAAAAATCAGAAAGAACTATTCGGTTATGGGCTTCAAGACTATATAAGATGTTTTTCGACAACAAGATAGTGGTTGAGCAATGTCAACTTTTTATGCACTTATTAAAGATGCAAAAGATGAGACCTATGCTTTTCAAATTTAAGATTTGTGTCAATAAAAAGTTGGAAAGAAATGTCATTATTGTGAAGAATCTTTTCAGTGCTCTCAATAGCATTGGAAAAAATAGCAAGGAGAAGGATAACTAAGCTTCTTGAAGGGTTATTACAACCTCTTTGGTAAGTCATTATTTGAGAAATGGTAGATATATGAGACAAACTTGTATTGATTTGAACCTAAATCATACTACTTTGAGAAGAACACTTAGTTGATAAGAGAGAATTGATGATCCTCTTCAAAATGAAACATGGGCATTTGGTGGAAGACTTCCACATTTTGATAAGAAGCTATCCGATGATGTGAAGGAAGAAATTACACAATTTTGGCACTCTAGCTCATGAGTATTACCTAATGCTAAATACATGTTAAAGTTGAGAATTGGCATCAGAGACTGCACGCCACATCCTAAACACTATTTGGAGGCAAGTCAAACTATGTTGTTCAAACAATTAAGAGAGAGTCATCCAAGTTTGCATATATCACAAAGGGCTTTTTAATCTTTGAAGCCATTTTATGATGCGCCACTTAAAATTCAAAATACATGTTGTTGCAAATATCATGTCAAGTTTTCTATGCATCATGAACTATTATAGTCCATCTGTTCTACTTTGCGTAGTAAAGAAATGTTGGAGAATTGTGGTGCCAATGGGCTTCCAAAATCATTAAGAGATTTTCTAGATCAATTTTTATGTCGTAGATCTGATGGTTGTTTCTTTTATAGAAATGCTTGCTTAAATAAGAAGTGTTTAGAATGTGGTGGCTTATCCAAGTTTGACACATGTTTTCATGAGGGATGCAAACAAGATCTTGGAAAGACAATAGTAAAAATAAAAGCTATATGAAATGGTGAAATACAAATTGAAGAGTTGGGGTAAGGGCTATAGATGTGAATTGGTTGGAAAAGAAATTAATGTGGCTAGTTTTATTTCAGATTTCAAGGAAAATCTTTTCTACAAGTATGCAAGACATAGTCATAGGTCTCAGTGGTTGGATCAACAATTTAGAATGTGTAAGGAGACATTTCCCATTGACACTATTATATAAGTTGTTGATTTTGCTGAGAACTATACATTGTAACCTCAAAATGAGACACAATCTTAGTATACAACTCCATTCAGATTGCTATTTTCATAGACATAACATATAGACATGCCCCTGGTAATGCAGAAGATAATCAAAGATTATTAGAGAGTATCATTTTTATATGAGTGATGATAGATCTCACTCTCACGAGTTTGTGCAACATTGTTTCGAGAATTATTTTGATTTCTTATAGGAGCATGTAATTTCTATGGATAGAAATATCATTGGTAAGATAACTGTACAGGTCAATTAAAGAATGCTCACATGTTTTATTGGTTGTGTAGGATGCACATAGAGAGGGGGGTGCCTCATATTTGGAATTTTTTTGAGTCTGGCCATGGGAAAGGGGAACATGATGGAGCAGGGGCATGTGTGAAGAGAGCTCTAGTCAAGGAGCAATTTGGGGCTAAATCAACATGTTGCATTTCATCCTTTCCATAATCATCTTCATGTTTAAGTGCTAGTTTGAATAGTGACCTCTCCCTTGACTTGAGCTAGGAAAAATCCCCAATTTTACAGCATCTTGAAAGCACAAACTTTAAGCTTGATTTTCTAGTTTCTATAGTGTTTCTCCTTTTGTTGGTTCATCATGGTTACCATGCATTATTACAACGATGCCAACTCTTCCTCCATTGGCAAAAAGTGTGGCAACAATGCTTACCAAATTGATTTTCTCTCTGATATTAACTTGTCTCCTATAAGCTCTAGGGATAGATCTAATGATCTCCCTATGACCATCCACTTTTGTAATGGACACAAGACCCCATGGTGCAACTATAAGCCTTGGGCATCAATTGGTTCAATAAAGTGGATTTTTGGTTATTTCTATGTTTTCTAGGTAGTCTAAGTGTTTATAACACTAGTAGGGTCCCTAGGAGTTTGTGGAATCTATTTAAAAGTAAATTTGCAATAAAATTTGTCTTAGCGCAAAAATTTCAAAAATTGCAAAAAGTTGCTTAGCAACTTTTACAAATTTCTTGACAACTTTTCAAAATGTAACTCCTAATGGCTACAACTATCCATAGGTTGGTTTAATCAATTGCAAATAGCCTATACAGGCTCTGAACATTCAAAGAAGGAGATAGATTGAAAAAACACATTGTACTTGCTCTCAAATCAATAAAAATTTGTTATTTCTAGTGCATTTTTTTTGGTTTCTCAGGTGCAGTTTGGAACCAAATGGTTAAAGGGTGAACTTTTTGCATTGATAAGCTGGCACTGTTCATTTAGAAGATCTTGGTTTTGGTTTGAATTCCCTATCAATCATTTTTCCTAGAGCAACAAAATCCTCATTTCACCCATTTTGAGGGAGGTTGTCATATTTGCATTGAATTGGGTCTTACTTGTGGAAGGTAAGTTTAGAAACCTTTTTTAGTGTTTGTTAGGAGGAGTATCCATTTAAGGAATTAGACCAAGTATTTTGTTAAATCGGTCTAAAAACCTTGAAGGTTGTGTAGGAGTTAGCTTGATCCTTCCTTCCATTGTGCTATCTCTACATCCATGGTCAAGGAGTCCCCTCCTTTTGTTAAGGTAGCTCAAAGTTCATAACAACTATCAACTTGCTGAATGCTCTTGAGAAATGGACCCATCTTACATTCAAGCTTAGAATGATTATGAAAAATGCATAGACTCTGAATTTTCAATAGCAAGGTTCTCACAAAAAACTTTTACAATACTATAAAAATAATCTTCTAAGCTTTTGTTAGCTACCATTTCATTCATATTTTTTATTGTGATTATGTGGTTTGAATCACATCTTCCTCATTTTGCTCAACAAAAGAAGGTAATGGTATTTTAAAATTAGGATAGTTGTTCCAAGAAGGCCTCCATGTTAGTTTGATAATTTGACCATGTAGGGACTCATATAGGGGTTGTTCTATTTCTTTTGCAAGGCTATGACCCCTAAAACTTGGAATCTCAAAAATAGGAGGTATACTTGGATATTGTAGAGGATCAACATGCCTAGAGCTTGGAAATTCATTTTTGAGGGCCTCCACTTTAATGGGTTGGTTCATTGACTAGGAACACAAGGTGGTTGGGTCTTTACCTCTTGAAATTGAGAAAATTGCAATCTCATCTATTCTTCTTTTATAGTTATCTCTCTTGCAAGATATTCGTCATACTTCCTTTGTTACAAATCCATTTTTCATTGATCTTGGTAAGCACACTCATCATTATGCATGTAATACTCTTGTTTTCTATAAATACTCCTCATCTCCTCTTATGTTATCAACATGTAGGGGATAGTTCATAAAAGTTCATAGGTGCACCACATCCATAAAATTTCATAAAAATAACATTATATGACATTAAAGGATGATAGTCCATTTGCACACACTCTTTAGCATCTCAAAATGAGCTATTCATTAATATGATGATTTAACATCAGCAAAACATGTTGAGCTCTTAGGCCCACCCCTTGAAACAAGAGTAAAATCAACAAGATTCCCTTTGCATGTAGTCTCAAGCCTTGCCAAATGAACTAGTCATTACCAAGGTGGTTCAACATCACCCATTAGTGTTGAACCCTTAGGCCCACCCTTCCAACTGAGAGGAAAACCAGTTCTTAGTCCAATAACATTAATGAAATACAAGGTTGTTGATCATTCACATACCTAGTATGTCTAATAAAAAGATTTTTCAAGAATGCATGACATGTTTCCAAATGCATATCCATAAAAATGCACAAAAATGAAATTCTACAATATTAAAGGATGCTAGTCCCTTTGCACACACCCTTTACCATCTCTAGAAGAGTTAGTGATTTCTGTGTGGATTCAATATCACCCAAACATATTGAGCCCTTAGGCATACCCATTTGAATTAGTAGAAAAATTGATTGGTTATCCAACAATGCTCATGCTAAGAAAGTTTTTTAATTGATCACATACCAACCACATCTCATCAAAAAGAAATAAAAAATAAAGTAACACATACATGAGGTATGCACAATCACTAACCATTCCATGCACTTTTTTATCACATCAATACATGGAACACTAGTGCAAAGCACCTACTCCTTTTTATTTTCTTGATGTAATAAAGTCTAGGAATAGATCTAATGATCTCCCTGTGACCATCCACATTTGTAATGGACACAAGACCCCATGGTGCAACTATAAACCTTGGGCATCAATTGGTCCAATAAAGTGGATTTTTGTAAATTCCATATTTTCTAGGCAAGTCTAGGTGTCTATAACATTAGTAGGGTCCCTAGGAGTTTGTAGAGTCCATTTGCAATAAAACCTGTCTTAGCACAAAAATTGCAAAAAGTTGCTTAGCAACTTTTGCAATTTTCTTGACAATTTTTCAAAATGTAACTCCTAATGGCTAGAACTGTCCATAGGTTGGTTAAATTAGTTGTAAATAGCCTATATAGGCTCTGAGAATTCAAAGAAGGAGATAGATTGAAGAAACACATTGTACTTGCTCTCAAATCAATAAAGAACTTGTTGTTTCCAGTGCATTTTTTTATTTTCCACGTGCAGTATGAAACCAAATGGTTGAAGGGTGAACTTTTTGCATTGATAAGTTGGCACTATTTATTTATAAGATTTTAGTTTTGGTTTGAAGTCTCTATCAATAATTTTTCAAAAGTTTTTCAATTTCCAAATACACATCCATAAAAGTGCATAAAAATAACATTCTATGACATTAAAGGATCACCAAAATGTAATTTTGAAACCGCTAATCTTGGCATCAAATCGTCAGTGCCATTAGCTCTAGATGGGTGGGTGAATCCTATTGATACCCTTGTTCTAGCCATGGAGACCATCCATCATCTGCGACCACCCCGTACTGAGGAGTCTCCAAGGTGCTCTAAGTGCATTTTGAGGTCGATCTTCTGAGGGTCATAACTCAGAGCTCATGAGGGCTATCAATGAAACATCAAATTCTATAGGATGGTGATGCTAAGGCCTAAAATAACCTATCTCATTTTTGAGAGATCACATTCTGTTTGGATTTGGCACAACAATCTCCCTCGATGCCAAAACTTGTAGTGTGCCTCAGTTCATAGGTGCACCACAACATAACTTTAAAACTGTTGATCTTGGCATCGAATCGTCAGTGCCATTAGCTCTGGATGGGCGGGTGAAGCTTAGTGACACCCTTTTTCTAGATATGAAGATCCTCCATCATTTGTGGCCAACCCGTATCGGGGAGTCTCCAAGGTGCTCTAAGTGCATTTCGAGGTCGATCTTCCAAGGATCATAACTCGAAGCTCGTGAGGGCTATTGATGAACTATCAAATGATATACGATGATGATGCTAAGGCCTAAAATAACCTATCTCATTTTTGAGAGATCACATTCTGTTTAGATTTGGCACAGTGCTCTCGCTCGATGCCAAAACTTGCAGTGTGCCTTAATTCATAGGTGCACCACAGCGTAGCTTTGAAACCGCTAATATTGGCATCAAATCATTAGTGCCATTAGCTCAGGATGGGAAAGAAAACCCTAGTGACACCCTTTTTATAACCACAGAGATCATCCATCGTCTATGCCCACCCCGTACCAAGGAGTCTCTAAGGTGCTCTAAGTGCGTTTCGATGTCGAATTCTGAGGGTCGTAACTCAGAACTTGTGAGGGCTATCGATGAACCATCAAATGCTACATGATGGTGATACTAATGTCTAAAATAATCTACCTTATTTTTGAGAGATCACCTTCCATTTGGATTTGGCACAGTGATCTCACTCGATGCCAAAAACTCGCAGTGTGCCTCAGTTCATAGGTGCACCACAGCGTAACTTTGAAACCTCTGATCTTGGCATTGAATCATCAGTTCCATTGGCTCCAGATAGGTGGGTGAATTATAGTGACACCCTTGTTCTAGCCATGGAGACCATCCATCGTCTATAGCCACCCTATACCGAGGAGTTTCCAAGGTGCTCTAAGTGTGTTTTGAGATTGATCTTCCAAGGGCCATAACTCGGAGCTCATGACGGCTATCAATAAATTGTCGAAAGATATATGATGATGATGTTGAGGCATAAAATAATATATCTCATTTTTGAGAGATCACATTCCATTTGGATTTGGCACAACGATCTCGCTCGATGCCAAAACTCATAGTGTGCCTCAGTTCATAGGTGCAACACAATGTAACTTTGAAATTGCTGATCTTGGCATCAAATCATCAGCACCATTAGCTCCAGATGGATAGGTGAACCATAGTGACACCCTTGTTCCAACTGTAAAGACCCTCCATCATCCACGGCCACCCCATACCGAGGAGTTTCCAAGGTGCTCTAAGTGCATTTCAAGGTTGATCTTTCGAGTGTCATAACTTAGAGCTCGCGAGGGCTATCGATGAATTGTCAAATGCTACAAGACAATGATGTCAAGGCCTAAAATAACCTATCTCATTTTTGAGAGATCATATTCTATTTGGATTTGGCACAATGATCTCGCTTGATGCCAAAACTCACAGTGTGCCTCAGTTCATAGGTACACCACAGGGTAACTTTGAAACCACTGATGTTGGCATCGAATTGTTAGGGCCATTAGCTTTGCATGGGTGGGTGAACCCTAGTGAAACCCTTGTTCTAGATATGGAGACCATCCATCATCCATGACCAACCTGTACCGAGGAGACTCCAAGGTGCTCTAAGTGCATTTTGAGGTCGATCTTCCAAGGGCCGTAACTCAAAGCGCGTGAGGGCTATCGATGAACCGTCAAATGCTATAGGAAATTGAGACATAACTTTTTCCTACAAAGTGAAAATGAGTGCAAAGAGTCAGTTAGTGGTTTGAGCACGACCATACAAGGTTGGAAACACCTATATAAGGTGTGAAATGATAACATGCATTAATGAAGCTAGTTTTGTTAAGTGGATCAGTATGGGTAATTTGATCAGTGTGAGAAATGTATAGATGTTATTCATATGGATATGGTATTAGGGGAACAAGTTAAAAAGGTTTGATCCAATAAAGTCTCTTATGTTGGGATATTTTGAGGTTATGTTGAAATTGAAAAGTTTTAGTATGAGGATAGTAACAAAGTGAAGTGCTAGTTATTAAAGATTATGAGTCTAGGAATGAGTTCATGGTTGGGAATAGAATCCATAGTTGAGGAGTGGAGTCCTTAACTATGTTGAGATTAGATTTGAAGCCAAGAGTTAGTTTCAAGGTTGAAGGTGGATTTTAAAATCAGATTTGGGGTTATGTGAACCCTTTGTATGAGGTTAACAAGTGTGTTTATGTCATGATAGCACTTCAAATTAAACATTGCATCCAAATTTGATAATTAAGGTTGTTAAAATTTTATTCAAAAATTATTTCATTTGAATCAAATATAACAAACATAATCAAAATTAATGATATTCCATAAACATGAACAATGCACATGATCCACTATAAATTAAACAATACTAAATACTAAATTAATATGTATATCATTGTGCACATGAATGACAAAAATATATATCAAATTACATGTATCCATAGAAAAATTACACGAATATATATCAAAGATCATGTATCCATAGAAAAAGTACACAAATATATATCAAAATACATATCCATATATAAAATGTGGCTAATGATGCCATCAAAATGTGTATAATATCAATGTTTCTATAAACAATGTGGCATATGCCATCTCAAAATGTCTCATGATGCATCCTACGACAACTATACTATCCTAAGGTGCTAGTGGATGATCAAAATGCAGCCTCTTCCCTACACTTGGTGGTTCAGATGCCTCCTACATAAACAAAAAAGGAAAACCCAAAGTTAGACTACTAAATTTATATGATTCTTTGTATCTAAAATTGAATTACTCAAATGCATAATGATATTTTTTGTAATGAAGATTTATTCTATTAAAATTTCATAATAAATACCTCTCTTATTGACCTCCTGCACCGGTCAAGAGTCCTCTTGTATGCCCTTGGCAATGCTTGTACCTCATTGATTGTGGGCTGTGTATGTTCAAATATGTTTGTCAGATGAATCTACAACTTAAACTATAACATTATAATTCATAACATGCTAAATTTATAAAATATTTAATCATGAATTTAAACTACAACTTACTAGTGTAAGCTCCTCCTTAGGATATAGTGGCTGCATCATCAAATCTACATAACTGTCCTGTCGAACCTCATGTGCACTAGGAGTCTCCTATGAGATACAAAATAGTAGTTGTTAATATCACAGAAATAAATTTTGAATTTATTTAAATGAAGATAAGGAAAATAAAAAATAAATGATACTTCTACATACAATGGGGCTCTCAATACAAATGAAAATGCCCGAGCATCTACAACGTAGAATTTTTACGGGCTCATCGCCAGTAGCCACGCCCTATATATAATAAAGAATGTAATTAAATTTTATTACCACAAATTTTTTACAAGAATGCATCGATATTTAATCAAATAGAAAGCACCTAATTACCATTCCTTTGTCAATGGGTGTTGGCTCATCCCTCACACTTTGTCCCCCTAGGACAGGTGGCACCTGCAAGATAAAAGAAAGATTAGAAACCATATATGCTACAATATCAAATAGAAAAAATAATGAGAACATAACATAATATATCGTAGATGTCTCAAGGCCAAAGGAAATGGCTGAGACTATGGCATCATCAATCTGTCTGAGGTCCTCCTCGGTCATCAACTAAACATGAATGAAGATCACATACATGTATAAGTCAGTATGGCTTAAAAATTAAACTTACTCTATTATAAAAATTAATTTTAAATCACATATGTCATAACAAAAAAAATCTATACATGTACTGACACAGAAGGAGTCCATGCCTTTGTATTCCCCTCCTCTCTCGCATCAGGGTCTATAGCCTTTGCACGTATGTCAAGTGTATCCTCGTCTAATACAAAATGATACTCAGGAAGATCACCTATAGGACTTAGAAAAATATTCTTGCATGTAATGCAAGTGTGAGGCACACAAATGTGTGATGAGCTAGCCAATGATGAATTGGCACCAACATCATCAACACGGGGAGGCAGGACTTAGTTAGCCTAAGATATCAATAGGCTACTTAGCCTATGAATGGCTCTGATGGTCTGAGAACTAGCCTCTTCCATATTATTAGGATGCTGCACTCAAGGAGGGTGGGAGATATCAGTAGGGGGGATAAAAGTGCCAGGTTTCTTCCGCTGGGAAGAGGGTCTATCCTGAGGAGTTCCTAGTCCTACACCCATGTTGGGCTTCATGCTCCAATAGTTCACTTTGAGTTTCAACACAAATTTTGAATATAATTTTCTAAGGAAATAAAATGGCACCTCTAAATTGCTATGTGGAGGGATATCAAAAACCATCCATCAATGATCCCAAAAGCATACACGTATGGCATCATTTGTGCACCATTTAATCAATAGTTTGGGTTTTTTTTTGTTGACTAGTATACTAGTTTTTGGGTTTGCAAACAGGCTAGCCAAATCCTCTTTGGTTATATTGAGTTTTGCAACCTCATCATAGTCCAAGCCATCATCAAACATCTCATGCATTTTGTCACACCAACGAAGAGTGGCATTTTGTTGGTTGGTAAGGGTTTCAATGTTATCCACTATGGTGTTTAACGTGGATAACATAGGAGCCAATGCAGGTACATTATTATATGTTCTTTGCAAAGTCCTCAATTGGGTGAGATTTTCAATTATCAAATCCTCAATTCGAAGAGGGTTTTGGGGGGGTAAAGGATCATTTGGTGGATGGTTTTGTGGGGGCATTGGATTGTTTGGTGGGGGGTTATGAGAAATATTATTCCTTGCCTCAGTGTCATCATTTTGATCAACCATTCCTATTAATTTGCAAAACATAATATATATTTAAAAAATCTTAATTTTAGCAATTTCTATCAAAAAACCCTAAATTCAACTAAAACTAACAAATTTATTATAAAATTTATATTAAAATTGATTAAAAACAATTTTTTTATACCTTATATCAGCTATCCAATTTCAAACTCGATATCTGAGCTGCTAAATGCTAGATAAACCTATGAAAACAACCTGTGGGTTGTCTTTTTTTTAGTATTATTTATAAACACTGACAAATATCGGGTATCTGATATTTGACCCACATGTTGTCTTTTTTGAAACACCCTGCGGGTCAAAAATAACATATTAGTAATGTATTATATTATACTATAGTATAGTATACTATACTATACTATACTACACTATTATAATATAATATAATATTATATTAGAATTTATACTATTATATTATATTATACTATTGTATAATATTATACTTTTATATTATATTATATTATATTATAATATAATATTATACTATAGTATACTATACTATTATATTATATTAGTAATTTATACTATTATATTATATTTTACTCATATTAATATTTGTGAATGATTTTCGAAATATATAAATATTAATCTTCATAAATAATATAATATATTTATTATTTTATAATTATATAATGTAATAACTAATTTATTATTTCATATTACTTTATATATATTTCATACTATATATTTTTAAGTACTCGTTATCGGGTATCCGAAATTATATCAGATATCTAATATAATATTGGGTATCTGATATCAAATTGGATATCCGATAAGGGTTGGTCCTTACTTTCCAGGTTTGGTATCTGGATAGGTGAAAAAAAGTTAGAGCAAATTTTGAAGCATTTTTAGACATTTTCAAACTCTATTTTTTTCACATTGCCACTTTTTGGCACACCATGATCCTGCACATACCCTAAAATCAATGTTTACTATAAAGAAAATGTCATATTTGAAAGTTTTTGTCATACAGGGTGGGATCCTAAATCTTTCCCTCATCTGATTCTAATAAGTCTTCACAATTAGATCAATATTGTTATTGACTTTCTCAATAAGATGTCTATTTTATACCTCGAAGATCTTTTCCATTGTGCTCCTATCACTAGTCATCAAGTTTGATGCTTGCATGAATGAAAATCTCTTGATTAGATGGAAAAACATATGTGTGATCAAGGACTGAAATCTAAACTAGTTGTTCTTGACTTTCTTGATCTTTTCTAGGTTCTCTATCAATTTGTTCTAAGGATTTTCACACAAATTGACTTTTTCTTTATCAATACAAATCTTGTAAGCTACTTGTATAAAGTCAGCTACCATATCATCATCTTTGGAGCTATAACACATCCTTTCTACTATAATTCAGCTTAGGAATCTGACATCATCTTGCTTAATCTTGTTGATTACAATTCCTCTACCATTGTATACATATTTAGTATTATCAAGCACTAACTTCTTGACATTCTATTCATTTACTAGTATACTACCTTCATTGCATAATCCAGTAACTTCAGGTATAACGTTAGCTAAGATTTCAATCACACTATCTCCTAACCAAAACTTGTCATCATGGATTCTACTAAGTATCACCTTAGTTCACTCTTCATTATCAAATTCATAGTAAAATAGATGTGAGGCCTCATGCCGATCCATCATAGTATACATTTGACACATTTTATTTTGGCACATTATGACTCAATATGTTGAGACATTATTTGATGGAATGAACACTATCTATATTGTTTATGTTGTGTGATGCTTTAATTTAACAATGCTTAATGATGTTATTTGATGTTTTATGTGTAGGCATGCATTATGACGGTATATTTCAGTAAATGATTAAGAATTATGAATATGGCAATACTTTAATTATGCAATTAATGATGATTACATATGTGTGTAGAAATGAGAAAAGTTATTTAAATGAAAGTTTTAATTTTTTGACCAATGTAATTATGCAAATTTGGTTTGAATATATGAATGTGATGTTATCGAACTATCAATATTTTAATTGAGTGCGTAGGATAATTAACCATGGAATAAATTGGAGAATCAATAATTGACCCTAAGTGAAAACTATAAGACCAAGGGTGAATCCAATAAAGTGATTCAAACCTCATTGTCAAGTGTTTAATTTGTATAGTAATTTGAATGTATGTGTACCATTCTATATTTTGTGACATGTCAAATGTTCTGTAAAAGTATATCTTATGGTGTCACTTGACACTTGTTATATGCATGTGTACTAACATGTCAATCAGTGTTGTCAATATAACCTGTTAACCTAAGACTGATTTAGTTAGTAACATAAATTAGTTTCTCTTAATTAGGATTTGGTGGAAAGGTTACATCCTTAGGGTTTTTTAAGATGAAATATTTCAAGCTACTTGTATAGGTCATAAATTGATCCTAGAAGCCAAATTTAATGTAATTCAAGTGCCTAAGTGGTATGGGTATGGGTCAGGAACCTTTTTCGCCCTTCTAGAACTTCTTAGCAACATTTATGACCCCTAAAATATCCCAATTTTTAGGACTTTTATACTAAAATGGATCATCTCCATGAGGTTACCCAAGTTTTCACTCTTGCTAAGAGGTTTCCTTTATGATAGAGGCAAGTGGGAAGACCAAAGGAGGCTTGGAGTCAAGATTGGAGTTATTGCTATTTTGGGTAGATAAGTTTTGAAGCTATTTAGTGGTCATTTTGCAGAGTTGATTGTTGTTCACCCATTCTCTACATTTAGAGAAGTCAAGTTTGGAATTGCAAGAGGGAGAGGATTTACCTCATCTCAAAACTTATTCTAGCCATAACTGTTGTGACGGTAGGTTCCCCATTGCCATGGTTATGTTCATATGTTCATTGCTTGTATGTGTAATGTCTTGTATATTACAACATCTTTGTGTTTTGTATCATGTGAGGGATGGGTATTATCAGTTTTTACTTGTTTTGTTTCATATTTTTTCTCTTTGTTTTGTTGGGAAAACTTTGAAGAGAGTGTTGGCATTACTCACCATTGGATAGGGCAGAAGCGGCCATGTACAAGAGAAGGATTTAGTTGGACTCTAAGTCAGTGTAGAGTCTCTTCTCATGTTAAGAAGATGGAGGAAGCAAGGTGTTATGGGCCCTTTCTTGTCAATGCAAAAATGAGTTTGTTTTGGGGAAATAAGGAGAGTAAGAAATGAAAGTTTACATGATTTGGTAGCCTTGGAAGAGGCATATGATTTGTGTTCTTCATTGACTTCTCCTACCTAGAAAAATCCACCTTTTCCCTAGTCATAGGCTCATTATGAAACTTGTTGTGCATACTTTAGATGGAAATTTTATGTTGAGTTATGTCTTTGTGTTTGGATTCTGAATGTCACCTAGTCGGTTATTGGTTCTTCTAGCTCAGTGGGTTGCCTTTCGAGGCCTAGGTTGAGAGGTGAGCTCTTTATCCAATTGTTCTTGTATAATTGCGGATTGCTTGGATAGTTCCTTATGATGGAGCATCCTAGAAATTGGAACCTTGGTAGTGTTCCTTCAGTCTTATTGGATACTTCTCCTTGTGATGATTTTTAGTTAATCTTGTTACATTTGTATAAAAAAGAGATTTGTATCTCTATTGAGACCTACTGGATTTAAATTTCATGATGTAGATGTTATTTTAATATGAAGAATTATGATCCTTATGTATACATTTTATTGCAGAAAAAGAAGATGACAAATAGATTTAATTGTAAATCTCTTGTAATTGCTTGGAATAATATGAATATATAACTCTTGTTGTTTCACAATTCAACTTCTAACAACCCTAGATTTCAATTTTGAATGCAAGATGATTGATTTAATTATAGGTATGTTGATGTGTGAAGAAATCCAAATTAGATTATTGATAGATTTACTTAAAGTTATTAAAATTAAATTTGACAATTAAATGATATGGTTCCTATACTTGCATTTAAATTTGTCAAATAGATATAATAGATTTATCAAGACATAGTTAAATAAAAAAGAAACACTTAAGCTAGCATACCACTAACATACTCTAAACATATTAATAAAGCCTCTAATATTGCCTACATAAGTTGAAACATTACCCATTAAACCATTGAAATTCCCCCTTAAAGTTTCTCACAAAAGAAAAAATAAGTTCAAAATTTTTTTTCCCAAATGAGCATTCATAGGATTGTGATATTGCTATTAGGATTCAACTGTGTGATTTTGAGTCAAACTCATTGACTCAACATGAATCCATCTCTCATGAGAATAAATGGAACATAGCTAAATCGTGATAGAAATATCACAATTTGACTTGCTATGGAAATTATCTCCCACTTATCCATCTACAGGATGCCCTAAATTGCATAGAGAAAAGGTTTAATTCAAAAGTCTATGACAATCAATATTATAAAGTTTTTTGTTTAAAAATAAAAATCTTAGTCAAAATGAATTAAATTTATAAATACTATCTAAGAATCCACCTATACAAATTTAATCTATTACTCCCCTTTACTCCTCTTCCATGTGGGAAGACATTAACATATTTAAATAGTATATTTAAAAAAAATACATGATGGAGGGGAGGATGGGACACCCCATGGGACCCACCTCCACCTCACACTTCCACTCACCCAAAATGGCATAGGTTTTGTCAGGAGCAATTGGGAGGTCAACATTTAAATTTAATAACTTTTGAAAATTTTGCTTCCACCCTCCTTTAATAGTCAACAATGGCTAAAGGGTAAACTATTTTGTTTACCCTGCCTATGTCGATAGCTAGGCCTCTTGCCATGCCTATACATGCACCACATTGCCTTGTACTTGCGCCCTATTCATGTTAGTTATCTCGTCCTTCTGTAATTCATTCTCTCAACCATCAATAATGTTGACAATTGTGCCTTTCACAAGTGTCATATTTTTAATTTTTACTATTTAATAATGCTTTTTGATATATTATTAATATTAATATTACTAATGGAACTAAGAATGATTTTAAAAAAACAAACTATTTCTATTTATATGTATTAACTAACAATTTTTTAAAGTGTATTTATAATTTGTATATTATTTTATGGTTATATAGTTAATTTAAATTATTAAATAATTATATTACGATATATTAATTGTATTATAATATTATAGTTATAAGTTTAATATATTATAATATAATTATTTAAAAGTTAAAAATATAAATTATTAAATTTATATTTAATTTTTTAAACATAAATTGATATATTTTAGAAGTATTGTGATAACTGATACGAAACTTGATTTAGTAATAATGTAGAAATGTTAAAAAATATCTATTTGTTTATTTATTAAAATCTAACTTTTTTGTGACTATTGTGCTAAATTATTTTCTTTTGTAGTTGATTTTGTAATTATAGGCTCAATCCCTAGTTCAATTTATACACCACTCATTTTAGTCATTACCACTAAAATTATGGAAATTATCTCTACCAAGTATAAACCATTAAATAATATAACCATTTTTTATGTGAGAATATGCTAAGAACATTAATGTAGACAAAAACTTATTTCTTATTAATTTTTTGTAGACTAAAAATTGTTTCTTATTAATTTTTTGTCATAGATAAGAAATAACTTATTAGTTTAACACTTTATTTGTTACTCTGATTTACTTCAAAAGACTCTTAAGGTAATATCATCAAGTATGGTGCTATATTTTAGGACACCATACAAAATGATGTCAAACAATATGCATTTTGTGCATATTGAACTTTTAATAAAGTGATACATTGATGTATCATTAGATTAGTCATTACTATTAAAACTATAATAGAATTGAATTGAATTATAAGTTAAATATCAAATATATATTCAATCCAAAAATAATTACCATTCAACAAATTTGAAGTAAAGACTATTAATATAACATTTCCAAATAAAATTATTATTATAGTTTAGATAATGTACACCATAAAATTAATAAATAATATATTTCTTTAAATAAATAATATTTTTAAAGTTAAAACACATAATATTACTTAAAAATAATTTATAATTAATGATTAACATATATTTATTATTTTATTTATATAACTTTTAGATTATGTTGTAAATAATAAATAAATTATTTTAGAAGTATACAATTAATTTACAACATGAATCTTTTATAATTACATTAAAAATTAATTAGAAAAACTAATCTATATTATAAAATCTATGATATTAATAATATGAAATATTCCTTAATGAACTCTACTACATTTCTCATTTAATAAACTCCACTACACATGTCATTTCAAACTGGTCTTATTATTGCAAGTGAGTACTAAATGCAGAGTACGGTGCTATACATGACCGAATGGGGCATACCCAGCCATTGCCGAGGCAGGGGGGCATAAAGGGAGTATGTAGGGTATACGATAGTTAGGAGATGTTGATTTGTAGTTAAGTAGGTTTTGTTAGGAGGTGATTAGTAGTTAAGAAGGGTTAGTTAGTGTTAATAAAGTTAGGAATAGATGTTGTTTAGGATTCAATTAGTAGTGTTTAGTATTAAATTAGTAGGCAAGTTTAAAAAGGTTAATAAAGGTAAAGTATTAAGGGTTTATTTTTGTCGGTTAGATTTATTTCATATCTTAGACTATTAGGTAAGTCATACTATCAAGGAAGGTATATTATGTTATTTAGCCGAATATTTTAAAGTATTTTATTTTTTTAATGAGTTACAATGTTTTATAATGCTCTAAATTACTAAGAGCATAGGAATGGAAGGTAAAAGAAGAGGTCTTAGATAGGTGACCTAATAGTGAAATAGGAAGGTGTTGTAGGGATGAAAGGTATATCCTATGTAATTGTATGAGGAATATTAAAATATATTAATTAGTTATATCATTAAATTATGATTAATTGGGAACAAGTATTAGGGTTCCAGATCACTTCCTATATCATTACATTATGGTTAACTAGGAACAAGTATTAGGGTTCCAGATCACTTCCTAAGAGATGCATACTAGTTCACCTAGGAGTTTGAACTGACATACTCAAATGAATAGAAGATGACATGATAACCTAATGTAACTTATGATATTTAACAAACATAATAATGTGAAACACAAAATAATCAAGTTAGGTAAACATAACCAACAATTAGGGTGTATGTGAAGAGGATGGTTAAAATTTGGAACAAGTCTGATTTTGGCCATATTTTCCATGACAAGGAGGAGTTGTCAGACAATCTATCTCTTATCCAAGATAGTATACAGAAGGAAGGATATAATGAGAGTAACAAGGAGGCTGAGTTGTTGATCCTGTCAGATCTTCATAACATCATCAACAGGGAGGAAAAGTTCTGAAGGCAAAAATCTCGAATCACATGGCTTAAGGATGGAGATCGGAACACAAAGTTCTTTCATCTCTCCACCCTAAAACATAGGGCTAACAATAGGATCTTTGGTATTAGGAGGGGGCAGGTGTTGTTTTCTGAAGATCTAGATATCTCGGCAGAAGCGGTCTCCTTCTTCTCTTCTCTTCTCTCTGAGGACCCTCTGCTTTCCAAGGAGGACCAAGAGGATATCATCTCTTGTATTCCTCAGATTATTCAACCCCACCATAATAAACTTCTCTATTCTATTCCTAATGCTTTGGAAGTTAGAGAGGCCCTTTTCTCCCTACCTGGTGACAAATCACCTGGTCCGGAAGAGTTTCCCACCTTTTTCTTCCAAATGTATTGGCCGGTGGTCATGGGGGATGTCGTTAAGGCAGTTCAGGAGTTCTTCGAAGCTAGAACTATTCTTAAGGAGATAAATTCTACCTTCTTGGTCCTCATCCCTAAATCCCCAAGGGATAAATCTTTCGACAAGTTCAGGCCTATCAGTTTATGCAACTCTTTCTACAAGATCATCTCTAAAGTTCTCACTTCCAGAATGCTTAAAATCCTGCATCTGATAATTTTGCAGCAACAATCTGGCTTTGTTCCTGGGAGACAAATCTTGGACTCGGTGCTGATGGTTCATGAGGTTATTCATTCTTTAGAAGCTTCCAAGTGGGAAGGTATGTTGCTCAAACTAGATCTTTCAAAAGCCTATGATCGGGTGGAATGGTCCTTTCTTGGGAAGGTCCTTCAGGCCTTTGGTTTTGACAATAAAGTGTGTGAACTCATTTCTCAATTGGTGTCTATCTCTTCTCTTGCTGTTCTGATTAATGGAGCCCCATCTGATTTCTTTAAACCTTCTAGAGGTCTCAGGCAGGGAGACCCCTATCTCCTATCCTCTTTATTATTTTAGCTAATTGCATTGGGAGGCTTATTGAACGTAAAAAGTCTGAAGGAATTCTTAAAGGGATTAAGCCTTCTTCGATAAATGTCCCCTTCACTCACCAGCAATTTGTGGATGACACTATAATGGGGGGGGGGGAAGCTTTTGTGAAAGAAGCTAAGACTTTGAAAGAGGTTCTTGATACTTACTCCAGAGGGACTGGACAGCTGATAAAATGGAACAAAAGCTCAACCTTCTTTGTTAACACCCCTATAGTCAAACAAAGGAAAATTGCCAGAATCCTTGGTTGTGGGGTAGGCTCTCTCCCTTCATCCTATCTAGGGCTCCCCTTGGGCTCCTCTCCCCCTAACTCTTTTTGGAATGGTATTCTGGACAGATTCAACAAGAAGATGGTTGGATCGAAAGGTGCCTCTCTCAGCTAGGCTGGGAAATGTTTATTGGTCAAAACCACTCTTCAGAACCTTCCCATTTATGCTCTGAGCCTTTTTCGAATTCTTGTGAAATTTGCAGAGAAAATGGAGAAAATACAAAGAGACTTTCTATGGTCCGAACTTGAAGGAAAGAAAAGGTACCCTCTTGTTGCCTAGGAGAAGGTCTACCTCCCCAAGAGGTATGGTGGTTTGGGCATCATAAAGCTTACCCATCTCAATAAGGTGCTTCTTGCAAAACAAATATGGCGAATCTTCAATAACACTGGAGAATGGAGAGACATTTTGGAAAATAAATACCTCAAAAGACCCTCTCTTCACTTTACTTTATTCAATGAGGACATCCCTAAAGGGTCGACTATTTGGAATGGTATCCTGAAGGCCAGGGACTTGGATAAGGCGAGGGTCTCTTGGAAACTAGGAAATGGGTAGGATATTCAGTTTTGGTTTGACAGGTGGTTATGTCAAGGCCCACTTTCTAACAACCCAGTATTTGAGAGATGGGTGCAAGAATGCATGGAGCTATATGGGTTTAAAGTAAGCAATTATAGGGTTGGTCAAGAATGGAGAGACCTTTCCCTGATTTTCGAGGATTTGAAACCAATAATGACTATGCTTAACTCTCTGATCCCTAGTAATAATAAGGATGAGTTGGTTTGGAGGGATAATCCCAATGGAAGTTATTTTGTTGCTTCTGGCTACAACTCTCTCTGGGGATTAAAGGAGAAACCCCCTTGGCTAGATGCCTAGCTCACGGGCCTCACTCCAAAGATCAACATATTTTATTGGCTGGCCCTTTAGAACAAAATCCTAACACAAGATAATCTCATGAAGAGAGGCCATGTTATGCCCATCAGATGCCCGCTCTGTAAAAACCAGTCTGAGTTGGGAAATCATATCTTCATTCAATGTGACTTTGCTAGGGAGGTGTGGAGTTCTCTTAATCAGGAAATGGAGATTCTCTGGTGCTGGCCAGATAACCTTATCGACTTTTTCAATCATTGGAAAAGCCTTTGCAAAATTGTAGGCCGGTGGGATAATTATGCCTGGTTTTTGCCTCACTTCTGCTGGAGCATTTGGAAGGAAAGGAACAACAAAATTTTCAGGGATAGAGAGGAGCCTACAATAATTCTAGGAAGGAAGATTTTGAAAAACATAAAAGAAAACCTTCAAGTGATGAAGGAGGGGGAAGTTGATATAGGGGATAGGAAGACGGTTAAAGAAATAGATAGGAAACCCAAAAGATAGGATGCAAGATGGATTCTACCCCCGAAAGGATGGTCAAAAGCCAACTTCAATGGCACTTCTAAGGGTAACCCTGGGCCCTCTTGAAGTGGTGGAATTATAAGAAACAATTTTGGGAAGGGGATTGCGGCCTTTGCTCTCTCACTTGGAACCCAGACCAACCATTTGGCCGAAGCCAGAGCCACGTGCAGTGTGGTAAAGCTGGCTTTTGAAGCTGGCATTTCCAAACTTTGGCTTGAAGGGGACTCCAAAAACATAATTAACAATATTAATGGTATCTCCCCCTCCTTGTGGTCGATTGCAAATATAATTGATGAGACACGTGCCGCCCTCACAAAATTTGAGAAGGTCCACGTCACTCATGTATTTAGAGAGGCAAACCCAGTTGCTAACTGGTTTGCTAATAAAGGGGTGGGAGAAGACAAAGAGATGACCTGGCATTCTGGAAAAGATTTTTTGATGGAGGCTATGTCACTAATCGAGCTAGAGAAAATCCACGAAAGTATGGGACAATCTAACTATTATCATGTTTAATAAAGAAAGATTGGATGTTGGTACGCGCCATAATAAGTTTCTTGGTTTTCGTAATCTCAAAGGATTCTTTTTGTCATTTCAACACATTTGGAGGATTGTTATCATTTTCACTTGCTATTGTATCAGAGAGGTGAATGATCATGAACCCAATAAAAGAAATAGAGCCAAAATCTTGGCTAGAAAAAATTTGTAGAGATTGGGGCTCATGAGAATAGTTGAAGAAAAAATGGAGGTCATGACTAGAGAACGGAGCAGAAAGGAGCCTGTAGGTGAAGTGGAGAAGTGGAAGAATATGGGCAAAGTCTGGAAAAAACTAGAAAAGGGCGGGGTTGCAAATTTTTTTGAGAAGCTCCATGGTTTTTACCCTAACATCACCAACAGCATGGTGAACTCATGGAACAATGGAAAGGTCAATGTGAATGGGGTTTCTTTCCAAATCACAGAGGAGGTGGTTGCGGAGGTCACTGGTATCCCTATGGAGGGTTTCAAATTCTACAAGGACAAGAAACTTTCATCCAATGCAGTCAAGGAGTTCGTGAAAAATTTGTAGAGATGAACAAGCTAGTAAAGAAAGAGTCTTTCTATGTGACGGAGACTATAAAGAAGTTTTGGAGGTATGTTTTATATGCCTTCATTGATTATGTTACCCTGGACCCTAGGTTTGATTGGGTCAGAACTCACCATTTTGTGATTTTAAATCATTTTCGCCATAACAGTAGAATTTCCATTCCCTTTTACCTTCTCACTTCTATGAACAAGGAAATCTCTAGTTTCAAGAAGAAAGCCACTGTAAACCCTACTTTGCATGAGGGATTATTGCTCCTCATCCATGAGCATTTCAAAGCTCAGTCTATATGCAATAACCCTCCTCAAGTTGAGGATGTTGACAAAGGAAACTCTAGCTTTTCTTTAGACTCTGATGATATTGAGAGCATTAGCTCAGAGGAGGAGAATGTTTCCTCAGGAAAGAAGAAAAAAAGTCAAGATAGGAAACAGTCCACAGCTACAACTCCCAGCAGGAAAAGCCCTAGGGATCATGTCCAAGCTCAACCAAAAGAGGGTTATGTTGAGGAGGAGGAGGAAATGGATACGGAAGATTTTGAAAAAGCGTCGGAGGAGGAGTTGGAAGAGGAGAAACCTGGGAAAAAATGGAAGAGGGAGGTAGTGAGAGTTGAGGAGACTAGAAATCAGAGGACGAATGCTATTCCTCTTCCCCTCTCCCCTGTCTATTCTCAACCTCCTTCAGAGGAAAAAGGGAATGTCATTATTGGTGAGAACGAGGGGGAAGTGCATGTCAAAAATAGAATTAAGGCCTGGAAAAATTTCAATGTGAGGACTGCTACTATGGGGATTTTTAGGGAAGCTATGAACCCTCAGATCTTGGTGGACAACTTGGAGCAACCTAGGCTCAATGAGCTCTTAGACCCAGCTATCCTGGCCATTTCAGACAATGCAAGGGAGACTGGAATGAACCTTTTGAATAATGTCCGCAGTAGTATGATTGACATCTTCAGATCAATCAAATGGCTCTTCCATGAGCTGGAGGAAGTTAGAGAAAGGGTATCCTAGATGGAAAGTACTAAGAATAAGACAGGTAATGATAGCCAGGAGTATCAAAATAACAGAGAAAGCTTAAATGAAAGGAGAATTAGAAATCTTGAAAGCTACAACCACAACCTGGCAAGTCAGATGATTTCTCTCCCGAGCTCGATGAATGACAACATTCAATCCCTTGCTGGTAAAGTTAAGGACAGGGGCTTGCTGGTGGAGGAGGGAGGACAGAACAGGGATAAGGCCAGGCCGGATGATGACAAGGCCAAAATTGGTATGCTCACTAGTATGGATTAGGGCATGGAGAAGGTCTAGGATCAAATGGAAAAGGAGCAACAAAAGATAGTCAAGGTAGCTCAGACTATGCAGGAAATGGAGAAGATAACTGAAGACTAGTTTTGTTGTCTTTTGTCTTTTCGTCTTCCTTGCTTTTGGCTTTTGGTCAGGATTTCTATAGTCTATTTTAGTTTGTTTGTTTTCTAGCCTTTCTATGGGCCTTTGTTTTGGGCTGGTCCTTCAGGATTTTTTTTTCAGCTGTTGGACCTCTGTTTTGGCTAGGCTTCTTTTGCTTATTTTCAGCCTTGTTTCTGTAAAACTTTTGGGTTTCAGGATCCCTTAAAACCTATTTTTCTTATAAAAAACAATTAGGGTGTAACCCAATTGTGCCATTGTTGTAGTGTTATTTCGTGTTCATGACATAAAATAAAATAATATAAATCAAGCCTTACTCAACTAAAAAGTTTAATTCAAATTTAACCCAAGAACTATGGAATGCTAATTCTTTCTCAAATATGATGTAACATCTTAGCTATGGTTTAATCAAACCAAATTGTGTAACTCAAACTAGGTGTTCTTGTAGCACTAGAACCTAAGGTTTCGTAATGGTATAGTACATTTGGGATGTCAACTTTGTATCATTATGAAATAAAATTGAAACTCTTTTCAATCCCTTTTCAAATTTTTGTAACATATTCAATGTAGTATGTCCTAAACATTGTGTTTATTAACTTTAAAAAAAATCGTTGTGTTTTTGCCCTTATTTTTTGGGCATGACAATATAAACTTAACTAGGTTATTATCCTTCAAGTATTCATATCCTTGTTGATAACTCATATTTTGCTTGTAAATATGGTTGAATTCCTAAAAAATGTGTTCTTTTGCTATGATTTCAAACTTGCTTCTAAGATAATTGGTCACATCTTCGAGATGAATAGTATTTTTAGGCATTTTTGACGATGCAGTGTTAGGATCATCAAATAGAGGTTTAATAGGGTTTAACTTAAGCTTAGGACTCACTTTATCCTCAAAATTGTGAATCAAGGACTTATCCATTTCTACACTTGAATTCTTAACACAATTTACTAATCAATTTTTTGCTTAAGAGTGAAATACCTCGCTTCGATGTGTAATTTAGGATTTTTTTTCTTCGCGCTTGAAACAATTTAATTATCTTTCAATTTTGTTTTCAAATTGATCTTGATTTCTCATTAACTCTTTACATAGTCTAATCATACACACAATCTTACTCGCATGGATTATATCTCATCAAATTGATCTTTGCATTAATTGCATAAGTACACAACTATCTAAAAATTATTTCTATTTCCCATTCAACTTGTTTTCATTCATACAACTTCATGATATCTCTAAATAACATGCGCTCTTAACTATAGCTTCGTCACATCATCTTTTGCCTCATATTAACTTTACAACTCTTTTCTTTTTCTGATACTCGATCTTCATTAAAACGTACTTAATTCAAATACATGATGAGTCACATATAAAAGATGACTTCAATCTTTCATTAGGTGCCTCAAAATATTATTCTTCTAATACTACATTTGAACTTGATGGATCATTTTCTTTGACAAATACCTTTTGGAATTCTTCTACATGTTCTCTCAATTTGTCTTTTTGATTGTTGTTGTTACTATCATTTCTTATGACACTTGGATTATTGTTTCTTTTAAAATTTGGATTCCTATCAATGTTCCTAATGTCCATTCTATAAAATATTTCTATGCAACCAAAGTTTTTGCATAGTTGACACACAGGTGCACTTCTTCTCTAGTTAGGTTCATTTTGATTAAGTAGTACTCTACAATTTCTAGCAATGTGTCCAAAGTTGTTACACTTGTAACACACAACGTTACTCCTTGTTCCATTAGATCTTACTCCTACATTAGATTTTCTAGATGATCTTCTTCTCTAATTATCTATAGGGTTAGTATCTCTTAACATTCTACTATTGCTATTATTACTATCAAATCTAGGTTTCTTACAATCAACTTCTTTATGACCAAAGCTATGACAATTATAACAATAAGAAGTAGTAATAGGTTTGAAGGAATTATCTGTATAGTTTCTCTTCATGTGATTAACTTCATTACATATAAAGCATCTACCTTTTAATTTATACCTTACCTCTTTAGGTGATTCAACTTGTTTTGCTTGTTTAGGTTCATCATTTTTCTCAAGTTGACTTGCTTGCTCAACTTCCTTTGGTGCATCTTTAGATTGACTTGATTCAATCTTGTCTTGATCATCCTTCTTATATTTGAGGGTTTCAAAAACTGGATTTGGTTCCTTTCTTGCTTCATATTTCTTTGCTAACTTTTCTCCAATGAAATATCCAAGACTAGTTTTATCATAGGAAGGTTTCTAGTAATATAGTTTTTCATCAATTTTCTCACTACTGGAATATTGTTGATCTCAGATTGGTTTTGACAAATGAGTGTCTACACACTTAAGTCATTCACTTAGTTCATGTCAAACAAGTAACATGTGCTGAGCAAAACATAGAGCATGTTGAGTCCATAGTGAGTGCCTAACCACTCATGTGTCGAGTCAATCATGTGTTGAGTCACTTAAGTGTTGAGCAGATAGTGTATGTCGATTGATTCAGGAGCTGAGTAGGTAGTGCATGCCAAGTGATACAAATGTCGAGTCACAAAATAGAATTCAATATATGTCGAGCATCAGAGACTTTAGGTACTGAGTAAGATAGTTTTGACATAATTGTTTGTAATGGCGCAAACAACTATGTAAACTATTTTTGAGCCAACTAAAGATTGAATTAAAATATTTTGGAGATAAGGATGAATCTTAAGTTGGATTCCCAATGTAATTACATGCATCCAATCAAAAAATGGGAAGGATTAAGTAGAAAAATGGATGAATCACAACTGTTGATTCATACCTAACCCTAAGTCACCCAAGTCTTCTTAAGGAGGAAAAACATTAAACTCTCTAGAGTGTGTAGAAGGTGAATGAAGGAGAGTATAGAGAAGCTTGCATGTGCAAAAAGAGCATTCAAGGTCACTACAGAGTAATGATCTAAACTTGCATTGCAGAATCAGTTAAAGGAGAATAGTGGAAGAGAAGAGAGTACACCAAAGAGACATATGATCAAGAAGGATCAAGAAGACATCAATTTAGAAGTGATCTATTATCAAGCAATCAAGTGCTAACCGCAAGATCAATGCTGAGACATTATAACAAGTGATTTTAGTCAAAATCTCTTAACATAATAGTCCTAATAGGCTATATTGAAATCATTTAATAGGGTGCTTACTTAATCATGAGTTGAAGTCCTTTAGCAAGTCACACTTCTAACAAGGTGTTGAAATCTTATAATAAGGTAAGACCTAATAATCATTGTAAGCCTTTAACAGGGCATGCCTTTCACAGGGTAGATCATGTCTCATGATCAAACTATTGTAACCTTAATTGGATCCACTTTATTACTGTAGTAGTGAAGATTTGTGGGTGTCATTTCCATCCTAGTTTTAGCTTCTCACTTGGAGAGTTTCTAATTAATCATATATGGTGTCATATGTGTGTGAATGCTTATATGTTTACATGATTTAGATGTATGTGCTTTACATGTTATTTTAGTTTATCTATTGAATGTATGAGATGGATGTGTAGTGAAATTTTTATTGTTCTAAGTTTAAAGTGTTGATTGACCACCCCCCCACCCCCCTCGAAAGTTTACTTTCCTATTGTAATTCCAACAATTGGTATTAGAGATTTTTTCTCTAAAAGAAAAGCTTTACAGCTTTAAGGAAAGATCTTGGAAATGGAAGTTTACAACTTGGGAAAGATTATTGAGAATTAGGAGATTGAAATACATCTCATTCTACATCAACTGACTGAAGCAAGAGAAGAGTTAAAAAAATCTCTAAAGAGAAGGAAGGAAATTGCTATTAAGGAGAATGACACACAATACAAAGAGATGGACACTACTAAGTTATTTGGTAAAGGAGTCTCTAATAAATTTGATGTAGCAGTTGCTTATCTAATGGAAAAGAATAGAATCCAAGTTGAGGAAATCATAAATCTCAGGTTAGAGCAAGAATCAGAAGCCATATTGCATGTGAAGTGACTAAAAAAAAGAAGAAATCCATGGAAGACAAAGCTATGATTGAAGAAGACAAAAAAGTTTTGGCCAATAGTCTGGAAGAGAAATCATTAGAACTAACCAAGATTTCCAACATACAATTAGATACACCAAGTCAAATGATGAATGCCAACTATGAATTTAATGTCAAGGATATTGAGATACCAACATTGAAGTTGTAGAATGAGACATTGAAAAGTGACCTAAAAAGGGAAAAGGAATTTGTTGAAAGTTTCAACAAACCAAGTAAAGCCATCAAATACTTTGAGCAACTAATGGGATCCCCTAGATCTAGTAATGACACATCAGGATTGGGATACACAAGTACTGAAGAAGGAGAATCATCCAAAAGTGCTAAAAAAAGGAGCAACAAAGGTAAGATCTCCAAACCTATTTGTCATAATTGTGGTAAGAATAGACATACTGCTAATGTGTCCAGGAGCAAGACTACACATTAGAATGTTAATCATAAGAGAATGATTCACTATCATAAGTGTAACAAACAAGGTCATCAAGCACATGAATGCAGAACCAAGACCATGCACACACAAAGATTTGAAGGATATTACTACAACTATTAGAAGTATGGACATAGAGCTTTTGAGTGTAGATCCAAACCCATGTGGTCATCAAATAGGCAAGTAAAGGTAAGGAACAATGACAACTCTTATAACTAGGATTATAATACAAGATATAGCTATCATTACTGTCAATAATATAGACATGTTCCTGAGAATTTTATTAGGACACACTTTAGAGGTGACTACAAAAGGTGGTTGAGGCAAACCATGTGTTTTGGTTGTTTTAAGATTGGTCACATCAGTAGATATTGTCCAACAAAGTCAAAGGCACCAAGTTGTGAATTTGATAAAGGCAAAGGAAAGGAAGATGTTCAAAATGTCAAAAATGAAATGAAAAAGACATGGAAGAAGAAAGATGATTGCAACACATCAAATGGAGAAGGGGTCACTTCACCCAATGGGTCAAGTGATCACACCTCATCAAACTAAGCAATCAAGAGTTATGTGGGACTGATATTAAAGGTTATATCATACATTAGTTCCAAAAGGATTTAGCACTAAAAATATTACATTAGCATGAATAAAGATGCAATATGTCATTACAAATAAAAAATAAATCAAAGATAAATCTTTAAGTTTTTCATTTTACTGCCGACCATGAAATGTCTCCTATATGTGCCAAGTGAAATGCTATAGGATGCCGAGATAATAGACTAGCTAGTTGATACCGAGCTCATAATGGTTGCTGAGTGGATGAAATATTAATGGATGCCAAGTGAGCCTAAAATTGGTTAGTAATTAGCTTACAATTATGTAAGCACTCAACATTTATTGCAGGGTTTTCAAAGGGTATTTTATCAATTTTAGCTCATTTAACATCATTTCAAATTTGAGAAAGAACGTGGTGAGTAGAAGGTGATCTAGAAACCCATTCAAAGTAGTTGCAAAATATTTTAGTAGCAATTCTATACCAATTCATCAGATATTATAAGGTATTTATCAAGAGTCGAGCTACGCAATTTATATTTTTATAAACCCTAGTTTCATTCAGTGACTTCAAGTTCAAAGAATATAGAGACAAAGAAGGTTTTGAATGTCCAACTGGTTAGTAATGAAGTTAAGAAACCAATTTTCAAAGCTATACCTGAAATTTCTTACAAGAAAGACCCCTTTGGTGCATTATCCATGATACCATCAAACGTTTTAATGGTGCAAGATGTTAGAAAATGCTATAACTGTAAAATTGGTAGTATTGGTGATCTAGAGATCAGGGAAGGATACAAAAAATTATGTGATAATTGTGTCTTAAACGAAGAATTCAAAATCATTGAGAGGAAAGGGTGTACACAAGCCCTAGATTTCTTGAATATGTTCAAGACATAATGGATTAGGATAGTGTTAGCCGAATTCATGATGGTTCACCATGGTTGAATAATGGACCTATCAAAATAACTAAGAGGATAATCCATAGGGTTACTAGTTACCCAACCCTAGATTGACCTAAGACACTAGAAGTGATTTGAAGGAGGTGATTGAGAAAAATACTGGAGCTGTATGGAACAAGAGAGGCATGACAATTGACACAATCACTGATCCTTTGATAGACTTTATTCTAAGGGTTATGTCACACAAGTTTTACCAATCTAGTAGATTAAAAAGTGTTCCTAGTATAGCTGTGGATGTGGGATATAAAATTGTTAAGAAAGATCACACATATGATCTTGTAGAGTTACAATTGCAGCAACTAATGGAGAACCTTAGAGCAATAAGGAAAACTAAGAGTGTACAATGTAAATTTGGTTCTATATTGATATGCATATTCTTTTATGTTCAAAACAAATTCCCTTAATTTGGCATTGTAGGATAGAAAAAAAATAGATCAATGGGAGTAAAAATTGGTGAGTATATTGAACAATTGGATGAGAATTTGAATCTTTGATGACAAATTATTTTGAAGACTTAAAGCAGTCAATGAAGAAGAGACTGAGAATACCAGTAACTCTAGTAGAAAAACATTATGATGATGTTTGTTTTCTAGTGGATGCTGACTATACTTTTGTACAAGCTACTACACAAGGGGTGAGATGGTTGAGGCCACTTGGATATGAGATAAATGTGGATGAGGCCTCTGCAGCTATTACTGCAATACTTGTAGAAGAGGTAGATAAAAATGCTAAGGCATTTGGGAACTATGAGTTGGCTAAGTCCAAAATCACAATGAAACTGAGGACTACCTCTATTATCAAGAAAAAGGACAAGTTAGTGAAGAAATTAAAGGCTAAATTTGGTGAAGATGCCAAGAAGGAAGAAGAGAATGAAGAGGATGAAGACTCTCAGGCACAAGCACTACTTGCACTAACTTAGGGTGTGGGAGAGGACTAGCAGGAAGAGGAGGAAACTAAAGTTACTGAAGGTGCTAAGGAAGAAGACACCAATGAAGCACCTACTCCTACCGAGCCAAAGAAGAGGAAGGAAAAGGCCCAACTAATGACAAAAGCTAAGAAAATTTTCAAACCTAGCCAAGCCAAGCCTACAACACCTACTACAAGGGCTAGTACATGTGCAATTGCACAAAAGACAAAAGAAAAGACAAAACCTATAAACCAGGGAGGTCAAGAGTAGAAAAGACCCAAGAGGAAATATGTTGCACAAGCCAAGTCTTATGAAGATAGAATAGAATTAGATGACAACAACCAATTTAAGGTGGTGAGTCACAATCCCCTATCAGATCTTGAGAACTTATGTGAAAATATTAAGAATAGTCCAAATCTATCAAGATTTTCACTTGTTGATTTTGAAAAATTAGGTAAAGTGGAGAAAAATAAGTGGAGGAGGCCACATATGCCATGATGGAAAAATTTAAGACTACTCCACTATAAATTGCCAACTCAATGCCAAAGAGTTTATATTACAGAGTTGAGTAGAAATAGCACTATTGTTTGGACTTGGAGAGACAAATAAGAGAAACCTCACTTGCTCAAGTAATGTATGTACTCAGTAAGGTAAAAATTGCTAAGGCTATGAAGAAATATGCAGTTAGGTTTGTACCTAAGTACAAAGCCTTTAACATTTTACAAAATAATACTGAAGATGTAGTTAAGAAGTCCACACAAATGTGGAAAGTAATTTATGGGTTAACTACAGTAAAGGAAGGTAACAAAGAGCCCATAGAGGTAAAGGATGATGGTGAAGAAGATGATAAAAATGATGAAATTATTGAGGGAGGAACATAAATGCAAGTAGATGACAAGGCAATAGCTAAGCCAGAGCAGGATGAAGAACATAGTGTGCAAAACACACAATTGCCTAGTGTCAGCCCCCAACATGTAACTAATGAAAGTACCAAAACAATAACTATTAAGGATGTTTCTAATGTCATAGCTCAGAACATGAATCCCCTTATAGAGGAAGATCTCAAGAAGATAATTGATCAGTCCACACTATAGGCAAAACTTTGTGATAATCTTGTATTGGTGAGTGTGGAAGAATTACAGAAGAAAATGATTGATACAACAAGGGTAGAGGTGAACTCACAAGAACCACCTTCTATCATCCCTCAAGTCACTCATGTACAACCTTTGGTCAAAGTTCTAGAAGCCACATTAGACAAGGTTGATAGAATTGCTAAAGTTCATAGAGTTGAGCAAAGTACAGTGGAAACACAAGGCACTACAAAAACATAGAGTGGAATAGGTCGAATAATTTTATTTGCACCTACAAGACATACAAAAGGTACGTTACAAGGTATTGTAACAAAATAGGGCAAGTCTCAAGAGATAGGGCTGACATCTAAGGTGAAGGAGCAAGTTGCCATCCAAGTCTTGGTAACCTTATTGGCATCTGGCACTCCTTCCACTCAAACACTTTGAAAGTTGAGCACAGATGCAACACCATTGAAAATCTCAGTGCCAAGCCCGAGTTCATCTAAGGCAGAAGAAGTTATACAATATGGAGATGTGAGCCTTGATGAAGAAATTTTTCCACCAAAGTTTGATTATTCTACAATGATCATAGAGCAGATGGACATACTCCAAGAAGCCCTAGCAAGGAAGAAGCATCAAGACATGCTTAGAAGGGAGCATAGGTAGAAGCAGGCATTGTAGGATATCAAAGACATCTTTTTAGATGCATTTAGTCTACCAATTCCAGATGAGACCAAGCCACTAATTGAATAGTTTGCAAACATAGTGGAGAAGGTTAGTGATGCAAATCTAGACACAAATGCTAAACTTTTAGAATGGTTAGTCGAAAAGAAATTTTAGAGAAAAGTAGATGAAATGATATTAGGTGATATAGCATTGACACAAGTTACATTGCCAACTAAGGTTGAGGATGTGGAGAAGGTACTTGAGAACATTTTCTCATTGTACACTAAATTGTGTAATCCAACACTCTTCACCCAAGAGACTAGAAGTCACATTTTGAGTCTGGAGAGTCAAATTCATTCATCAGGTGTAAAACTACCTATGAACCCAACTCAAAGTGAAAAGAACTTTAATGCATTGCTACAAACCCAGAGTTAGTTAGTTGTATTATCAGTAGAAGGGGCCAGTATAAGGGCTAAATTGATTAGCATACAAACAACTTTGACTCCCCGCATGGAAATTTTGCACAAGGAAATAGGCTATGTTGAAACCCTAATGAAGAAAGATCCCAATATTTCTACACTAGATGGTCTAGTCCACCTTGTTGCCAAGTTGGCTATCCAAATCAAGTCTTTGGATGTTGCATGTGAGAATTGGGATGCCACTCTCAAGATAATTATAGATATCTAGAAATATTTCTTGAACAAACATACTATAAGTGTATAGCCCATTGACATAAGTTTCAAGAAGGGGGAGAGTGAGAAATGGGGGAGAGTAAGCAAAGGGGGGGACATAAAGATAAGAGAAAAAGGATAGAGAAAAGATAGATTAAGCAAAAGGGGAGCAAGCATAAAACAACATGAAGTCAAAGAGTATTAGTTGAGGCATATTTACTCAGTAGGAGTAAAAAATTTTGGTTATAGAATAGAGCTATCAACTCAAGGGGAGTTATCAAATTTTGAGGTATATAAGTGTTGTTATAAAATTTTGAAATTTTGAAGTTTTGTATATAAGCCAAAGTAGATATATGTTATACTTGTGAGAATAAAGATATTAATGCATGACCAAGTGTTTTTGACACTCATGTCAAAGGGGGAGATTGTTGATCTTAGATTAGTTTTGACAAATGAGTGTCTGTACACTTAAGACATTTACTTAGTTCATGCCAAACAAGTAACATGTGCTAAGCAAAACATAGAGCATGTTGAGTCCATAGTGAGTGTTGAGCCACTCATGTGCTGAGTCACTCAAGTGTCAAGCACATAGTGTATGCCGAGTGATTAAGGAGCCGAGCAGGAAATGCATGTTGAGTGATACAAATGCCGAGTAGCAAAATAGAATTTAGTATATGCCAAGCATCAGCGATGCCGAGTGAGATAGTTTTGACATAATTGTTTGTAATGGCACGAACAGCTATGTAAACCATTTTTGAGCCAACACTAACACATTTGGTACCAAATTGCAATGACAGTGCCATTGCAATTTTTCTATCACAACCTTGTCATTATCACAATTGCGACAGTCTAATGTCACAATTGTGACAATGACAAGGTTGTGACAGAAAAACTGCAATGGCACTGCCGTTGCAATTTGGTACCAAATGTATTAGTGCAACTAAAGATTGAATTATGATATTTTGGAGATAAGGACAAATCTTAAGTTGGATTCCCAATGTAATTACATGTAGCCAATTAGAAAATGGGAAGGATTAAGTAGCAAAATGGATGAATCACAGCCATTGATTCATACCTAACCCTAAGTCACCCAAGTCTTCTTAAGGAGGAAAAACCTAAACTCTCTAGAGTGTGTAGAAGGTGAATGAAGGAGAGTATAGAGAAGTTTGCATGCACAAACAGAGCATTCAAGGTGACTAAGGAGTTATGATCTAAAATTGCATTGCAGAATCAATTAAAGGAGAATAGAGGAAGAGATGAGAGTACAACAAAGAGACATTTGATCAAGAAGACATTAGTTTAGAGGTGATTTCTTATCAGGCAATCAAGTCCTAACTATAGGATCAATGCTGAGACATTCTAATAGGTGATTTTAGTCAAAATCTCTTAATAGAGTAGCCCTAATAGGCTATATTGAAATCCTTTAACATGGTGCTTACTTAATCATGAGTTGAAGTCATTTAGCAAGACACACTTCTAACAAGGTGTTGAAATCCTCTAACAAGGTGAGACCTAATAGTATTCGTAAGCCTTTAATAGGGTAGACCTTTCATAAGGTAGATCATGTCTCATGATCAAAACATTGTAACCTTAATTGGATACACTTTATTACTACAATAGTAGAGATTTGTGGGTGTCATCCCCACCCCAGTTTTACCTTCTCACTTGGAGGGTTTTTGGGTAATCATATCTAGTGCCATATGTGTGTGAATGCTTATATGTTTACATGATTTAGATGCATGTGCTTTACATGTTATTTCAGTTTTTCTATTGAATGTATGAGATGGATGTGTGGTGAAAGTTTTATTGGTCTAAGTTTAAAGTGTTGATTCACCCCCACCCCCTCATAAGTTTACCTTTCATATTGTAATTCCAACATAATATAACTTTTCTAATTGTTTCTTAGCCTAGGTTAACTGTTGTTTCACAATAGTATTGTACTTCTCAAGTTGTGCTTCCTCTATCTTGATAGATTCAAGTTTAGATTTCACTTTTGCAAGATGGGATCTTGGATTTGTATTTTTGTATTTCAGATTTGATTCAACCTTGTTATCATCTTTCTTAAAACTTAGCTTTAGTTCAACAATCTTCAACTCATATTTCAGAATATAATTTTCTTTCTTCAATATTCATATCTCATCACTATTTTTTGTCTTTTCTTTAGTTTCCTTTTTGGATTTGAGATGATCAATCTTATCTTTCAATTTCCCAATGTAGTCTTTTGCATCTTCATATCTTTCTTTTAGGTTCTCTTTCTTCAATAAGACAATTAATCTACTTAAGGGCTTCTTCAAGATTCCTCAGTAGTTGTTCCATATTCATAGGGATCTTACTCAAGCTGTTAAACCTCTTCTAAGTAACTAAGATCTAAGATCTAATACCAATTGTTAGAAATAAAGAATACTGTGAGGAGGGGTGGCTTTGAATCAATATTTTAGAAACTTTAGCACTAGATATTGTTAATTACTTTATAAAACGTATATGCAAGTAAAATAAAAATGTTGAACAATAAACATAACCATGCAATAAGGGAACTCATAAAACCATATTTTGTTAACAAGGGAAACCTTGGCCAAGGGAAAACCCTGATGGAGATGGTACCCACAAAATGATCCACTAAACAAAAATATCCTGTTAAGAATGTTGTCCATGTTAGGAGTCTATTATATATATATAGTATCTTAGTCCATTTTAGAGGACTAGGCCCTATTGAAAGCCTCAACCCTATTAGGATTTATTCTACACTTGTTAGGAGTTGACATATAAAATTACAGATTTTATGCAAGATGATCCCACTGCCCAAACATGCAATTATATAATGCATTTCTTTATACAAAAGAGATAAATACAAAAAACTCTTTATAATGTTGGTATCTTTAGTATCTGATTTTTCCTTTGCTTCTCTTTGCATACCTCTAATCATACATTAGAATTAATATCATATAGTTTTCATATTAGTTCACATATAAATTAAATCTTACACACAACCACACTTTACTTTGCACATTACAATCTTTCCTTTGTACCTCCACATTTTACAAAATTTGTCCAATTGGCCTTCAAGCTTTCACACACTTAGAAAAATGTAAAACTAACTTGTTCCCTCTTAGTGTTAACATCTAGGATGTCATCCCTAATTAGTTAAATAATTATTTTGTGACCAAAACAATTCCTTAACCTATAATTTACATTTTCTTGTTATATTATGTTCTACTTGTACACTACTTTTATTGGTGTTAAATCGGTAACTCATTCTATACCATCTATATTGACTTGCACACTTACATATGTCATCCTAACATTGTGTAGTAGTTGTTCCTAACTGTACATGTGCCAATAATAACTCTGTCACCTGAGCACATCAAAATTGTCTTTGCTTTGCTAAATAACTATTTGATACTTAAAGAATTTTCTATGTCTAACTGTGGAATCTTCAATCTTCATCAGAACATAGTGCCTTCTTTACATAAGGTATATATTTCCATAAATGAAAACACCAATACTGTACCAACTTATCCAATTAGCCATATTTCTCAAGGATTTGATAAATACATATCCACAAAGACTGAAGAATACCTACATGCAAGAACCTATCATAGAGAAGGAAAAAAAAAGAAGAGGCAAGGGTTTTTCTCTAAAAATATGCAAACTATATTATCGAACTAAAAGGAATGAGAGATAACTAAAAAAGATCAATCCTTATAGAAGTAGATAAAAAACCTAAAAGGAAAACCCTAAAAGGTAAATGACATCTAATAATTACTTATTAATTATTAAATGGAAATGCAAAGTGCATAAATTAAAATCTTAAGAAGAGAGTAAAGGTAATTTAATAAATGAAATGAAATTAGCAGCTACAAAAAATGCAGAAAGAGAAAGGAAATTACAATGCAATGTAGAAAGAAAACTTGGGTCTCAATGATAAAGCCTGACGAGGTACCCAATCATAACAAAATCTCTATGAAATGAAGAAATAGAGAAAACCCATTGGAAAAAACCCTACTCCAAAAAGAGATAGAAAGAAAAGAAGGAAGGAAAGGCTCATGAGTGAGACCCCCCAAGGAGAAATTCCTTCAGCCTAACCATAGAACTCAGTTGAAGATACCATAGGGATACAAAAGGTTTAGTGAAGATTTCTACAACCTGATCACCAGTGGGAATGTATTCCAAGCTCCAAGTGTCATCCTAAATCAAATGCCTAATATGAAGTGCATGTGAAGATCAATGTGCTTGGTCTTTTGATGCTCAACTGGGTCACAGGAAATGTGTATAGCACTCTGATTGTCACACCATAAAAAGGTGGGACAATCAGGAGGAAATCCAAACTCTGTCATCAACTGTTGAAGTTGAAAAACATCCTAACTAGCTAGGACAACTTCCCTATACTCTACCTTTGTATATGATAATGTGTGAGCATTCTTCTTCTTGCAATACCATGTGATAGGACTAGAACCAAGACAAAAGACAAATCCAGAATTGGACTTGCAATCAAGAATATCACCAGCCCAATCTGAGTCTAAGTAACCAATAATGTGAGGATCATCTGATGCGTAGTGAATGCCATAACATGTAGTACCCCTAATGTACCTAAAGATATGTTTGGAAGATATGGATCATGTGAGAATTAAGAGAAAAGTCCAACCACAAAGGAAATATTAGGACATGTATGTGTTAGGTACAACAAATTACCCACAAGTTGTCTATATAAAGTGGAATCCATTGTAAGAGTAGTGCAAGTGGTAGATAAAATAAAACGTAATTGAAAAGGTGTGGGAGTAGCCTTGCAATCAAGCATGTTGAATCTATGAAGCATATCAACAGCATACTTTTTTAGGAGTATGGCTATCCCATCCAAAGATTGAACAACCTATAGGCCAAAAAAATAGTCCAAAAGTCCAAGGTCCATCATCTCAAATTGCTCTCTCAAGGATTATTGAACACTCTATATCATGGAGGATGAGATACTTGTAATGATGAGATCATCTACATAAATCACAAGTATCAACAAGTCAGCCCCATGATGCTAAATGTAAACTGTAGGATTAGAATAACACCAAGTGAGCTATGAAACAAGCAAGAAGGAATCCATCTTCTTATGCAAAGCCTGAGGGGCCTACTTGAGATCATATAAAGACATCCAAAGCCTGCATACCAATGAAGTGTCCTGCACAAAACCATAAGGCTACTCCATATAGATCTCCTCATGAAGGTCTTGATGCAAAAGGATATTCTTCATGTCCATCTAAAAGTTGTCCATCCCTGTGAAGCTACAAGAGAGAATATAAGGCGAATAGAATTCATCCTAGAAATAGGGGAAAAGGTCTTAGAGTAATCAATACCCTCAACCTATGAAAAAAAATTGCAACAAGATGTGCCTTATTCTTGTAAATAAAACCATCTACAACATACTTGGTATAGTACACACACTGACACTGAACAAACTGTCTTCCTTTCAGAAGAGGACAAAGATCCCATGTGCGATTATTCATCAAAGAAGAGCACTCCTCATCCATAGCCCTATTCCACTCTAAGTGTCCTATCATCTATGAAAAATTCTATGAATCATATAAAATGGCACAATTCAAGAGGTTATTACCAACAGTCTGAGCACAAGTGTGATGAGAATCTATAGGATCACCTACTAGAGGTCCTACTACATCAACAATATCATGAGCCTACTTGGGCATTTAGTGAACAACTAGTGAAGGTGGTGAAGGGGGTCAATATCAAGATCTTCCTTAGAGGATGCATAATCTTGTGGAGGACTAGAGAAAGTATTGGGTAGTGAAGAAGAAGCTAGTCCCGGTGGCTCCATCTAAGGATAACGTTCATCAAATTGAACATCTTGTTGAAACAAGACATCTCTATAATTAGGATCAAACAACTTGTACTCCTTCACATCCTCACACTAGCCAACAGAGATGAGTGGTTGGCTCTTCTTCTACATAGCCTTCTACTAAGCATCTCAAATAAATTCCCAAGCCTCACTACCAAAAAATAAAAAAGTAGAAACATTGAGCCTGACATGAGTCCAAGCCTCCTCAGGAGTCAAGTGTCATAATGCCTTGTGAGGCATCCAATTTTGAATATAGTTGGCACAATTGATAGCCTTAGCCTAAAATAAAAAACTCATTACTTGAGACTAAATCATACAATTGTCCATCTCTTGCAATGTCCTATTCTTTCTCTCTGCAATCCCATTTTGTTGAGGGGTATGGGGAACTATGAACTTATGTTGTAAACCATGCTCAGTGAAAAAATCTCTAAAAGATTGATTCACATATTCCCCCCCATTGTCAGTGCATATACACCTAACAAAAAGACTAGACTGCTTTTCCACAAATGTCTTAAAGATTTAAAATGAATCAAACACATCAGACTTGTACTTCAAACAGTACACCCATGTGCATCTAGAGAATTCATCTATGAAGGTGAGCACATATCATGCACCTATAAAACATGGAGTGTGAAATGACATAAGATCACTATGTATCAACTCCAATGGTGCCTTAGCACATGTGGCTCTACCTATTGGAAAAGGATCTCTTTAATGTTTTCCAAGTACACAAATTTGACACACACTGTCAATACAAGAGATTTTAGCTATCCCAATCACTAGCTCCTATGTACTTGTCTATTATAGATATCTATAGTTGACATGGCCAAAATGCTCATGCCAAGGCTTTCTCACTGTGTTTATATGAGCAATGAGAGAAACACCTATAGAATCAAATCTCTCAAAGCCATCAAACTCATATAAGTGAGACTGAAGATCAATACTCCCAGTAACAACAACCATGTCAAGATCATGAAGGTCTCAGATAACCAAATCATATGGTGAGAAATCAACTATCTTTCTAGAGCTAGAATGACAAATCTGAAAGATAGACATGAGTTTCATAAAAATGAAAGGAACCAAGAGAACATCCTGTAATGAAAAACCTCCTAAAGAGATTTCTCTTGAACCTATGACTAAAAGCTCTATATAATGACCAACTACAATTTGTGTAGTAACACTCTGAGCAAGTGAGGTAACCAAATTGGGTGAGTGTGTCATATTGTGTGAAGCTCTAAAATCAAGAATCCAAGTAGTTATATAAGACAAAGCTCTTGCAGAAGAAATACTGCGTTGTTTCATGGCCTCCTCTAAAGCCTCAAGATATTTCAAACACCTAGAAATTGGATGTCCTTCCTTGCCACAAAAACTGCAAGGATCACCTGTGTGCTTCATAATCTTGGAGGAAGACTCATAAGAGTTAGAAGATTTACCCTTCTAAGAGGGTTTTTGAGCATCTAATTTAATAGTAGGCTTGGAGGAACTCTCATTTCCTACTTAATCTATCTTGTGCTTTAGTTTTAGCTTCAGCTTCCCTATAGATGCTTGAGAAACCAATGCCTGTGTCTTTGAGCCTATGATAGTATCCAACTATCTAATATTGGAATACTCTCTAGCTAATCGATCACAAAAGATCTCAAAAGTGGGCATAAAAAATCTAAGACCCAAAACATTCATAGTGGAATGGAAGGTAGAAGAGAAAATCTAAATGTTTCCTCAAATCTTTGAGAGAATTAGATAGATGCACTCCTTTCTATCTTCTCTTTCTCATATTCTTGTAAAAAATTCCTCTACTATTTGAACCTCATAAGAAAGTTCTCAATAGAGGGGAAAGCATTGGGTACAAGAGAGGTAAGCTCTGGTTCAATCTGAAGTGCTCTAAACTTGTTGATGGTGCCAAACAAGTCATTAAAATTCTCCCACATTTCTTGAGGAGTGGAACACTCATCAAGATGAAACTGTAAGTTGTCTAAAACACTCAAAGAAATTAGACCCATGGCTTCATCCATCTTATTCCTATAACTACTATATTTAGGCGCAAATTACCATGGTAGGCTATCATAATTACAACAATAACTCATTACCCAACTGACATTAAGAGGAATTGGATCCTGTCAGAATTTTTCTTTTACAAGTTGTGATAGCAAGGACAACCATTGCAATTGTGATGGCCATAGGTGTCATAAATTGAGCTAACATATTAACAAACCATTCATTATCACCAGTACAATTTTGATGGAAATTTTTTGAAGACATCGTCATAATTGCGATGTCCATGTGACAAAAATACCATGGGCTCCATGACAAGCCAATGGAAATGTCTGTCGCAAGTGAGATGGGCATGCGGAAGGAATGTTGCAAGATCGATGGCTAGTCATTGTAATTGCGATGACGTGCTATATTAATAAAAATAAATTGGTTGCAAATGTTGAATAGCTATGATGTAATCATATGTTAATATTGAGCTTCACTTGGTTTTGAGAATAGTTTAAAATTCTCTACTAATAAAGTCCAACCACGTAAAGATGGAAGCTCATTTGGCCCCACCACCCCCCCAACATCTAAATTCCATGTTAACATCTAAAATATTTCAAAAAGGATCAATGTTTAAAGTAGAAAAAAAGGTTCCAAACCTACAAAAGTGACATCATTTTCCCATCTTCTAGTGCATGTCATTTTTTTGTCGCATCCAAAATAATATTATGTCACTCTAAATTGAGAATGCATGTACAACTGTGTTCTATATGCATGGACAATAGAAAGAGCTGAAAAACCCCAACATGTTTACATTTATTTAATAGGTCTATGCAAACCTCTAACAAAAATGAAAACTTGTTGGGGTTTTTTAGCTCCACCTAATGTTGTATGCATATGAGTTGAGATTGCATTTTGAACTATAACGTTCTTCTGTAGTGTCTGAAACTAATAGATTCACCCAGTTAGCTATCATACAATCATAGGTTAATGTTGAGCTTCACTTGGTTTTGAGAATAGTTTAATATTTTGTACTAAGCAGGGCCAACCACGTGAAGGTGGAAACTCATTTGGTCCCACCACCCCCCTAACATCTAAATTTCCCATTAACATCTAAAATATTTAAGAAAGGATTAACTTTTAAAGTACAAAATTCCATCACATCCAAAATAAGTTTTTTCCACTTTGAATCAAGAATGCACATGCAGTTGGGTTCAAATGTATGGACAACAAGCCAAGCTGATATAACACAGCACAATTACATTTATTTAATAGGTCTATTAAAAGTTTTTAAAATTATAGACCATCATGAACAATATTCGTGATGGTCTACAACTTAAAATACCTAATTAAAGACCTTTAAAAAAAATGCAAACCTATTGTGTTTTTCAGTTTCGCTTGATGTCATATACATATGAATTGACATTGCATATTGAACTATGGCCTCCTTCTACATTGCCTAAAACTAAGAGATTCACACAATTATTTTCACACAATCATAGGTTAATGTTGTGCTTCACTTAGTTTCGAGAATAGTTTACTATTTTCTACTAATTAGGGCCAACCACACGAAGCTCTTCCCCCCCCCCCCCAACATCTAAATTCCCCATTAAGATCTAAAATATTTAAGAAAGGATCAATTTAAAGTCCCTAGAATGTCCTCATCGCTTCCTACTACTCTCAAAGGAAGTTCATCTTCATTTCTCATGGGCAATTCATCACACAGGTACATCCACAAATGTCCTCATTAAGAAATAATAGTTCAAGTGAAATAAACATGTGAAAAATGAGAGAGAAAAAGAGGAATCTACTTATCGATAGGTGTTGCCATCGCATCTATGGCCATGCTACCTATTGAGTGAGTTTTTTTTTTTTTCCTATTGTGCTAAGATCTCTCTATTTATATACATACATACATACAAATCACTAGACTTGGTCTTTTGAGATGGTGGGACTAATATATAAACCTCAAAAAGGGGTTGCGTGATATGGTGGGGTATTAGGAAGATGGTTGTGTGAATGGCTAATCGAGCAAGTTACAAAAATTCAGGGTGTCAGTTGCAAGTAGTTTCACTAATTTGATAAGAGAATCAACTTTGGAAGTGGGATGATCAAAATTGGCATGCCCATCCTTATGAGAGATGTCTCTATCTCATAATAGAAAATTACCTCAAATGACAAGCGACAAATTATTAAACATATGGAAAATCAAAAGAACATTCGCCTATAATATTTTTGATGGATAAAAATATAATTTGGTGGAAAAAGCCATGAGCTATGTGGCTCCACATTGTGGCTATTCCACTGTCCAATATTGCAAACTCTTTACATTAAATATGAAGATCTTGAAATTAAAAAAGATAACTATTTGAGATCTATATTTTTGTTTTAGTGATAACAATATACAGTCTAATTTTAAGAAAAACAATAGTCTTAAATGTATATGATTAAATAATATAAAAAAGAGTACTAGCTGTAGTTGTATAATTCTAGTACTACTGATTATGTTAAACAAAATGTTTAATAAAAAAAGTATGAAGTAGCATAAATGGATCATCTGCTCAATCCTATTATGACTTAATGTGAATGCATCTGATCATTACCTGAATGATATTATGCATGAGATCTTTACACAATCACCAAGATATAATATAATCTATAAGTACAGATTTCTATATACTTAGTTTGGTATGAATACATTCGATTGAATGCAAGGATAATTGCTTGCATGAATTCAAGACATGAATGAGTAATTTAATTTAGCACAAGTACTATGCAAGTGTGTATGCATGCATGTAAAATAGTTCACATAGTGAATTGGTTTACGTACTTGCATGGACATATGCATACAATCAACATAATCAGTTATCCCTAAATTTGACCAAAGCTATTATATATGAACAATAGATACATGTTTAGAAGGAAGAGAAAAGAACATTTACATAAGTACCTCTTCTCCCCTTGAAGAAAATCACAGAGAAAGGGCACAAAGATCACAAGGGAACAACAACAAAATCCTAGATCTCCATTGATCTCCACCAACGTTTAGAGCTCTCCACCCTCGTTTAGAGCTTTCCACCCTCTTTTGTGCACAACTCTCCATAATAAATCAAAACAAGTGGGGAATGATTAATGTCATGTTTTCTTTTCTTTTTTGTTTATAAGCCACAATTCACAATCCACAAGATCTCTCTGTGTACATACATACATACATACATACATATATACATATATACATACATACATACATACACATACATATATACATACATACATGAAGACAAAAATGCACTTTCTAAGAGTTTACAATTGTTCAACAAAATTAATGTTTTACAAGAAAATACATTTGAAGAACTATTAGGTCAAAAGCAAGAACATGGTGTTGAAATAGTACAAAAAGTGCTTGACATGAGAGCTCCACAAGTGAGGGTATTGACCAATCTTGAAAACTTGAATGCTGAAATGAAAGCTATCAATGATAAAACACCTATGCTAGAGTTATAACACACTGTCAAGTTGATTTTACATAAGGTCGAGGTAGATATTCATAAGTTTGATAATCAAAATTTAAGGCACGAGAGCGAAGAAGGAGGAGCATCTTTAGAAAGAGACAATATGGTGGAAATAATAGCTAGACAACATAGAGGATATTATGGGAGCTACTGGATAGAATTTAGGAAAGTGTTGTGGTAGGTACTATGACATTGGAATTACTTGCAAGTGTCTTTGAGAATTTACAATCCAAATATCAAATTCTTATAAGAGTATTTCAATTATTGGCACAATCGCCTTGTGATGATCCCGAGTATTAAATGATTATAATAGTGTTTCAAGGTTGGGAACCACTTCAATGTCCTTTGCATGGTTTAGAGGTAATATTATTGTGGCTGAGGCTTTTGCAAGGGAATGAGCCTCATGATTATGGCATTTACACAGAAGTAGAACTTACTTCTTTCACTCCTCACACTCAACTCTTCAGTAAAGTTATTCTTCAATTCCTTGCATATGCAATTTTATCACCTTGGAAAATTGTATTTGATCCCGCTAGCTGGGAATAGTTGATTGATCATTTTATTGTACCTAGTTTGATGACAGTTCTAAAGGAATTTTTAGTCAACCTAGCTAATCAACAACTAGATCCATTTAACTAGTAATGGCTAGTTTCTTTCTAAAAATATTTGCTATGATATTTTTTGTAAAATTTCTTGCAAACTTTGCCCATTTTTCCTTGTCTACATTATTGTTGTGGAGGATCTTGAGGTAAGTCACTTAGCATAGGTTGAGTGAGTTTTATTTTTATTTTTATTTGGATTTTGGAATATGTATGCAGCTAGATAATTTTTTCTATTGTGTAGCTAAGATGTAATAAGCACCTTAAAAAAGATCTCTAAATATACATGTTCAGAAGGATATATAAATAGATACCTATTTAGAAGGAAAAGAAACCAACATTTACATACCCTTGAAGAAAATCACAAAGCTAGGGCATGGCAATGAAATTGTAGAGCAAGGGCACAACACAACAACAAAATCACAAAGGAAGGACACGACATGGTAACAAAATTGTAGAGCAAGGACACAACACTGAGATTGTAGAGCAAGGGTGTGACAATGAAACATAGAGATGACAAGGGCATGACAACGAAACATAGAGAGCACAAGGGACCGACAACCAAATCATAGAAGAAAGGCATTAAAATGAAATGCAAAGATCACAACAACGAAATCACAGAGCAACCTGGGCATGTCAATGGAATATAAAGATATATCACATGAATGAAATGTACCAAGTACATATGCATAATCACAAGTCTCATTCCCTAGAAAAAGCCATAACCTAGTTAAATATATGTATATACAACCCAACTAATTAGCAACTAGACCCATTTAACTAGTTATGGGTTGTTTCTTTCTAAAAATATTTGCTATCATATGTTTTTGTAAAAAGCCTTGCGAATTCTGCCCCTTTATTTTGGTCTGCATTATTTTTGTGGAGAATCTTATGGTAAGTTACTTAGTACAGGTTGAGTGAGTTATATTTTATTATTATTTGGATTCTAGAATATGTATGCAGTTGGATCAATTTTTCTATTGTGTAGCTAAGATGTAATAAGCACCTTAAAAATGATCTCTAAATATACATGTTTAGAAGGAGATATAAAGAGATACCTATTTAGAAGGAAAAGAAACCAACATTTACATACCCTTGAATAAAATCACAGAGCTAGGGAATGGAAATGAAATCATAGATCAAGGGCACAACACAAAAATGAAATTGTAGAGCAAGGGAACAACATGGCAAAAAAATCATAGAGTAAGGGTACAACATTGAAATTGCAGAGCAAGGGCATGACAACAAAATGCAGAGATGACAAGAGCATGACAACCAAATCACAAAGCAAGTGCACAACAATGAAACACGAAGATCACAAGGGCATGAAACCCAAATCACAAAGCAAAGGAATGTCAATGAAATGCAGAGATCATAACAAAAAATTCAGAGAGAAAGGGCACAAAAACAAAATATAGAGATATATCATAGGAATAAAATGCACCTAGAAAAAGAGCATGACAAATTTCAGCGCTCTCCACCCTCATTCAGAGCTCTCCACCTTTCATGTGTAGCTCTCCATAATCAAAACAAATGGAGAATGATTTATATCATGTTTTCTTTTATTTATTTTTATACTTACATGGGCATTGCAATTATGACACTTACACCTATATTAAAATGACATCAAGGAAAATTGCTAAAAAATAATATGAAAATCTCCACAAATTAGATTGTCATCACAAATTACTATTGTAATTTGACCCCAAATGTTGTAGTGTGTGCTACAAAGTCTGTTATTTACTCTAAAATACTAGTTACATTGTATCTAGACAAGACCACAAATCCTTTGAATGGAGAAGTCATTGGATATGAGATTTCCATGTATGATACTTGTGTGGGTGTAGAAGTACTAGACAAGAAGAGGTCTTGATCATTATTTTAAGCAGGGGTTTCTAAATTTTTTGATATGCTGATATTATAATAGAAAGTAATATAAAAACACTCCCACAATGAAAAAAAATGAACCCCAACTTGTAGAAGGAATGTGTATACAAGAAAAGACCAAAAAAGATTCATGTGTATCAAAAATACCTAGCATAAAATACTGGTGAAATGAAGAGAATCTAGAAAGTTCTCAAGATGAAAATTTTGACTCTTTTTCTAGATAAAAAAATTGAGCTTTAAAGAACAAGTTACACCCCCCGAAAGATTGAAGACATCAGTGGACTTAAAGTACAAAATAGTTACCAAACAGGAAATAATTTCAAAAAATACTTGTACTATTGTTTTCATCTCTAAATCAGCTTTTCAACACTTCATTTTGATCAATTAAAAACCCCTATATGCTCAAGTTATCACCAAAAAACTGGTAGGGCATCTGGAATGATAAATTTTTTTTTGTAAAATCCAAAAAAATTACTTAGGGGCTACAATTTTGGCCCTCAGTCTGCCATGTGACCATGGGCTAGGCATGGATGGGCTGAGTGGTATAATGACAAATCTTGGGCAAAGACACCAATAGAGCATCAATAGAAGCATGGTGGAGGTAGGGGCTGAGCAAAAGTTGGGCACGGGCACAGGAACAAATGGCACTGTAGGCGAAGTTCGGGCACGAGCATAGGAACAATAGAGTGTGGGCTACTCTTGGTGGGTTAGCGATGGCCGCTCCACCCTCTATAGTGGTGTAGCTTTTTTTAATCCCACAATCAGTACTTTAAAAACACTTTTTAAAAAATGCATTGAAATGTGTGCCAGATGTTGTACAACCCTGGTATGCAAAAGAACATTTGCCTCCCAAGTCAACGTTGTCCAAAATTGACAAACTTAATATGCAAATAAGGGTTTTGATGCCTTCTAAATCCAACCATGAGGTCTGTTTGGCCTCAAAGTGCTCCAAAAATTAGAGACCCCACTATTTTCAAAGAAAATACCCCAAAAATTCTAGATCTATTATCTCAAACCCTCATTCTTCTTTTTTTCCAAATACTAAACAAGCTACAACAGATCTAACTCTGATACCATGAAATATTTGAGCAATGGGTAAAAGCATAAACCTGTGTCATCTTTCATAAAAAAATGTGATATTAGAATGTGACAATTGAACATTAATGACAAAAAAAATGGTATTTGTGTTTAAAATATAAAGATGATGTAAACTGATGAAATGTGTAGAATTGGATGAATTTTATTTTTATAATTTTTTTGAGTAAGAATTTATTCATTTTATTTTATTTTAAAGTCCCTTTTTTAACCGTAAAAATATAGGGTGTAGTTCCCGTCAAACAAGAATATGCAAATCATTTTTTTTGGTTCTGATTTGAAAATATCTTATAGATGACATGTATAGCTAGTGAACAAAAAAAGAAATGATTATTTTTTATGTATATTTTCTTTGTTATAAGTACTCAAGTTTGACCTTATCATAATCTAACAGTTTTTTTCTCTCGTCAAAACTTCCCTATCAAATCTATACCTTCTTGAAAAAAATTACATACTCGTGAAGAGGATTCTCTCCTCTAGAGATAAATATGTTATTTTAATTTTTTTGATATTATTTACTATTTGTTTTCCTTTTTTGAGGGAGCATCTTCTGAAATGTTGAAATATCGACTTATAATATTTTGAGATTATAACATACTATAAGTAATCAAAACACTCAAAAATTTATATAATGATGATATTGAACCTGAGATCTATAAAAGGGTATTTTTAGTTTTTGAAAAAAATTGAGTTTTGATAGAGAAATGAGATTTGACCAAAACAGGTTTTGGTATCATAAATGGTGACATAGATCTATGCTTTTACCCCAATACAAATCCAAAAAGCACGAAGAATATCTGCATGTAAGAACCTATCACAGAGAAGAGGCAAGTTTTTTCTTTAAAAATATGCAAATTGTATTATCAGATTGAAAAAAATGAGAGATAATTACAAAAGATCAATCCTTATAGAAGGAGATCAAAAACCTAAAAGGAAAACTCTAAGAGGTAAATGACATTCAATAATTATGAAACTAAAATGCAAAGTGCATAAAGTGAAATCTTAAGAAGGGATAGGCAATTTAATAAATGAAATAAAATTAATGCTTTACTCTACCAATTGCCAACATTTATTATTTTGGATGTTTTGTAGGCACACAATTTAGAATATGTTATGTGTGAAAGGGTCACAAAATGATCATTTTAAACTTTTTCCTTGTGTGCACGCAAAAGTCAAAAAACGATAATCTCAAAGTGTCACCCAACACTTACTTAAAGAAGGCCCAACAATTATACACTAAACTATCCTAAAAGATTGTCAATACTTATGCCCAAATGTCATAGAAATTCTCAAAATGGGAGTACAAGTAGGTGGCTATTAGTACATGATATATTCATTCATGTACTTTTAGCTATCATTTTTTTGGTCTTCCTAAAGTTACTATGCGGTTAGGCATGGGAAAGGATTGAATGGTACATAAAAAATGTGGGTGGATATTGGTGTTCCTTCTTAAGTAGGTTGATAACAGTAGTCTTATAGTAGTTTGCCAAATTGTCATTTCAATAATTATTCACAAAATGATTCCTTTAAATTTAAAAAAGAAACCAATTATGTGATGCCACATCACCACACCATTAAACAAGAATTAAGGAACATATATTTGATAGCATGAATGATGATGATATTCCTCTAGGGGATTATATTAGGATTTTTGGAGACATGATTCAGTGGTTAGGTATTTTATTCTTGACAGTGTTTGTCATTGATGTCAACATACTTGATATTCTGTGAAGACTGGCAGAGTTATAGAGGAAGAAGTGTTTATCATGTTTCAAGGAGTAAAGGTAAGATTGTGTGCACTTGAGGATATGTTCATCATTATGTTTAGATGCTACATCTATGATCACGTACAAAAATATTAAGATGGATTTGAGCTATGAGGATTTTAGTGAAGATAGCTTTCAAACAACCACTCTGGAAAGTAGGTATTGTTGTTTTGATTCTATATCCTCACAAGTATGGAATTGGCTTAAGTGGACTGAGATAAAGATTTAAGACTTGACATAGATGCCTTGGTTGACAGGGCATAATCAGATGATCATTATGTAAAAAATTATGAATACTATAAGTCGACAGTTTTTTGGTAATCTTGAAAAGTGTAAAATCATAATGTAATGTGTATTGTAATATCTTAAGGTTCTCCTATAATGTTATTGTAAATTGGGAAAGCCTCAAGGATAAAAAAATAATTTACTTTACACTGTTACATTTGGGTTCAATTTTTGACCTTTATTGGTCAAATTTTCGACCCAATTTTTGACCAAATTTCGACCAAATTCAACCAACCCATTGGTTGATATTTTTTTGGTCAAAATTTTGACCAACTAATCTATTGGTCGAAAACCCAACAAGCCATTGTCTAAGGTCATGCAGGAATTGGTCAAAATTTTGACCAATGAAGGTCAAAATTTTGACCAGTAAAGGTAGAAATTTTTTTTCATGTTGGTGGAAATTTTGACCAACAAAGGCAGAAAAAATTTTAGGTGTTGGTGGAAATTTTGACCAATGAAGGTGGATATTTTGACCAACAAAGGTGGAAAAAATTTGAGGCGTTGGTGGAAATTTTGACCAATAAAGGTAGAAAAAAATTTAAGCATTGGTGGAAATTTCGACCAACAAAGGTAGAAAAAAATTTAGGTGTTGGTGGAAATTTCCACGAACAAAGGTCGAAAAAAATTTAGGTGTTGGTGGAAATTTCCACCAACAAAGGTCGAAAAAAATTTATGCGTTGGTGGAAATTTCCACCAATAAAGGTCAAAAAACCCAAGCATTGGTGGAAATTTTGACCAATGAAGGTGGAAATTTCTACCAAGAAGAAGGTGTAAATTTTTTTTAGGCATTCTATAAAACAGTTCACATGTCTTGCCTATGATACGACATTTTACATGCATCCTACATTCTCTCATCCGGCTGATGATGGATTACGCAAAGTGATCTGAAACCATGATTCTAAAAAACACACACAATCAAATCCAAAGTGAACTTACATTACAAATGGATTATGGAAATATGATATTGTTACTTTTACATGCATGTCTACCAAGACAAATATATGTTTAAGTTGTGATTGTCTTTGTAGACATGCGTGCAATTTTACCAATATCATATTTCCACAATCCATTTGTAGTGCAAGTTCATTTTAGATTTGGTTGTGTGTTTTTTAGCATCATGGTTTCAGATCACTCTGCATAATCCATCATTAGCCAAATGAGAGAGAGTAGGATGCATGTAAAATGTTGTATCATAGGCAAGAAATGTGAACTGTTTTATAGAATGCTGCAAAAACATCGACAATAACTAATATGAAGAATATATAATTAGTTATACAATTGAGAAAAATCATGTACCGGTGAGTTGGTCAAAATTTCAAGCAAAAAAATTTCACCAATGGGTTGGTTGAATTTGGTCAAAATTTGGTCAAAATTTGGGTCAACAATTTGACCAATAAAGGTCCAAAATTGAACCCAAATGTACTAGTGCAAGTATGCTCGCCAAGTTGACTCTTTGAGTTCGGTCATCAAGTCACCCCACCAAAGTGCCTCATCAAGGTCAATCTTTAGGTCTGCTCATCGAGCTTGCTCACCAAGTCGGCTCGCCATGTCGCGTCTCTAAGTGGCCTCGCTAAGTCGGCTCGCCAACTTGCCCCACCAAGTTGCCACTTTTAGCCCACTCACCATGTTTAATTTTGAAAATAACATCTAGTTACCAAAAATTAACATATTAAGTCAATGATTAAATGGAAAACAGAGTAAGAAGGTATAGAAAATACCTTTCTCCTCCTACTGCTTTGATACTATGTAGACCAAAAAATTTAGTGATCAATGTGCTTTCATAAGTATGAACATGATTATAGTAATTTGGAAGCATATGAAGAAGTACCTATAAAATGGTCACACTAGTAAACAATGAAGAAAAGAAAAATAATAGGATGCTGAAACCCTATGGAACATTAAGGCAAACTGAGGAATCCCACAATATAAAATTTGTGTACCTTACAACTAGCATTAGTTGGCTACCACACCTAAATGTATAGCTTAAAGGACTCGTTTAGTTACAGCTAGCATCTTAAGATACAAAGATGCATCAATTTCCAAGGATGCTGACAAAAATTGCCAAATAAACTAAGAACAATAACTCCCACTTTCTTCGACTAATTGCAAAAATTGCATAGATGAGACTAAATTAGTATGCATGGTGTTTAAAATGTAAATCTCTTGTACACCCAAAACCAAGTGTGGCAAATTCAAAATTTTGTGAATCCAATATGTCTAGGGACAAACACACAAACTCAACATTATATTTCAATACAGTCTTCTTCAATAAAAAAAAATTGACTAAAAATAAATACACATTTTAAAATCAAATTGTTTTCATCATTCAAGTATTAAACATATACATTTTTTATTCTCTTGTTAGTCTGACTCTAAATTTCTTGTTAGCAAAATCAATAAACATTACAAGGCATATCCATATAAATGTAAAATATTGAGCAAGTCACTAGTCATATGCTTGAATATGCAAATAAATATGTGAACCTAATTCCCAATTGCAGATTGAGCATTAAGTCATAATTTATGTGCCCTTTATAGATAATTTCACCCGGTCTCTTACTTTCATTTTGCTACCATTTATGCCCTCTTTTCATAGCCTTGGAAGGCACATTTATTCTGGATACCTCATTAATCAAAACTCCTTGAACATATTCTCTCTTGACAGCAGATTGCACAGGAAAATTTTTGGGATCACAAGTTCTGACACCCTCGTCATTATTATCAAATTCCTCACTACTTGAGCTTCTTATCCCATCAAAGAAAAAGGTTCTTACTATTCTAGATTCAAGGGTTTTTGAGGATGTTGTTTTAGAGCTAGGGACATAAGAAGTATTCAAATAAACCTCAAAATTAGACATAGAAGAGCTTCTCTCCTTCCAACAAGATTGCTCATCAACGGAGAGATCGTCATGCTGATCCACATTGGAAGGCGAGGATTCCAAAAGGTGGCATAGCCTAGTTTGATTACCACATGCAAGATAAAATGTACCTTTCCCATCTTTGAGCCCCTTACTCCAGGTCCCCATATAACAACTCCCATCTGCCCATCTGTAGACTCCATGGCCATGCTTCAACCCATCAAGCCATTGCCCATGATATTTATCCCCATTGGTCTGACTCATAATCCCCATTCGATCATGGGTTTCCACCATACCTTCTAACTTATCATAAAAGGCAACAAGGTTAAGCCTGCTAAGGTTGGCATGAAAATCTAGCTTCTCTTTTTCTTTCTTGAAAATTACTTCTTTGAAGGCATCATAGTATACAATCTTCATCCTCACACATCTGTTTCTATAATCTCTTAGTCTTTCCATGTGTACCGCTTCCTCCAATTTCACCATTTCTGCCTTTAGCTTATTAATGTTCTCCATGAGCTTTTCCTCCACCTCCCCTGCCGCTCTCAAGCAAAGACTGGCCTGGTAAGAAATAAAAAGAACAATTCTCAGTACATATTAATTTAACAACCAAATTGTGCATCACAAAGCTTTTCATAGTTAGACCTAGTTTCATATGTACCAATTTACTATGGATTGATGTTTTCTACTTATGTATAAATATATTCCAACTATAAGACAATTATTAGGATTCAATTATATCATTTTTGAATCCAATCTATTGATTCATTTACATGAATAAATGATCGGTTGTATATAAAATTCTATGACTTTTTAGTTGAATTTATGAACTCATTTCTCATGAGTAGCTATATATGAGAATCTCTCTCATGAGAATGATGGTAGTAGATGGATGCAATAAAAAGACAAATAAAGAGGAAGGCAATAAATGGACAAGTTATTATGGATTAGTTAAGTGGGTTCTTATCACTGATTACTTATGAAAAATAGACCAACAAATTTAACTAAAAAACTACACAATTAAATTCTAGTTCTAGAAGTATCATAATTTAACTTGCTGTGAAAAAAATCAAAACTTTACATACTAAACAGATAAAAGTAGTTTTCATTTTAGAAATTATAAAAAAATAAATTAAAATATAGATCAAAGTCTAAATGCTAAATCCACCATTCACTCTTGCAGGTTACATCATATATCCAATGATAGGCTTCCAAACTTGATTGCTAAGTAATCTGTAGTTCTCTTCAGCTGGCTGAATTAACAATTTAACACTAAATTCTATTCTTCTAGACCCAATTCTACTCTTCTATCAAATCAAGCAAGTGAAAACTAAATTCTATTTAGGAAATTGCATTATGAGTACAATGAAGGATAAAAAAAGTTCTTAAAAAACCAAGCAAGATGACAAATTAGAGGACATTTTGAAACTGGCCTCCATCTTTTCTGTTTTGGCTTGCAAATAATTAAAAAGTAAGATGAATAATGTCAAGAAGCTTAATTGAATTCCAAGCCCAAGAGCATCTAGTTGGACTTCCATGGTAGAAGAAGGTGCATCTTGTGATAAGGGAAGCATAGAAAGCCCTTACAAGTTAACACTGCTTGTGTCAGCATGGAAGACTGCATCATACCCAGTGTGATTTGAAATATTAGCCTAATCTTGGGTAGTAAATAGGGAATTCAATAAGAATGGTTGCAAACATAGAATTCAAGAAATGAATTCATTGATATGTGTAACATTTTAACTGATGATAAAAAACTCTATAAAATTACCAGGAGTAAAGGAACTTCCTTGATAGGAAGCTCTGCTCCAAGATCCCCTTGAGATACCATAGCCTAAAGAAGAGGAAGGAAGAGACAACTATTAGAATCCTAAACAACATACAAATACCATAAAAAAATCAATACATGCATAACTTGAATGAGTGTGGCTAAAAATGAAGGTGGCTATGACCATTCGCATGCAAGCAATGTGTAAATTCTTGTCATAAATAGACTAAATGAAAGAAAACATTCAATAATGTCCAAGGGACCACTAGCATATAAATATCAAAAAACCTCCAACGAAGTACTTTCATAAAAATGTAAGCTTATACAACTGTATATTGTAGGTAGTAGTAGATAGAAGAAAAGGGAATAGAAACATAGGAACAAGGATCCAAGAAATTTTTGATTTTGGAGAATCAAATGGAGCACTAGCATTCAAGATAGATGCTTCTGTAGGACAGAGACTAGGACAAAGACACATAACTTATATTCACCACTACAAGTCACTTGCACAATATCTGGGTGCTCCAACCTTGTATGGCCATCAGAAATGGACACTTGCATTAAAGAATGGTGCCCTTCCCTCTACAAATCACATAATTGGACACATGTACTAAAGAATGGAGATCCTATAGACCGAGAACACAAACTATTTTGTAGAAACACTAATCCATGACAATTCTACACTCTGACATTGGTGTTTGGACAAATAGTGGAGCCTTGAATACTAAGAGATGCATGATCATTCATAGTTTAATCAAATTGACATATAAACTACTATATGGACTCTGGACATCTGGAAAGCTAAATATTTACCTGAATAGGGACAAAACACAAGGGTGTTGTTGTTTGGGAGATTATCTTGGTCAGTTCTCTAGGTGGTATCTTTCAACCTCAATTGAGCTGATTGAATATTTGGGTGTGTGAGATATGCTAGAGACTAGCCAAATACTATTAAGTGGTGTTTACGAGAGACAAAACAAAAAATCTTGAATACCAAGTTCAAAAGAAGGTAAAAATTAACAAAAAAAATAAGATCATTGTTTCTTAGCTATTGAAATCTAACTTGTAAGACAATGTTTCTTAGCTTTTAAAACCTAGGTTGTATCCTATGTATTCAAAAGCTGGCATCTCATACCCAAACAAAAGGTGACAAGATGGAATCAGAGCTAGAATGAACCTAAAGCTAACCCTAAATTCTTCTCAAGGTAGCATTGACAAAAATTATGGCAAATAGAAGATCTTTTCCCATGCATGGTATGACAGCTGCACAAAAATACCCATAGCCCTTGCATGCCACAAAATCTCTATTAGGAATTGGAAAAGCTTATTTCCTCTAGCAAAAAAATGTTTCTTGACAGTTCAGAACTTCTATGACCTTTTTTGTGAAGCTTAAATATGGAGAGGACAAAGAAAACAAAGGCATTATTTATGAGATTGAACTAATGTCAAATTTATGAATTATGACAGTAGAATCTGAAGAGAATTCCATGTTTAAATACATACACTAAAATTTCATAAGCATAAGATACCAACAAGTCTTGCATGGGAATGTACCTAGTACAATCAATTATGAGAAGTTATGATGACATAAAATTTAATATCATCCCAAACTTTATCTGCGAAAAAAAAAGACAAGAAATAGATTTTATCAAATACCAAATTAAGCTATCTCAGATCCTGTGTTGGTCAAAACAACTCATCACATATACAAGTAACAACAAAATACAAATATTACACATATTTCAAGATTGATAAACATATCATTCAATTATATTCTAGGTAACTTCAATCAATCAATATTAGGTATAAAAAAGGGAAATCACAATGAAATCAAAGTCCCTAAGAAAGAAGCAAACTGAGATGTACATGTCAATAAGCAACAAAAATCTAATTTGCTATGCATGCCTGAGAGTTGATAAAATGGTCTTAACCTGTAATGGAAGGCAGGGTAGCACTTTTTCCACGCACATTTAAGTGTCATCATGATTTAATCTCTCCTCCATCAATTACTTCACAAATTATAGAATCTGATGTTTTTGACTTCGCTTGTAGTGACATCATCCCCCCAGAGAAATTCAAATAACGATAAGAAATAGAAAGCTATGAAAATGTTGCGAATAACATTACTAACTCTGTTCTTTTCAGCTAATAAATGAATTTTCAAGCCAACACAAGAGAACATACCATCAACAAGTAGTGTGTCTCCTTTCTCCACATCATTCACAAAATCATCATAATTCACGCTTACACAGTCTTTAGAGCCCACTCCTCTTTTGATTGTGAAAGTAAACTCTTGGCCCTTTGTGAGCATGATAGGCTGTGGTAGATCTCCACTTCTAACTTCAAGGCCCTACAATAAAATGATCTTTTAATTTATTGTTTGAGCAAATGATTAACTCAAAAGACATATCAAAAAGGGGGTTATCTGATAAATTGCACCTAAAACACAAAAAATGACTATTAATAATGTAGATGTATTTTAATTTAGGATGAAAAGAAAGTGAAACTGATTTCAAATCTACATCTTTTCTAATTGGCTAACAGTATTGCAATATGAAAATAATGCACATTATGATGTTTTCAAATAGTTAGTTCCAGCAACAACCTATATATAATAAAGGAGTTTCAACACCTATGCAACTCTAGATGAAAGCAAATCTTGTATGATCTTAAAGATTTCATGCATATTGATAATATTCTGCTATTATAAGATTTCATGCATATTGATAATAATAAACTTAGATATCATTTATAAAACAAACTCTCAAACATTAGCGGTAGAAAATGCTTCCTATTTAAATTACCTACCAAAAAATAAGCATCTCACATTGCAGATTAAAGCCCAGAAATAGTTATAGGAAATGCATAGAGACAAATCTGAGCCTAGATCAAGATAGCTCAAGTCCATACGAAATGTCTCAATGATTGAGTTTCTATATATAGTTATCTTATTTTAGGGCACCAAAATGGGTTTTATCCCATCACACAAGTAAATGATCTATTAAAATATCCTAGATTTGTAATTATAAAGCTTTGCTTCAAACAAAATGCCACAATCAAATTGTGAACTAGAGAATAGTGGAAGACCACACAGGCAATTACTTCCCACAAATACTATGATAAGAAAAGATAATGCTCATGTTGGTCTAATTTTTTGCGTATCAAATTTTCTTTGAATCATAAAAAAAATAGATGAGAATCCTCTGGTAAGTCATAGGGTTTTAAGTTTTTGTCTAGTGTATTTTGATACCTTTGAAAGTTTGTTAAAAACCCTAGGTTTGGCTTTTAAAATTTACCCTGGCGTGAATTCTTTTTGAAAAAAGGGGGTGTAGAATGGATATTCTTCTCTTGCCTATTTGGATGTCATGGCTGAGTCTTATGAAAAAGGGTTTTAGTCCTATCGTCGGATCTGATTTGAATCCACAGTTGTCGCATACTCGCTATGGCAAGATGCTCATATGTTACACATAGCAAGATAATGATCAACGGAAAATTACTTGTGATACTGAAAAGTGGAATCCGATGCCTCAAAATGTGTTGATGGGATGATCTTATGACTACGTGATACGTCCTAGACCTATCAGTTTCAAGAAGGAATGCATGTGGGAAAAGACTTGCAAGTGGTGTCACCGGAGTTCAAAATTATCCGACGATTCGCCAAGTCACTAACATGAAATACTTGCGATTTGCTGGTGGCGATATAGCGAATGCCCAGATGGCACTGGTTAAATAGCCACGAAAATGTACCGGCTAAATAGCCTGTGCCGTTACCTCCCTTACTTTCGTCAGCTCTTACAAAATGTACTGCCCTACACGATTTTGGGTTGTGTCCTTTTAAATAGGCCTGGGGCAACATGAGGGTGGGGAAAAATATTTATGGGGCCCTAAGCCCACGTGGTTGGAAGTTAGAAGTTTGTGGCCGTGGGCGGTTAGTGTTAGGGGTTTGGGGTTATAGTGTAAGTTCTAGTTTTAGTATAAGTTAGTATATATATATATAGTTAGTTAGTTTTGATTATGTTTTTATTTATATATATATATATAATTTAATTAATATGTGTCTTTTAAAAATTAGTTTAGAATTAAGTTAGTTTGTTTTTATTTAAAATTATTTAAATTAATATTAAATTAAGATTAGTTTTAAATTTAAATTAGTATTAGATTAGTTTAATTTTAAGTTATTATAAATTTAATTTAGTTTTTACTTCTTAATTAAATTTATTGTTTGTGATAATTAATTTAGTTTTAGTTTAAAGATAGATTAGTTATTTAAAATAAGTTTAAAATTTAGATTTTAATTGTTAGGTAGTTTAATTTAAATGTTTTAAAACATTGAAAATTTATTGTTTGAAAGTTAAGTTAGTAGTGTTAATGTCTTAATTTTTATTTTTACTTTTTATTAATTTTAGTATTATGAGTTGTTAATGAGTAGTATCAGATTTTAGATAGTTTTTAAAAAATTTAGGTTTTTAGTATGTTTTTAAATTAGGATATTTGGCAATAGAGTTGTTTGTTTTATATTAAACAAAGTGTTAGTTTAAATGATGTTAATTAGTATATACTTTTTTTAGTGGAATCAAATATAATTGCTTTAAAAGCATAGTTGTGTTAGTATTATTAGATAGTATCATTGTTAATTTAATTTTTAGGATTGTATCTTATAGACCAAATTCAACATATAATTATCTCTTCTTACACAATAATAAATTTACTTATCTATTTACCTTTATAATATATTTTGAAAATTATATAAATATTATTAATTCTTATTTTCAATTAAATTTTATCAAAAAAAACTAATAATTAATATAGTGAAGTTGTAAACTTGTAATAAATTAAATTTTAAATAGGAAATTTTTGAAATAAATTTTCTAAAATTTAATTGATATAAACTCTTGGAGAACTACTATGCTAAATCTATGTTCATAGTTTTTTAAATAAAAAATGATATAATATTTAGCTGAAACTTTAATAAACTTATTTTATACTCTAATTATTAAATTTAATTATTTTTAATTATTTTAAAAATAAATTTATATAATAAACTTCTCTATCTAAAATTTGATACTACTCATTAACAACTCATAATACTAAAATTATTCCCAAATATCCTAATTTCCTATTTAAAATTTAATTTATTACAAGTTTACTACTAATGTTTGCAAGAGCAAGACTGCAAATTAGAATCCTAAGCAGAAGTTCATGGGTCACTTCCACAAATGCAACAAACAAGGACATCAAGCACATGAATGCAAAACCAAGACCTTGAGCACACAAAGATTTGAAGGATACTCCTATAACTATCAGAAGTATGGAGATAGAGCATATGAGTGCAAATCCAAGCCTAAGTGGTCATCAAACAAATAGACAAAGGTAAATCACAATGGAAAATCTTATAATTAGGATTACAATACTAGGTATAGTTGTCACTACTATCAAGAGTATGGACATGTTCCTAAGAATTGCATAAGAACGCACTTTAGAAGTGACTACAAAAAATGGTTGAGTCAACTATATGTTTTAGTTGGTTGAAGATTGGTCACATAAGTAAGAATTTCCCAACAAGGTCAAAAGTGCCAAGCAGTGATTCAACAAAGGCAAAGAAAAGGAAAATGTTGATAATGTCAAAGATGAAATGAAAAATACATGGAAGAGAAAGGAAGATTGCAGCACATCAAGTTCTGATGGGATCTCTTCACCCAATGGGTCAGTTGATGACACCATCTCCAACTAAGAAATCAAGAGGTATGTGTGGGACTGATATTGAAATAATATATCATAATTATTTCCAAGGACTTAGTTTTGAAAAGATTATATTTTCATGAAGAAAGACGCAAAGTTTTGTTTAGAATCTTGAAGAAATCTTTTAGTTTTTCAATTTTCATGTTACTGTCAAGCATGAAAATTTTTACTTAAGTTGTTGAGTGAGATCTAGTTGATATTGAGCTATTATAGGTGATAGTGTTGACCAATCTCATAGTGATTATTGAGCAAGAAGTAAACTTCATGGAAGCTCAATGAGTTGAAATTTCTATTCAAGTCGAGCTTATAGTTGTGTAAGGAGTGGGCATTAATTACAAAGTTCTGAGGTCTCACTAGTACATTTGGGCTCATTTTTTGACCTTTATTGGTCAAAATTTTGACCCATTTTTTGACCAATCTTCGACCAAATTTGACCAACGAATTGGTCGATAATTTTCTGGTAAAAAATTTGACGAACCTACTGGGTGGTCAAAATTTCAACCAATACGTTATTCAAAAAATGTCCAGGTTGTTGAGCCATTTTTTGCCATTCATTGGTCAAACTTTTGACCAATGCTTGGTAGAAATTTGTGGGGCATTGGTCAAAATTTTGACCAATGCATGGTAGAAAACTAGATGGCACTGGTTGAAAACTTTTTGGTCGAAAATTCAACCATCCAGTAGGTTGGTCGAAACTTTGACAAATACAGTGGTTGAAAAATGTTGGCGTTGTCAGCGCATTTTCTACCATTCATTGGTCAAACTTTCGACCAATGCTTGGTAGAAATCTATAGGGCCCATATCATGGACAGCAATATCATGGACCCACTTTCCATGTACTAGGTACGAAGATTTATGATCGTGAGATTGAGCTAGGATCAAAGGGTGGGGTTGAATCGCTATGAAGAAGTTCTCGGAAGTTAAGTATAGCAAGTTAGTGAGTGTGGCCCACTACTGTTGAAGTAAAATTGTTGTCCACAAGATCAAGTCTAGATCGATGACGCTCGTTGACTCGCTATAAAGAGATGTGCAAAAATTAGGTATAGCGAGTTAATGAGCAATGGACCCACCATCATGTTCTTAACAGTTGTTTCAATTTTCTACCACACGATTAAAGTAAGATCAGTGATCATAGCTAGCTCAGTATGGAAAGGTGCTCGAGAATTATGTATAACGAGTTAGCGAGTTGATGACACGTGTGCATAGTCATGCATGGGCCCGATTTGAAGCGCTAGCCTTGAAGGAAAGGTAGAGGTGGAGGTGTTTTATTGGCTTGACTGCCAATGTGTTAAGAAGAAAGTTGAGTTAGCTTAGTTGTCATTCCCAGATCGTAGGATTTTTCAAGGATCAATGACACAAGTTTAAAAAAGAAAGTGTGATGCCACTCTATTTTTCTATTTAGCGCATTTATGATAAGTGAAAGCTTCGTGTGTGGGAGAAACAAAGTATAACATAGAGATTTTCATTAATTCCAGTCCCACGCGAACAGATATTACAAATTTTTTGAGCACAAGAGCCTGATTGATTATGTCATGTTAAGCCTGGTAAAGATGTGAAACTATTCTTCTATCGTTCGAGAGAAATTTTAGAAGTTCAGAGAAGAACAAGTTCAACAAGTCAAGTAAGTACTCATATTATAACCTCTGTGGCATTCCAATTCTCTCAATACTGTCAAAATGCCTCCTAAGAAACCATTCTCTGGGAAAATTAATTATGTGGATAGGAATGTCCACGATGATTTATTAGAATTACTCCCAGAATGTACTGTACAGCCTGCACAAGTTAAAAAGTTAATTTCCTTAAACCCTAGGCTTAAAATTGGTGATGGCCTATATGACAAGGGGAACTGGGTTAGGGATGCAACAACTACTCAAACTGGCCTTATCTTGTTTAAAAAGTGGTTTTTGGAAAGAAAGGTGTTTACCCCACATGCTAATGTCTGGAATTTTGATTTGGGAAAGTTAGTAGTCCCAAGTGTTTTCATGGATTATGATTTGCTTGAAGCCATTTCTAAGAATTATGACCAAGCCATTAGGGTTGTAAGAATATAGAATGGTGTGCCTCTGGTCTAAATTACTCCTGAAGAAATTAGAGAGGTTTTTCACCTGGAACCATTATCAGACTACCATGTACAAATCAATCTGCTAGAATTAGAGAATGAATATAAAGCAAAGAAGGATGTAATTAGGGGAGGTGCACTAAGGGCACATATTGGTACAATAGGAACTTTTCCAGTAATTACTGCGGCCTCTAGAGAGCCTTTTAAGAAGAGTCTTTTCACTTCCCGGGCTGTAGAGATATACATGACCTTATGTCGAGTTTTTGGTGAAGATGAGCAAGAATTTATGCCCATTGGTTTCATGTACATGATGGTTCGGATTGCTTGCTTCGGTGTAGATGTTATTTTTGATTTTGCTTCCTTTTTGGCTGAAGAAATTCACATTGGTTTAGTTGGGATTGCGAAGGGCAAGGTGGAAAAAACTTTTGGTCACTACTCTCTATTAATGCATATGTTTTTGTTTAAAGGAGTGACATATTTTGGTAATGAGATGGAACTAAACAGAGAGGAGAATGGGGAAATACTGACAGTCTAGTTGTGGAGTGCAGATATGACCTGGGATGCAAGTAATGCTAGTTTTGTCAGATTTGATGGATATTTTGTTGCTAAATTGAGATGCCTCATATTGAGTGACAATGCCAGAATCCCTAGGGTACTAATGAGTCTCATCAGGCCTATGGATAACCCCCATGACTTGAAAGTTTCACATAATTGGGGAGATATCATCCCCTACCCTATTTCTACTATTTTTAGAATCTATGGTTTCAAGGGGAACCCTCATGTTTTGCCTTACCAAATTCCTTTGAAGGTGGGAATGGCTAAAGTTCTATGGTAGTTAGGGGGAGTGGAAGAAATTTTTTTGTTGAAAAGGCAATTAGGATCAATTTTCCCTACCTGCATAGTGGCCCATCAGTTTGTGATTACAAAAGGGGGATGGATCTTTTTGCATAAAATCTTGGAGTAGTATATGATGGCTGTCTCTCATCACCATTTTTGTGATTCTGAGGGATTTTTCAATCAGATGTTGAGGCATAGAATCAAGTTGGGACCGGTTAGGCACGATTCTTATTATCCAGAGGATATTATAAGCAATGAATTCTCATTGCAGGAGCAGGAAACTAAAAAGGAAAAATTGAGAGTTTATTCCCGAGTCTTAGAATTCATTCATTGTTTTGATAATAAATATGATCCTTTAGATAATGCTATTACAGAGGCTGACAAAATAAGTAAGCTCATGAATACTTTCCCTGAAATAATGGAGGTCATGAATGAAAATAAACAATTTTTTATTGATTCATATCCTAATAAGGCCAGAGAGGTCATGAAGAGGTTGGCTTTCACTCCAAATGTGAGAACTGATAAAATTATTGTACAAAAGAGGCCTGGATATACTATAATTCAGAATAAAAGGGTTCCTATAGACAAGAGCAAACAAATAATAGGATCTACCAGTATCGCCCAAGAGGAGAGACCTGAAGACCCTAGTCCTAAGAGGGAAAAGGTAATGACAGAAGAAAGGCCTCAAGATGAGGAATATTCACCCACCTAGTCCCCTTTGAGGATTGGAGAAGAGCAGCTCACTGGTGAACAGGTTGAACAAATGGGATCACAGGGAGATATTTTTATTACTCAAGCAGAATTAGATGAGGGTAACCCTCCAGAACTTCCTCTCCCAAGTTTGATCTAACAATAGTTGATTATAGAGGCAGGGAGTTGGACCCTGTATTAGAGCAGGCAAGTCATCAATTTTTGACTAATGACAGTTTTGTCAAATCAAGGGCTTTTCAGCAGTTTGCATGAAGGACAAACATGAACGTTTTCGAGGAGAAATGTAAAAAGATGAAAACAGAGCATCTAGAAATGGATGAAACTTCCATGCAATACCAAATTAAAGAAGAAATGATGAAGGAATTGCAAAATATAAGCCCTGAGGAGGGGAGGAAAATGATAAAGGCATCTAACTTTTTATTATTTCCCAAATGGGATATTGCAGATGCATTAATTTTCAATTCTGTTTCAAGTAGATTGGAGTTGCAAGACCCAAATAGAAGAGACTTCCAAGGCACTTCATTCATTGAAGATCAAGCTACATTTGAAATGTCCCTTTTTTTGATTTTTTATGATATTTCAAGCCTCTAATTAGATTTTCAAAATCAAACAACCAATATTACAAAGATCCACCAATTTCTCAATAAACCCCAAATCGGGTATGTCTGAAATAGTGCCAAAAAACTTCACAACTTCACATATTATTAATAAATCTAAAAATGGACATTTAAAAAAAAAATTCAGCAGCATAATTTCCTACAAAATTAAATTTCTATATCTATATAGCATTTACACAACAGCTCACACACGTAGGACAAAAACTATGCTCATCGAGCTCTCGAAATTAACACAAAAATGCCCGAAAACACCACAAAAACACTAATAATATATCTCAGAAGTTTAACCATGTCCCAATACATATATTGAGCTCTATTTTAACATCTTAAAGTCTAAAATATAGCAGAAACCCAAACTGATATGAAATACTCAACCAAAAACACCAAACTCTTACAAAAAATACACCCGAAAACCCACAAATTTGCAATGTTTAGCACAAGGGAAAACTCTGCATGAGCTTGCACATGGAATGGCTTCAAAATACTATCCTTAGCCTTCCTAGAAACCTAAAAACTCCCATCTTTGGGTCTCCTTCTCCATAGGTTTGGCAGCCTCTGAAGAACAACAAAGCAATAAGCAAAAATCAAGTTTTGAGATGAGCCCAAAATTCCTCCAAACCCCTTAAAAGAGGGCATAACCCTAACTCACGTCCAAGAGGGGTTAATAAAATATAATTTAATAATAATTTTTATTTATTAGTCCATTGGTTTCCAAAGATTAGCCCCTTTTTCCAAAACTTCACCTTTTTGGAGCCTGCCTGCCTTAGCAAAGTTTATTATTTTTAATTATTTGAAAAGGGGACATGACAAGTCCTCCCCTCCCAAATATTGCTTGTCCTCAAGAAATAAAGGTTGGAATTCTCAAGAATATGTGCTCCTTCCCAAGTTTCATTCTCTAGTGGTAATCCTTTCCATTTGATCAAATGCTCTATGACGCTCCTGTTTTTCAATCTTTTCTCTCTTGTATCCAAAATCTCTTCTGGTATCAAAACTAATTTCCCTTCATCATCAAGAAGTGGTAATTTTGTAGATACTATGGTTTTCTGGCCTAGAACCTTTTTTAGGAAAGATGCATGCAAAATATTATGTATTTTTCTTTTTGGTGGGAGCTCTAATTCATAAGCTACCTCTCCTACCTTCTTGATGATCTTATAAGGCCCATAGAACCTTGGCTTGAGTTTCTCTGCCCCACTCCTCTTCAAGGTGCTTTGCTTATATGGCTAAAACCTAACAAATACCAAATCTCCCACCTCAAAATATCTTTCAATCCTTTTCCTATCAGCATATAAATTTTGTTGGTTCTGTGCATGTTGTAGATTATCCTTGAGGGACCTTATTATGTCTTGGCTTTGCTTGACGCAATCACTTGCTGCAGGTACTCTGCTATCGAAAAGTATTAGATCAATAAAAGAAAGGGCATAATAACCATAAAGAGCATGAATAGGAGGCATACCAATAGACATGTGATGAGATGTATTCTAACAATACTCTCCTAGGTGTAACCATTTCACCCAAGCATGTTGTCGATTTGAAACATAGTTCCTCAAATATCCCTCTATCCATTTATTAACTATCTCTATTTGTCCATTTGTTTGAGGGTGATAGCTAGTACTGGGAGTGAGTTCAGTTCCTACCAAATGAAAGAGCTCCTTCCAAAAAGAGCTGAGGAATCTATTATCTCAGTCACTAACAATGTTTGTAGGCAAGCCATGTAATCTAAAAATTTCCTTGAAGAACAATTCAGCCACTTGTGATGCCTTGAAATTAGATGTGATAGGAAAGAAATGTGCATACTTAGTTAGTCTATCTACCACCACATATATACAATTCTTACCTTGAACCTTTGGCAACCTAGTGATGAAGTCCATGGAAATACTTTCCCATTTTTGTTCAGGAATAGGAAGTGGCTGCAACAACCCTGCAGGAAAATTTTGCTCACTCTTGCTTTATTGGCATACCATACATTCCTTAATGTGTTTAAGGAAATCCTCCTTAATACCCTTCCATGAAAACCACTCTCAAATTTTCTTGTATGTCTTGAAGTATCCCTGATGACCAGCCAAAGGTGTGTCATGAAAGGCCCTCAATATCCTCTCCTTAGTTTTTGATCCTGGCACTAAGAAGATCCTGTTCTTGTAATAAATCAATTCATCAACAACCTTGTACCTATTATCATCCACTAACTTATCCAAAATCTTGGTGGTAAAGGAATCTTTAGAATACTCTAAAATTATGGAGACTTTCGAATCAGTAGAGATAGATGTTAAGAAACACAAAGTGGGCCTTCTTGAGAGAGCATCAACAACCACATTATTCTTCCTTTCATGTATTCAATATCAAAATCATAAGCTTACAATTTTCTTACCCATTTTTGTTGATGATCATTCAAATCCCTTTGGTTCAAGAAGAACCTGAGGCTATTATGGTCTATCTTTACAATGAATCTCCCACATACCAAATATTGTCTAAACTTATGAAGTGCATGCATGATTGCAAACATTTCCTTATCATAGATGGAGTAACCATTCTCTGATTGATTTAATTTTCTACTCTCAAATGCTATTGGATGTCTCCTTTGAGTTAGGATAGACCCTATACCTTCTCCAGAAGCATCACATTCAACAACAAAAGGTAAAGAGAAATCTAGAATCGCAAGCACAGGGCATGAACTCATTACCTTCTTAAGCTTATCAAATATTTTTTGTGCCTCTTCTGTCCAAAAAAAAGCTCCTTTCTTTGTCAAATCAGTCAAGTGGGCAGCAAGCTAATAAAATCCCTTGGCAAATCTCCTATAGTAGCTACACAACCCGAAGAAACCTCTCAACTATGTAAGATTAGTGGGTGGAGGCCAATCCAAAATTGCCTGAATTTTTTGTTGATCAACCTATACTCCTTTAGAACTTATAATATGTCCCAAATATAGGATCTCTATCAAACCAAACTCACATTTAGATAGCTTAGCATAGAAGGATTGTTGCTCCAAGATTCCCAAAACAGTGTCTATGTGCTTTAGATGCTCTTCCCATGTTTTACTATAAATCAAGATATCATAAAAAAATACCAAAACAAATTTTTGAAGATGCTGGCTGAATACCTTATTCATACAAGATTGGAATGTTGCAAGTGCATTAGTGAGGCCAAATGGCATAACAAGAAATTCAAAGTGCCCATAGTGACATCTGAAAGCAGTCTTTTCCACATCTTCACCCCTCATTCAAATTTGATGGTACCCTGATCTTAAGTCAATTTTTGAGAAGTATAAAACACCATGTAACTCATCGATGAGTTCATCTATGTGTGGTATGGGATACCTATTTTTTATGGTCTTCTTATTTAGAGCCCTGTAGTCTATACACATTCTCATTGTACCATCCTTTTTCTTGACAAGTACCACAGATGATGCAAATGGACTGGAGCTAGGCCTTATGAATCACATGTCCAGGAGTTCCTTAATAGTTTTTTCAATTTCTTCTTTATAACCTCTTGGATGGCGGTATGGGGTTGTTATAACTAGTTTGGCACCCTGTTCTAACTCTATAACATGCTCAAAACCTCTATCTGGTGGTAATCCTGGAGGCAAGTCATTGAAAACTATACTATGCTTATCAAGAATATTTTGAATTTCAAAATGGAAATTACCTTGATTCTTTGGAGAGCTTGTTGGATGGATTATGACTCCTACTGTCCATGCTACTTGTCCTCTTTGAAAAGTCCTCTCCATCCTCTTTGCAGAGACCGCCTTAGGTGCTCCATTTGATAAGCCTCTCAATAAGACTTCTTTTCCATTGGAATGAAATTTAAACTCCATAGTTTGATGGTTCATGTAATAGCCTCCAATAGAGTGCAACCATTGAACACCCAATACAAGATATGTCTCCCCAATGCCAACAACATAGAAGTCATCACATAACTCATAATCTCCTAAGGTCATCTTGAGTTGTTTCACCACTCGTGTGCAAGGCATAGTGAATCCATCAGCTACAGTAACATTGAATCCTTCAAAATATTTTGCTTTAAGCACTCTTTTCATAATAAATCCCTCATCAATAAAATTGTGAGTTGCCCCACTATCAAGAAGAACTGTCAACATTTTCCCTGCTAGTACCCCTCGAATTCGAAAGGGATGGTATCTTGGGACTCCTGATAATGCTACTAAAGTGCCATCCTTGCTGATTTCTTTTTCTTTCTCTTCTTCTACCTCCTCCTTAGTGTCATGAAATTTCTCATGCTCATCTAAATTAGATTCTGAAGCAACTTCAATATAGTACACTTGACCTTTCCCCAAACATCTGTGTCTCGGAACCCATGGTTCTCTACAAGTAAAACAAAACTTTTTCCTTCGTAATTCACTCTTAGTCTCTTCATCTACCTTTTTTTTTGCCACATTTATCACATCTTTTGGTGGTAGTGTTGGGAAAGTCTTTTTCTGAAAATTCCCCTTATGTTGCCAAAGATTTGGGGGTTTTTGATTAGTGACTGGTTTCATAGGCATGCAAGTTTCAAGTTGCAAGCTTCTTTTGATAGCTTCCTGTAAGATTGAGGGTGAGAAAGCCTTAACCAAACAGTTAACAAAATCTTCTAAACCATCAAGAAAAAGATAAACAATCCTCTTTTCACTCATATCAGGTACCATAACAGCCACTTTTTGAAACTCTTCTATATACTCATTAACTGATTTGGTTTGCTTCAACTTTGACAATTCTTTAAAGTACTCTTCATCATCCTTGAGGTCAAATCTATCTATCACTCTTTGACTGAAATTATTAAATGTAGTTACCTGATCATGACCTTGAGTAGTCATTCTATGATACCACCAATCATAGGCTGCATCTTCCAAGTGTAGACTTGAAAATTGAACAACATCACTCTCCTTCATGGGGTTAAGTGTGAAGAAAGTCTGTAATTTTTGTAGCCATGCTCTAGCTGAAATTTTATTTGTTCCATCAAAAGTAGGTGTTGTAAAATTGCTTATTTTATTTTTAAGCTCTCTTCCACTTATGTCATGCTCCCTCCTGTTCTCTTTCTTGGGCATCAAAGTGTTCATCATATCCACATATTCTCTAAAAGGAACCGAACTGTGAAAGTCATCATCTAAGCCATTGTAAGTAGCTCTTAATGCAATCAAGTTACTGTAACCTCTTCCACAGGATTAAGGGCTAGATTTGGTACTGGTGGCTCATCTATAGGTAGGAAAATAGTTTTTGTTGATTTAGAGTGTGTGGGTTTTAGATTTCTTGGCTCCTCTGAAGTGCTCCCTTTCTCATTAATAGATGCAACTCCTTGCAATTTTTTTGTCAATATCCGCAAAGCCTCTCTAGTTTTTGCCAAACTATCCACTATTTGCTTCTGAGTATTTTGGATGTCTTGAAAAAATTTCTTTGCCATCTCATCTTGATCAGCCATGCTTTTTCCTTACTTTTATTTTGTACTTTTAATTTTAATTGGAGGTTTGATCAAAATTTCTTTATTCTTTTCTTGCTGCAAATATCTCTTTTCTCTTTCACTTGGTTGCATGCAAACTTCTACAAACCCTCGGGCTGGCAAGATCATAGCTCTGATACCACTGAAATGTCCCTTTTTCTAAATTTTTATGATATTTCAAGCCTCTAATCAGATTTTCAAAATCAAACAACCAATATTACAAAGATCCACCAATTTCTCAATAAACCCCAAATCGGGTATGTCCAAAATAGTGCCAAAAAACTTCAAAACTTCACATATTATTAATAAATTTGAAAATAGAAATTTTTATAGAAATTTCAGCAGAATAACGGCCTACAAACTGAAATTTCTAGATTTTTATAGCATTTACACAACAGCTCACAAACGTAGGACAAAAACTATGCTCATCGGGCTCTCGAAATTAACACAAAAATGCTCGAAAACACCACAAAAACACTAATAATCTATCTCAAAAGTTTAACCACATCCCAATACATATATTCAGCTCTATTTTAACAACTTAAAGTCTGAAATACAGCATGAACCCAAACTGGTATGAAATACTCAACCGAAAACACCAAACTCTTACAAAAAACACACCCGAAAATCCACAAATTTGCACTATTCAACACAAGGGAAAACTCTGCATGAGCTTGCACATGGAATAGCTTCAAACTCCTATCCTTAGCATTCCTAAAAAAATGCAAACTCTCATGCTTGGGTCTCCTTCTCCACAGGTTTGGCAACCTCTGAAGAACAAAAAAACAACAAGCGAAAATCAAGTTCTGGGATGAGCCCAAAATGCCTCCAAACCCCTTAAAAGAGGGCATAACCCTAACTCACGTCCAAGAGGGTTTAATAAAATATAATTTAATAATAATTTTTATTTATTAGTCCATTGGTTTCCAAAGATTAGCCTCTTTTTCCGAAACTTCACCTTTTTGGAGCCTACCTGCCTTAGCAAAGTTTATTATTTTTAATTATTTGAAAAGGGGACATGACAACATTGGTCAATTGGTCATTGAGAAAGGGATCTAGAGCCACACCATCACAATCAAATGAGTCTGGGTTGTTGGGAAATATACTTGTAAGAAGGGTTGCTGACACTTCACGTGTACAGGCAGCATATTGGAATGTGGATTCTTCTAAGTTTGTGTTGGCCACTACTAAGAAGGAGGAATAGGTTATGTCTGAGTTACAAAATAAATATGAAACACTTCTTAAGGCCTATAATAGGGAGGTAAAAAGGAGAATTGAACTTGAAAACAAGGCAATGGGCAAATCCACAAGGCCAAGAATAACATACCCCATCCTCAAGTGCAACCTTGTAAATCCACCCCCCTTGTAGAGATACCAGACACACCTCAAAGGCCTGAATATTATACAGCTGAGGAATTTGAAGAAGAGAAGAGAAAACTATGGGCCTTACATGTAGAGTTAAATATGCAGTATGAGGATAAGCTTAGAAAGGCTCTAATGTATTTAGTGGACAAAATTGAGTGGCCCTTATTCTTTGATCAGTTGGTAAAAGTAATAGATATATGGGAGGAATTGAAAACTCATGATGATACCATGAAGCCTATTGTTAATAAATGGGGAAGAAGGGAAAAGGAAATCACCCTTCTATGTTATTAAGTTATAAAGTCTTCCCATGACCATGTTGACAAATTGTATTATATTGCTAATGATCTGTCAGATTTTGATAACAGGAGAGTTGCTCTGCAACTGAAAATTGTTTCTTATTTGAATAAGTACAAGAATAAAAAATTTGATCTATTTCCTTGTGCCTTGGATAGAAAGAAGAAATTGAAAAATAAGGAAGAGTGGAGTAAAGAATTGGATGACCTTTTCTACACAAGGATAAATAAAGTTATTAATCAAAAGGGGCATGCCTGGTGGGCCACCACAACAGAGGAATTGGTTAAAGTCCAATTATTTTTTGATTCTTTGAAGCAAGAATTTGTTGGTTTTGAAAAGGAGGCTAGTTATATTTTAAAAAAGAAAAATGATATCCTACAGTTCAGCTGGCCGAATGATATAGAATTTGACACTTGGATGGTAGATCTTCTGTTGGACAAGCAGTTAGAGGAGAACAGTTCAGATGATGATGAGAAACTAGAAGGCGAGGTGCAGGTTATTGACACCTCTACACCAGAATTGAAAAAAGAAGAAGGGGAAAAGGTAATAATGCCTACTTAGGGTGAAAGCAATGAGAACCTATAGGAGAAAATTGATTTGGAGGTATCACAAGATCATCCTTCTTTGGCCAGCTTGGTAGCCACATATTTTGAGGAGCCAGAATAATGAGAGACAAATCAAAAGTTGATGATTCACAACAAAAACTGGAACGGGCCTACATGAAGGAATATTTGATACACCTGGCATTTTGTTGTGATTTTTTTGTCTTTTGTATGATGCTTTGTTCCTTGGACACTTGTCAGATCACAATTGCCCTTTGCTTGTTGCAACTCATGCTATATAAATGAGTTTTCAAGGCATTGTGATGGTCTGAGACTTGTGCAATTTTTTGTTTCTTTCAAGAAGAGTACATATTCAGTCGGTCCAATAGTATGTAGAGGTTTTGAGTTTGCTTCCATTGTACTTTCTGATAAGCAAATTGAAATGACAAAAATGGCAATCTATTCTGGGCATTCAATTGGTTTTCTATTGGTTATTGTATTAGTCATATGAAATAGATAATACAAAGGGGTATTTACACTATATCTGTGGATCATCAATTTCTGTCTCCAATTTATGGGTTTGTTTACTTTGAAGTCATTTAAATAAGGTTTATTTGGTTGAATGCAGTCTGGATGGGTTGTATGCTGGTTTTATTGTTGCTTTTAATTCAAGCAATTATATAAATGCTTTAGTAAATCAGTAGGGTTTATGAGTTCATAAAAGGGACATTGCATAAGAATGGAGATGGGTGATTGTAGTTGATTAATTCTTATAAAAGTTATTTGAATTAGATCTCCTGCCAATAGTCAATTTCTTGCCCAATGGATAAGGTACTAATCCTATAAATCAAAAGTAAACAAGGCTGAATTCTGCTGCTGCATATCAAATCATCTTACAAAATCAAAATTATTTTCAATCCTGTTCAAGAATTATAAATTCTGGTCTCAACTCATTTATATCTAATTCTTGAGACTTAGGTAGCTGCTATTTCCAAGAATAATTGTAAATTTTAGGAGAATTATGACTAGATCTACTGATAAGGGATGTGTATAAGTTTGAGAGCATTGAAGAATTGAAGTGAGCTATGCATGTATGTGAGGGTAATAGAGGAGAATCAGAATGGAACTAAGATAATTTCATTTTTGAATTCTACTGCGCCATGCACTTGTATAGATCCTTTCTTGTTCCTCTTTGTGCCCAGCACTTAGCCCACATTATTGAGTGTCTTATACAAGAAATTCTTACAGCAAGCAATTTACCCAAGATTCTTGGAGTTGTTCCACTATAAGATATGATGAAATCATGAACTAATTGCCTATTATTTAAGAAAATGAGAAACACTATAAGACACTTTTTAGTGCTGCAATAATAGCCAAATCACCAAATTAGGCATGCTTTTTGGATCATATTCTCTCTCAGACACAGATGTAACATGCATTTTGGTTGTAGGCGATTTCTAGGAGCTTGGCGTTCACTATCAATTCCAACACCTTCGACTAAAGTTTTTGAACAAGTCAAAAGTTGTTCCACTATAATGATTACTAATAAACTTTATCATTGTTCAAGTCAAAAGTTTATCATTAGCAAAAATGGTAGATAATTTTGTTCATGGTCTAAATGAAAACAAAGACTGCTTGACAATAGCAAGAAACAACACAGATGACTTAGAAATAGTCTATCACAATGAAAGACATATTTTGCCCATCATAACACTAACAGTGCTCTACTATCTCATTTTTGGTAACAGAGACACCCACCAAACATGAAGGATTCACCCCCCAAACATCTTCAAACATGAAATGATCCACTATCTATTAGACTGGTGTCTAATCCAGGCTAAACCTCCATTAGCAATTACCATCCAACACTGCACTTGCACCAAGTTTTCACACTCTCCTACATTTGGTTAATATAATACAAATAAATTATCACAACCTCATTGTATCCCACCAATAACAATGACTATAGGTGGTAGTAGAGAATCTACATTGGAAACTTTAGAATAAGTACAACTGACTGTGCCTAACTAGTCACTGGTTTGAATGCACCAGTCTATTATTCCTTACTCAACCCGCAATGAAAATTAAAAGAATGTGTGGACAAGATAACAAAAATAATAAAATGTTCTCACATTAACTATTAGTCAAAATGCATTTGATACATCATAGGAACTCACTGTTCCATGGGACAGAGAATGGGATTATTTTATTGATTATAATTTTTTCACAATGCCTTGTCTGACCACCCCAACTCTACTTCTCCCCAAAACACTCGACAAATCCCTTCTAAATAACCAAACAACATTAAACAACCACTGTTGTCTAACTATCTGACTATTACCAGTTAGTTATAAACTAAAATTTGTTGTCTAGTTGACACAAAGTGTCAACTTCGACAACTTACAATCATATATGCCTTTAATATATTTCACTAACCTTTTCAAAGGTTTTATAACTTCACTAACCCTTCCAAAGACACCTAAAACCCTTACGAGCTATACTAGGCCTAAAGACACCTAAAACCCTTACAAGCTTTTCTTTGCATTTTTTCTACATTTGATACTTTTCTTATAGGTGGACATGTCTATCACAAACATCCAAAATGTCTATCCTTAGACTTCATGGCAAAAACCCTACAAACAACACACAAAAAATAAGGACATGAACAATCCAAACATCTCTAATAGCTTGTGGATATCCCAAAGATGCATAAGTGCATTACTTGTGAAAACCAAAAAGATAAGACTAACTTGTATAATAAGTGAATAACCAAAATGATTTTATGTCTATGTTATGTTTGACAATGACAATGCTATTTGTATTCAAGTATGAGGAAATTTGTATCAATCAATTCATTAAATATCATTTGAATACAAAGAAGATTTTAATATATTCAAGAGCATAATTATAAGCCAAATTTTTGGAAGACCTAAATCAGACCTAAGTGAATAGACATGTGAAGGCTTATTTTGAATATGATGAGCAGATCTAAGGCATAATTTTTATGAAGGTATATTCCAAGTTTAGAGCATTTATTGAAAAAAACTATTTCAAATCTTTGTGGATTATTCATAAGTACAAGGCAGATTTGTTGAAGACCTCGAAGGAGATCTAAGGAAAATCTACCTACATTATTAACACTTTGCATTTCAAAGGTCAGTTCCTTCTGCATTGCAGGATTTGAGGTTGGTGTCTCTTGCTAATTAAGTCTACACATTTGTTTGAAGTTACATACATACATACATATATGTGTGTGTGTGTGTGTGTGTGTGTGTGTGTGTGTGTGTGTGTACATACACACACAATTCACCTACAAGGATTTCCATGCTAAATAGTATATGCATCTTGTCTTCTTTTGTTAGACATCAACTATGTGAATGCTTTCTACATTGCTTTCAGTTGACTAAATATATATAATAAAATATGCAGGTTTCTATGCCAAACTAACTCCAATGTGGAAAAATATCTAATAATTTGGATTTAAACTAAGCAAGAACTATATGTTCAAGGAACCATAAGATGACTACAATGAGACTATTACAAGCGAAAAAACTTCAGTCTCGTTAAAGAGAATTGGGATTTGCGTTTGAAGACTTAAGAAATTTGAGCTTCACTTGGTTTCAAGAATACTATAATATTCTCTACTTAACAAGGCCAATCACATGAAGGTGGAATCTCATCTAGCCTCACCCCACTCCCCCTAACATCAATCTAAAGTACCCATTATCATTTAATTACATACTTCATTCATTCATTCATCCATTTATGAACTATAACATTCAATCAATACAATCACATAGCATTCATTAATATTATATAAAAATCATTAATACACAATACTAATCAAAACTTCATTAACACATAAAAATATTCATTAACATAAAATAAAAATCTGTATTAATATGCATCATTCATACATAATTATGTCAAACAAAGTTCTTTCATTATCCAACAAGGTTTATCAAAGAAGATTTTTAAAACATCATTTTTAAAAAAAAATTTTCTGAGCTCTCTTAAGAAAAATGCTCATAGGGACATCCATATCTACTTCATTCTCCTCCTCTTCTGGCACGTGTAATGTCAAATTACGATGGTTCCTTCTCTTTGGAGGAATAGGAGGTTGCTGCACTAAAGGGGGCTCTGTTGCAAGAACAAGTGAATGTGATAAATTGGCATACTCTTTTCCTTTTTCTAACTGTTACAAGTTTGTAATTAAGTACGAGTACAACATAAAATGCATTTTTCTTACCTGACAATGCCACATCATGTACATTAACATTTTGATTTTCCACCGCATCAACATGTTGAACACTTGGAACATGGTCCAGTCCTTCAACATGATGTTCAACCTGCTCTGAAATATTCAAAAAAAGGATAAACGTCAAATTCCAATTGAAGATGTTAAATTGTTTTCATAATTGCATGATTAATTTCCAATAGAAAATTAATACCTCCACCACTATAATGCACATCATGGCCTTTTTCAGGAGCAGGTTCTGCGGTAGGATATGAAGGCTACAGTAAAATGTTATGCACATTGTTATGTAGTCAATTTGTGTTTAAAACTAATACCAAAAAAGAATCTTCTCAACTATTTAATTTCATTTACTTTTCATCTGACCAATTTACCTATGAGATATCATTTGGTGCACTGGATTCTTGGGAAAGGCTTACAAATTCTTCACATAGGCATGCAACCACAACTTTATAGCCTTCCTTGAAGGCAATTTTTCTATCTTCATTTGTGACCTCCACATTGAAATCTGTGCCCTGTGGTTTTTTCTTGATAACGTCATTTTTCCATGTATGGTTTCATTAAACAAAACTGTTTGCAACATTATATTAAAAAATAAAAATAAAAATTCATTGCTCTACTTACAAGTCGAGACTGCAGATTCATATAGCCACCAGAGCCAAGTTTGTGTTGGCCAACCTTTTCTATTCTCGCTTTTGTAGCCACGGATGCGTCTTGCAATCTATGAACAATTTCAAACATCTTAGATTATATATTTACAAATATCAATAATTAGTGCATGATTACAATGTAGTTAATACTATAATGACATACCTCTTTTTGCCCTGTGCTACTTCATTATCTCTATCTTCACATAGCCTTTTCTCCTTTGCATCTTCTATTATTTCATTCCACTCCATTGGTGGAATCATAGGAGGACGATCGTACTTTGGGTTATCCTTAAGACCCCTTCTATATTGATCCATCACAGTCTTTATATGCTTTGCTGCTCTTTTCAGAAATAGGCTAGTGTCCAAAATGTTTTTCCCAAATTTCTTCTCAACGGATGCAATCAGCTGATTTTTTAATTCCCCAACTTGTAAATTCCACCTTTAAAAAAAAAAAAAGATTTTTAGATCAATAACTTTAATATATTACAATAAATAGAAGAAAATAAAAATTATGTAGCAATGATATGAAACTATGTACCTTTTACATATGGTGGGTCCAAACAGTCTCAATGTCATATGAAAAAGATGTTCAAAAAAAGCATTATTACCTACAAAAACATAAAGGATTTATCAGTCCAAAATGAGTAATGTAAAAGTAAACTAAATTTACACTTTAAAAAATATCAATTTTAAAGCACCTGGAAGCTTTCGTTCTCTTAATGGAAACATAGTTTTCTTATTTAGCAACAATGTACCTCCATACGAACTAGTACTAATCACACGAACTGCTCCAGGAAATGGATCAGCTTCAGCAGTACTGCTCTCTGTTGCTCTATCAACTGAAACATCATAAAAATTAAATGACAATTTTAGTACTGCTCTCTGTTGGTCTACCTCCCTACCTATGTCCATGTCTCTCTATGTGTGGTTATATATATATGTATGTATGTATGTATGCGTGGTGTGTGTATGCAAGCTTCTATAGACATCATTTAAGCACTAATGTGCTACTTTTTTGTTCATCAACTTGTAGAAAGACATTACAAAATATAGCACATTACAAAATATAGCAAAACAAGGTTTTACCAGTTCTACTGGGCATAGACGATGATGTTTGCATGGTCCTTGTTGCCGATAATGCAACAAACAATAGTGGACTGCCAACAGAAGGAGGAGTCCACACTTCATCATGAGCTAAAGAATAGAATATTGTTAGCAAAGACATTTGCAATGGATAAAGATCAAATGGGATACTAGCGAGAAACGTCAACAAAAAAAGAGGTAAGTCTTATAATGTTGATCAAAACAATCAAAGTGTTACTTACATGAAGGTACTGTGAAATGACCCTGACGATGTTCAGCATGTGATGTCGCAACTAGCACATATGTCTATACAAGAACACATAAAATCAGAGATCGTGATCCATAAGATACTATAAAATATTAATATCTATTGAACTTCTAACACTGCTTTAGTCGAATTACTGCTTACTTTCAAAGATTGGATTCTACTATCCAATTCTATTCTCAGTGCCTCTTTCTCCTCACTTCTGTCACCCTTGATGATAATTTGAACAAGCTCATCACTGTATCTTTGTGTAATTTGTTGGGTGATGAATACAGGGTCAGTACTAAGGCCAATGTCATGTAGATATGACGCCTGTATTTCAGATTGCATTTGATCATCGATCCTTGTAGCTTTTTCCTATCAATTGTGACATCAAATATTCATATACTTTCATCAAAATAACTCCAAAGCCATAAAGAAAATAACATAATAATAGGAAATTTTTTCTATATTAACATTAAAATTTACAATAATTAATGTTTACCTCTACTGAAGGTGTCTGACATGGTGCATCCATATTGCCCTGTGACAAAAATTAGTAAGTCTTAGAAATCAGTAGCGAAATTAAAGTAATAGACTTACCAAAAAAAAAATTAATAATAAATTAGATTGTATATGTAAATCATTTGTCTTAAGTTAAAAATTTAGCGTAACTAATGTTTATATCTAAAAAAATATTTAGCATGTTCTACTTAATGTTTATATGTGCACATATGGTTTGGAAAGAAATATTTGGTCATATAAGACCCCATCATAGTTGACATTGATCATACCTAAAGATTTCATTGATCATCATGATCATCATCCATGTCATCATCATCATCACCATCATTGTACTCATCACTTTGATTGCCGTCGTCACAACCACCATCTTCATCACCATCATCATCCTCTTGATCACTATCATCATCATGACCATCATCGCCATGATCATCACCATCTTCGTCAACATGATCATGATCGCCATCAGCATCATCATCATCATTATCACCATTATCGTTAGCATGACCAAAATCATCACCATCTTCTTCTTCTTCATCACTAGGTAACTGTTGTTCCTGATAATCATTTACTTCCTCTTGTGCTTCTTCAATATCTTCTTCTTTGATCACATTATACTTTATCGGCCTTCCTCTTGGGTCATGTCTAACAACAAATGACCAACCTGGTTTGTTTGGAACACCAAAGTAAAACACTTGCTCGCATTGACTTGGAAGAACATAGGGCTCATCTCCGACTGGCTCAAATGACCTTGTATTAATCATAGTAAATCTACTGTCGTGTTCAATAATAGTCCTATCGGGATTATTTCGATTCAGTAGTAACCTAAACCATTTGATGAAAAATAGAACTATTTTGAATGAATTAGAGTCGCACTCAAGTATATCATCCAAAATGCCATAGTATTGATTTTCAGATTGTTGAGGATGTATGTTAGTTCTAGATGAAATATTGGTGACCGCAAAGATAGCACTTATCCCAAAATCATATGTTTTCTTCGTTTCATCTAACTTTTTTGTGCAGAATTTATAGCCATGGTAGTACATAGCTTTGTGCTATTTGACCTAAAATTATTCAAACATGTCAAGAATCTTCTCATTGATTTGTGAGTTGATATTAAACTTATGTCTCATGATTAGTAATCTTATGCATACCTTTGTATCTCTTAAGCCATATATTAGATCAAGTACCATTGGCGTAACATTGGGATCTCCATTACGATGAGCTTCTTTAACCAACGTTGTAACACCATCCCATGTTAATGAGCGACCATTTTCTTGAGACTATTCAATCCACACTGTCATCCAATCAAGATTGTTTGTAATGTACGAGTGTAGTGCATCCCACTCATGACCAACTATAAAGAAGACAATTATGCCAGTTAGAAACAACTTATATATATTGATGATGGATAAGAATTGTTAAATTACAAAAGAAAAACTTATAATTACTTGTCACCCTCCTTAATCTACCTTTCCCCGTCAGGTACTCCCCTTTGAATTTGTCATTACAGTTGGGATCCCAAATGCGATCTACATGGATACCTGCTGCAAACTTTGGAAGATATTCACTCATATACACCATGGTCTGGTATATATATATCCCTCTATCATAGAACCCTAAGGACGTGCTCTTTGTCAAACCAAGCCCTTCATAAGTTTCAAGTGCCTCTCAACCATCCACATTGATCTAGCTTGTACAGGTCCACACAATTCAATCTCCTCAACTTGATGTATGAGGTAGTGTTCTTGAGCATTGACAAATGTTGGAGGTAAACACTTTTGCATTTCACACATAACCTGTGAAATATTTCTCTTTCAATGTTTTATATCTTTTTTATCAATTTATTTAGATGATAACCACCTAAAAGAGATTCAACATGCCAAAACACATAGAGGAGATTTCAAATAAAATTATACAATAGATTTCAAATAAAAAGCTACGAATCTAAGAAAAAGCACTCTTCTAACCTCATGTATTTTCCAAGATCATATATAACTTGTTTAATACTATTGTTAAATTGTTGTGGAAGGGATAGAGGTAGGATGAACTACAATCATTAAAAAATGATCATTTCAATATATTATTAAATAATGCAACTGGTACTACATTCAATCATGTGTCTTCAACCCTGGCCCAAAATCACCTTTCTTTAATAGAAGAGTGTTTATATTTGTAGCAAATCCTATTGGAATTTTTTTTTTTTTTTATGACTTCTTTTAATGCATCACTTTGTTGCTCCATTAATAACCAAGGAAGGGCACTTGTATTTATGTGATCTCCATTCCTATTTGATTCAATGAAAACTTTTAGTGCATGATTAGATTCATGAATGTCAGTACAAATTTTAGCAATTTTTTCTCTATCACGCCTTCCATCCAACATTTTCCATAGTGTCTCTGTTACGTTCTTTCCAATATGCATAGCATCAAATAAATACGTGATTGGGAGATGCTTGTAGTATGGTAACCTACTAAATTGTGTAGGATAGCTTTTCATTCCTCTAGGAAGTTGGTCATTGATGTCTTGACGAACTTCATGAGCATTAGTTACAACAGTAGTAAATATAAGACAATATCAAAATACAAACTATAAACTTCGAACGACCAATTGGACATTACCTCGATGATTTAGTCGATCATATTCCAACTTCCATAAATGAGTGTCATTTTTCATGGCCTTGATGATGTCTCTTCTTTCCCATTGAAAAGATGTTTTTCGGCAATTCAAAACCTATGATTATTGTGGAGAAAGTGTCTAAACTCATCAAACACCTACTTTCCTAATGTTCTCGAATGACGACATTTCATCTTCGGACCACAAACTGGACATGCAAATTTTCCCTTTGTCTGAAGACCTAAAAGATCATGTATAATTGGATCATGTACAATTATCATGCGCAACTTAAGCATTTGATAGTAATGTGTAAGCACTATAATAGACCAAAAATATGTGATCTTAACAATATAACATACCGCAAAAATGAGTTAGCCCAGGGGCATCATGTATTGTCCATACAAGCATTGCATGGAATTCAAATTGTTAATGTCTTATCGGTCTAGAGATGTCATACATAGTGATGCCATTCCATAACTTTAACAACTCGTCAATTAGGGGCTCAATAGACATGTTCATATCTTTAACTTGGTATTTACCTAGCAATTGAATGAACATAAACATTATGTAATTATTATAACCATTTTCATGCACTATTTATAAATTAATTTCGATAACTATAAAAAAAAAAATACCTGGCGCAATCATTGACAACATTATGTGCTCCCTCTTTATGGACATCCAAGGAGGAATGTTATTGTTAATAACAAAAATAGGCCATACTGAGTAAACAGATCTCATATCTCCATATGGATTGACACCATCCATCGCCAATGAAAGTTTCAAATTACGAGGTTCTTCTTTAAAGTGTGACCATGTTTCTTCTATCTCTTTAAATGCAGAACCATCAGCAAGCATTCACATAATGTCATCCTGACTTCTATTGCATGCATGGTAATCCATAAATTTTGCCAAGCTAGCGCACCTGAATAACCATTCCAGACGTGGAATAATGGGAATGTACCAAAGAACCTTGTGAGGCACTTTTTTTGTTATTTGATATGACTGATATCTACTAACATGACAATCAAGACATTCTGTTGCAAATTCATGTTGTTTATGATATAGAATGTGATCATTGGGACATGCATGTATTTTCTGATACTTCATTCCAATCTGATCCATAATTTTAGATAATTCTTGGTACGAACGAGGCAAAATGTTTGATGGTGGTAATAAAAACTCACTAATCAACCTACAACAAAAAATATGCATTGTTAATATAATGAATAGTAATTGTATGCTAACCTTGAAGATGAAAAAAATGACATACCTTAGCATACGTGACATTGCTACATTGGATATGCTATTCATAACCTTTAAGTTCACCAACAACACTATAGCCGACAGTAGAGTTGTTTGGGAGTCTGGGTATAAGGGCTCGTGTGCCTTCTAAAGTAAAGGTATATCAAGATCATCTTCATCATTATTATCAAATTTTCTAGTACCATCATTGTGAGCCTCTTCATCACTTGCCCCAATACCATCTTCTTCAATCATGTCCTCTGGCACATTATCATCTTCTTCCATGGGAGCGTTATCCTCAGCTTGGATATTCACACCTCCATGTTCCTCCAGTAGGAAATCCACATTCACCAATGGAAAAAAATCATGGCCCCCTTCAACATGACCATATTGCCTACAATGACTCTGGGCTATTGTGATTAGAATTCTTCGATTCTTTAAACCCTTACACTTTTTGCAAGGACAATAACATTTATCAGGGTTTCTTCGAAATTGAGCCCACAATGCAACCATTGTCTCATTATTTTCTTCTAGATTCATATTGTCAGGCCTAGTCTTTCTTCATAGGAAAATATACCTAAAAATAAATTGGACATGTTGTGATTAATGTTTATATCTGCACATATGGTTTTTGTTAATTAATGTTTTCAAATGTAACTAAAATGATTACAAACATATCAAAAAGGACCTTCAGAAGGTCTTATTACATCAACTGTTCTAACATGGTCATGTTGGTTATCTTGAGACCTTAATGTCTTCTCATGCCTTCAACCTTGACCTTGATGCTCCTGCATCATTCTCCCAAGGATCAAGGAAAGTTGGATCATCATGGAATTGAGTAGGCAGACCTTCTAGGAAGTTGCAATACTTCAACCTTGTAAGTGTCACATCAATGCAATGGGTACTAAACAAACAATTTAAGTTGATGAGAAATGGTTGTTATGAATTCAAATTGTAAGCATCACCTCAATGAATTGGGTATTAAACAAACAATTCAAGCTGATGAGTATGGGTTTTTATGAACCACAACTCATGAAATATGCATTAAGTCCATACCTGCTGTTTACAATGTGTATGGGTTTTTTTCCTAAGAACATACCTGTTGTTTATAGTTAGTAAGTTTCTATATCCTCTAACAAATTTGAAGCAATGAGCCAAAGTCACACGGTTGAAGATGATCATTGTCCCCTCAAAGCGCCATCATTTGATAAATTCTTGCATTGAAATATGATCTAGAAAGGGCCTTTCCACATAGTATGTTGGCACTATTTGGCAATCATCAATCACGTGGTTATTGCAAAGAGGCTAAGGACCAAACATGGAATCATGGAGATAGTGCACGGATGTGCAAGGAAAATTTGTTGCTCTTTAGCTACTAATCTTGCTTTGTGCTTGTCAATTAAAACATTATTTTTAAACTTGATCTTAATACTTTTTATAATCAATGGCTTTCTTTCCAATGTCTATCTCTCGACTCAACACATTTTTTCATTTTTCTTTCATTCTTGCTTCATCATAAATACTTGGTTCACAAGCACTTATGGTGTTCTTCTTGCTAAGATTATGAAGTGGACAATGACTTTCAATCTAGATAATCAAATGTTTGGCTCAACTTTTTTGGATAAGTGTGATGATATGTAGTGCACTATAAATTTTATCTTCAATGAAAGGATTAGCACCTCTAATTTTTAAATGGTGATCAACCAGAACTAGCTGACAATCTAACCTAAAAAATACATTTTATGCCAAATTCCAATCACAGTTAAAGACATTTAGCTATTGGAAAATGGCAAGATTATGTCTTATTTTAGATATGCAATAAAATGGGCAAGAAATGTGGAAGAACGTTAAGTTTTTATCCACCAAAACATGAGTAAAATTGTATAAATTGAATGTATTTTTTAAAATAATGTCAATTCCCTTCAAAAGGAATATTTTGCATGCAACTTACTTGCTGAAGATATTTCAAGTTCATCAACTCTTTAATTACAGGATCCACAATAGTTGGAGGCTTTGACCTATTTGTCAGTTGTGGCTTGGCCTGCAGCAACAAAAAATTCTTAGTATATGCATCTCAACATTAAAAAAATACATCAAGCAATTCAGGTTAGTTACAGTTTGTAAATTAACTGGCATTTGTTTCTTCTTTAACATATTCGACAATCAAGTACAATTAATAGGAATACAAGAGCAAAACTTGGAATTCTACTAATGTCATCAATGTTAATCTTGGGAACTAGTACAAACCTAGTAAGAAATCTGCAGTTGTACCAACCAAGATATTTACAAGACTTGATCACAAAAGGTTCATTTAGCAAAAAACAACTTCAAAAATATTGTATATATACACTCTTTGATGTTGTCAAAGGGAACAATTATTTTAATGATGTTTTACGTAAGAATTGCTAGAGGAAATGATAAGCATGAAATATATTCAAGTTTTGACACTAAGGAATTGAAACATCTGCACTCAGGAATTGCCTAGAGTATTTAAAGAGTGTGTATCCCACAAATGAAATTGGTATAAATGTTACAACCACCAAATTTGGAGGGCATGGAAATTCAGTCATCACTATCCTATGTAGTACACTTAATTTCATATGTTGGAATCATTTTGTGACTTGTACACATGATAGTCCAATAGTTTTTAATGTCATCTTCATCACAATTTTTCTATGATAGTCTAATAGTTGCAGGTGGCATCTTCATCACAATTTTTCCATGATAGTTTTGTTGGTCTGAATTTTTGCATAATCAAATTCCTTTGTCCAAGGTATAGAAGAATTCAGATTGGGATCCACCTATGGTGAATAGGGTTTCTAGCCAAGTCATATTTTGTAGGTCTTTGAAGCAAATTTTTGTCGAAACCCTAGGTCTTGTTTTCTTTTAAATTTTTTTGGCACGAAACTAAAAATATGTGAAGATTCCCATCCTTTTCAATCTTTTTGCACCCTAAGTCGCATCTTTTCTTTTGTGTTTCTGACCGCTCGATCCCTAAAAGATCTATGGCAATCATTATCTCGCTATGAAAAGATACAAGTATTTTACCCTTAGTGACATAGCGACCACCGCTAAGTTGAAAAGCGGTACCATCAAGTGGAAATATGGTGACCGAAGATTGTATTGTTTCAAAGATATTTCATCATGTTTACAACAGACATGTCAGAACCTAAAAAGGAATTACAACATTGAGGTACAAAAGGAATCAATAGAAATCTTAGCTTTTCTGATTAGTCACTTTGTTGCTATCGGAGAAATTGGGTACTTCCTTGTTAGTGACATGACGCCTTCACCAAAAATAATGGCTAACAGTCACTTTTAAATTTTTTTATGATCGTAAGTTTTTTCAAGCTGCATGGTGCATGTGCTATTTTATTATGTGTCAAATGCATTAATGAGGGTAGTTATGACTTCACTCGCCTTTATCTTTCTGACCCTGAATTTTGATGAGGCACTAGAAATCACTATGTCACTATCAGAGAATTGGTGTCTCTTGCCATTAGGGACATAGCACCCAGACAAAAATTAGTATTGCGGCAACTTTTCAGAGTAAGTGGGTCCTAGAAAGTACTCCATCAGATATCAATTATAAAGCTTTGGAACATGTTGGCATCTAATGGGCTACACGTATATGCTGGGAAAAGAAAAGACATCGAGATTTGCTATGTCGCTATTGGGAACTTGTTCTTCTGGCTGTTTGCGACATATCGCCCAGTCGAGAAATAAACAAATGTGGGCCCCAAGTAGCAGGTAATATAGCCAGGATTTCATCACGTCATCAATGATTGGACCCACATGCTATTCACAAAATATATGAAAGACTGATCGTCAGATCTATCTCAGATCCATGATCATCGCTATCTCCCTATGGCGAGTTGCATGAAGGTTATGAATAGCGACATGGTGACAAGGGGCCCACCATATTTCTTTTGAGTAATGCATCAAATGTCATCCGCATGATCAAATCAGGATCAATGATGAGTGCTATCTCGCTAGGGCAAGGTGCTCACTCTTTCTGTATAGCGAGATAGTGCCTAAGTGACACGTGTCCTCAGAGTTCTGTGGGTCCAGTTTAGAGGTGCCAACAATGAAGGAAAGGTACACATGGAAAATTTTCATTGGGTTGACTACTAGCTTGTCAAGAGGAACATGAGTCGTCTTTGCTTGCATCCTTGGATCATAGGATTTTTCGTAAATCCATGGTGTAAATTTGAATATAGAAGGTGATGCCACCCTATGCATTTATGAGAGATGAAAGCTTCACGTGTGAAGAAAAATAGAGTATAAAATAGAAGATTTTCTTAATTCCATCGTACTTGAACAAAGATTTAGAGCATTTCTAAGCAGAAATAGTTGTTGAGAAGACTGTGTTGGATTCGGTAAGATTGTGAAGCAGTTTGTTTGTAGAAAGATTGCAGTAACACTGAGAAGAACTAGAGTGAAATTCAAAGTAAGTACTTGCATTATAATCCTCCCGCTATTTCAATTCCTTCGAGAGTTAATTAAAATGGCTCCAAAACAGAAAGCATTTTCTAGTCAAGAGAACTATTTGGATAGGAATGTCCACGATGATTTTATTGAACTGCTTCCTTCTTCCACTATTGAAACTATAGAAGTTAAGAGGCTAACTTCATTAAACCCTAGGCTAAAAATAGCAGATGGGCTATATGAAAAAGGAAACTGGGTTAGGGATGCAACAACTTCACAGACTAGTCTTGTTTTATTCAAAAAATGGTTTTCAGAGAGGAACATTTTTGCCCCACGCGCCAACATCTAGAATTTTGGTCTAGGGAAAATGGTGGTTCCCAGTGTTTTCATGGATTATGATCTTTTGGAAGCTATAGCTAAGAATTATGACCAAGCCCTTAGGGTAGTGAGTAGAACTGATGGTGAAATCTTGATTACAATCAACACAGAGGAGATTAGGGAAGTTTTCAGTTTAGGGTTTGTCACTGATTATCATGTGCCCATTGATTTGAAAGGGTTAGAAAATGAGTATATGTCTAAGAGAGATGCAGTTAGGCAAGGAGCGTTGAGTGCACACATAGGTAGAATTGGAACACTGCCAGCAATAACAACATCCTCCAGGGAGCCTTTCAAAAGTGCATACTTCAATTCTAGGACTATAGAAATATATAGGTCCTTGTGTAAAGTTTTTGGGAGAGATGAAGAAGAGTTCATGCTTGTGGATTTTATGTATATGATTACTTAGATTTCCTCTTTTGGTGTGGATATAATTTTTGATTTTTCTTCTTACTTAGCCGAGGAGATTCACATTGGACTGATTGGAATTGCTAAGGGTAAGGTGGAAAAAACTTTTGGCCATTATTCTCTGTTAATGCACATGTTCTTATTCAAGGGAGTAACATATTTTAGTAAAGAAATGGAATTAGATAGAGAAGAGAGTGGGGAAGCATTACCAGTTCAATTGTGGAGTGCAGATATGACTTGAGATGCAGAGAATGCTAGTTTTTTCAGGTTTGATAGGTATTTCGCTTCAAAGCTGAGATGCCTCCTATTAAGGGACAATCCCAGAATCCCCAAAGTATTAATGAATCTCATTAGGCCTATGGACAACCCAAGTGGTTTGAAAGTTTCACATAATTGGGGAGATGTCATTCCATATTTTGTTTCTACTATATTTAGAATATATGGTTTTAAAGGAAGCCCTCACGTACTACTCTACCAAGTGCCTTTGAAGGTAGGAGTTGCTGAGATATTGTGGCAGTTGGGATGAGTGGAGGAAGCCCTTCTATTTAAAAGACAAATGGGGTAAATTTTTCCTACTTGCACAGTGGCTCATCATTTTGTAATCACAAAAGGAGGTTGGCTTTCTCTACACAAGATTTTGAATCCTTATAAGATGGCCACTTCCCATCCTCATTTTTGTGATTCTGAAGGATTTTATCATTTGGCTCTGAGGCAAAGAATTAAGCTTGGTAAAATTGAGCATGAATTTTATTTTCCTGAAGACTTAATAAGGAATGAGTACTCCTTGCAGGAGCAAGAGACTAGGAAAGAAAAGTTGAAAGTCTTTTCTAAAATTTTGGATTTCATTCATTATTTTGATCCAGATTATAGTCCTTTGGATGATGTCGTTACAAATATAGATAAGATGAGAAAACTTATGAATAATTTTTTTGAAATAATAGAGGCAATGAATGAAAAGAAGCAATTCTTTATTAGGTTCTACCCAGATAAGGCCAGGGAAGTAATGGGAAGATTGGTTTTTACTCCCAATATAAGGGCAGGTCAATTAACTGTCGAAAAAAGGTCAGGATATACTATTGTTCAAAATAAAAAGAATACAGTGGACAAAGGAAAACAAATAATTGAGTCCACTAGTAGGGTTTTGGAAGAGAGGCCTACTAAGCCCTCCCCTAAGAGGAGGAAAACAATAAGAGAGGAGGATTCTCATGTTGAGGAGTATTCACCTTCATAGACCCCTTTGAGAACTGGGGAGGAGCAGCTCACTATTGAGAAAATTGAACAAATTGGATCACAAGGGGGAGTTTTTGTCACTCAAGCAGAGATCGATGAAGGGAACCCCTAGGAACCTCCTGTGCCAAGCCTTGAGCTGACTGTAGCTAATTTTAAGGGAAGGGAATTGGACCCTATTTTGGAACAAGCCAGCCAACAATTTTTGTCAGATGACAATTTTGTAAGGTCTAGGGCTTTCCACCAATTTTCTTGGAGGGAAAACATCCACAATTTTGAGGAAAGATGTAAGAACATGAAAATAGAGCATCAAGAAATGGATGAAGCCTCCATCCAAAACTAAATAAAGGAGCAAATGATGCAAGAATTCCAGAACATTACCCCTGAGGAGGGAAGGCAAATGGTAAAAACTTCTAACATACTATTGTTGCCTGATTGGGATATTCTAGATGCATTGATTTTCGACTCTATTTCTAATAGACTGGAGTTACAAAACCCAAATAAAAAGGAATTTGCAGGGACTACTTTTAGTGATGATCAAGCTACTCTTGTTATGTGTTCATTAAGAAGAGGATCCAGGATTGTATCAGCATAGCCTGATGGTTCAGGACTGATAGGGAATATTATTGTGAGGAGAGTTGTTGATACCTCACACGTATAGGCAGCCCACATGAATGTGGATTATTCTCAATTTTCCTTGGCTATTGCTAAAAGGGAGGAAAAGGAAATGTTCGAATTACAAAGTAAATATGAGGCAGTTGCGGATGCCTACAATAAAGAGGTAAAAAGGAGAGTTGAGCTTGAGAACAAGCTACTGGGAAAATCCACCAGGCCTAAAATAACATACCCTCACCCCCCTGTTGAACCTTTCAAATCTACTCCCCTCATTCAAATACCAGACACACCCCAAGGGCCATAGTATTACATTGCTAAGGATTTTGAAGAAGAAAAGAGTAAACTGTGGGCCTTACATGTAGAGCTGGAATCTAAATATGAAGATAAACTAAGAACAACTCTTACATATCTAGGAGACAAGGTTGAATGGCCACTAATCCATGATCAATTGGCCAGGGTGATTAACATTTGGGAGGAGTTAAAAGCAGATGATGGGGCTCTAAAGCCTATTGTGAACAAATGGGTGAGAAGGGAGAAAGCAATAACCTTATTGTGTCTATCTGTTATAAATAATTCTCGTTATCAGATTGATAAAACCTTTGACATTGTTTCTGATCTTGCTGATTTTGATAGCAAAAGGATACATTTATAGAAGATAATAATAGGCTACTTAGACAAATATAAGAGCCAAAAATTCAATTTATTTCCTCATACCCTAGATAAGAAAAATAGTTTGAAAAGCAAAGAGGAATGGGTGAAGGAACTTGATGATTTATTCTGTTTAAGAATGAATCAAGTCATAAATGAAACAAGGCATGCACAGTGGGCCACCACAACAGAAGAAATGGTGAAAGCCAAAATATTATTTGATTCTTTAAAATAGGAATTTGTTGATATTGATAATGAGGCTGATTATATAATAAAGAAACAGAAGGATATTTTTCAATTCAATTGGCCAAATGACACATTATTTGATAGGTGGATGGTAGAAATGCCTTCTAGTGAATAGTTTGATGTAGATGAAACTGACAGTGATGAGGTGCAGGGTGAGGAAGTCCAAATCATTGATACCATCACTACTCAAACCCAATCAAAAGAAGAAGACAAGAAAAACCTGTCACTTTCAATTGCAGAACTGGGACCACAAGATGCCAATACAATTAAAGAAAAGGAAAAGGTAGAAGTTGTCCTTACCATGCAGAATGAAGATGGTGGAAGCTTGCAGGTGGAGGTTAATGTGCCCTCATTAGAACAAGCTTCATCGTTGGCTAATTTAGTAGTTACATATGAAGATGAATCAGATCAATAGCCAACTCAACAACATCAGAACATGTAATAGAAGATGACCCACCAAAAGGAATGATTTGATTTTGATATCTTCTATTACCCATAGTTTTGTCATTTTGTGATAGGTGTATGTAGATATTCCTTGTAAAAGACACCTGTCAGTTTCTCTTAGCCTGAAGCTTGTTGCATTTCACACTATATAAGTGAAATTCCAGGGCAAGAGAAAAGGTTTGAATTCTATTTGCTAAGTGATACACTTAGTCTGTTTTTGGTCCACCATTTTTGAGCAAAAATTCGTGATGTATTTTCTCTATAAGATCTTGAGAATACATGAATATAGAATGATCTATGTTTCTTTCTGAAGGTCATTCTGAGTCTATTGTAAACTGTATACAATTTTTAAGGAAAATGAATACAAATTATGAATTGTCCCCATATCAGTTCTTTCTGAACTTTGTCTCCTTTTGATTACTTGGTTATCTTGATGTTGTATAAGTAAAGGCTTGTGCAATTGAATGCAATTCAATTAGGTTGTATATCTGTTTATCATGGCTATTAATTCAATGGATTAAGTAAAAGCTTTGATGAATTTGATAAGGTTGCAGCAATAGTGGAAAGGATTTTGAATGACGATTTCTGATAAGAATTGCTGATAAAATTTGTTGTAAGGAAAAAAATTAGATCTAGAGATTTGTAGTAGACTCTGAACCCCAATGGATTAGGCACTGATCAAATTTAATCCAGCTAAAAGAGAAATGTGTCACACATGATTGTCAAAATGTAGAATTATAATCAACTTTACTTTTATTTCCTATAGATCTTCAAAGTTGGCCTCTACTTGTTTGCATGGAATGTTTTAACTTTAGTTAGCCATTATTGCTGAGAACATCTGCAGACCTATATAAGAGTTTTGGCCATATCTGTTATATGGGATGTGTTTATTAAAGTATCAAGAATTGTACATGTATTGGAGAATTTGAGATGAGAATCAGAATGAAACTAAGATAATTCTCATACAATTTTCCTAGTCTTTTATCATCCTTGGGTATACCCACCCTAGTTTTCTAGAGTCAAAAGAGTAGAAAACCACCCTTGGTTTTGTAGAAGTTTGGCCCAAATGGTGTGCACATACAATTGATAATAAGAATTGGCTAGTCTTTAGACTATGTGAGTATTGTCATCTTGGTATTAAGCATTTTGTTGCTTAGTAGTTTTAAAACACCAACAAGTTTGTTATTCATCCAAATGGAAACCTTTGTAGGAAGACCTAATTGCAATGAAACAATTAAATGTAATGTTGAAATATAGGAGAGAGATTCGTTTGGTTGAACTAGAAGATAAATAATCTTCTAACAAAATGACAGAGACTTTTGGCGAAGGATCCAAAGTACATCAATTCAATTATAGTCTAGTAAATTTAGGTGCCATCTTCATCATAAGTTTTTGAAGATGGTCTAGTATTTGTAGGTGTCATCTTCATCAAAAAATTTCCATGATAGTCTATTAGTTTGAGGAGTCATCTCCATCACAAGTTTTCCATGGCATACTTGTAGTTAGAGGTGCATTGAAGACCTTTTATCACTACATGAGCTAGTAGTAGATGGTGATTATTCATTATCATCATCATCATCTAACATAGAATCACATGAATATCATGTTTTATATCCCACATGGAGTAGGTATTGAGGGTACAACTCCAAGCACTAAACACACCAGATTTCAAATTATTATCTTTATGTGTTGATGTTTAAGTTGAATGTTCTAGAGTTGAAGAGAGAAACACACTCAATTTTATTTTCTTTTTGTTCTTTTTTTGAATATGAAACTGTTGTCTAAATGATACAATATAATTATGTATTATTAAAACAAAAATACAAGAAAAATATGATACCAACACAACTATATTTATAAAAAAAAAAATTTGTCATTATTATTTCTTCTAAGCTTTTACAACTATAGCTTTTGCATATACATTTCATTTCTTTTCTTTCATTACTATAACAAAAAGTATAATAGTTGTTACAATAGACCAACATTCCAAATGATAAATCTGCATCTACACACTTTCAATAAAATGAAACAACAAGTACATTACATTCTTTTTGCAACTAGACTCTTTTTAACACTTATCATCAAAATATCACTGAGAAAAAACACTTGAGCGGAGACTATCCCATTTATATTACACAACAATGGCTGAACTTTGGCATAAAAAATAATAATGATAGTAATAGTATTCACTTCCATCTTCAATATTATCATAAAAATCTACAACAAAAATACACATGTACCTATGGAAATATGCTCGAAGAGAAATCCCTCTCCTTGACCACCGGAGATGCAGGTGTGATCGGAGGTCATGAATGGAACAGCTTTTGAAGTTGAGCACATCATGAAGAATGAAAGAAAGACAATATCGAGAGTTTCAAACTACTATTCTGCCCCCCCTATATTGATGCAAATGCAGGGCCCCTTTCATATTATTCCCAGGGCTAGCAGGTGTCAATAATCAAGTGGGTGGGGAAAACCTAAAATGAAATTGGGCTCAGAGAAAACCATGCGAAAATGTAGAGATAACCATGCAAAAATGCTCCAAAAATGTTAAATGAAATCGGGCACGAAAACGTAATTGGGAAAATGTTTTTTGAACTTTGCGGATGTAAAAAAATGAAATTTTTGCCTTTACATTTCGACCACCCTAAATTTATTTAGTTGATGGTCAAAATTTTTGGTCGAAAAATGATCTTAAATGTAGTAGTGTCTATATGATCAATTTTTTACTCATTTAAAATCATTCAAATTTGGAGAGAGAACGAAGAGCTAAAGGAAAATTGAAGAGATCATTCTAAACATTTTCAAAGTGAATTCAACCACTATTCAACATTGTTCATCAAATTTTTGAAGGTATTTATTGTATGTTGAGTTACACTATTTGAATTTCTGTAAACCATAGGTGATAATTATGGTGCCTAGTTCTTCTACTACCAAGGTTAAAGAGGGAAAGGAGGTCTTGAATGTTAAACTAATTAACAATGAGATTAGACAACCAAATTTCAAAGCAATCCCTAATATTGCATATAAACAAGATCTGTTTGGTGTGTTATCCATGACACCACCGCAAGTCTTAATGATTCAAGATATGAAATGTTGTTCACATGCAAGGTGGGTAGCATAGGTGACATGGAAATCAAAGACCTATATGGAAAATTGTGTGAAAATGGAATACTAAAGGAGAAATACAAAATTGTAGAAATAAAAGGGTTAATCATGCCCTAGATTTGCCAAATATTTATAAGACTAAGTGGATTAAGATTATTTTAATCAAAATTCATGATAACTTAGTATGGCTAGAAGATGGACCTATCAAGATAACCAAGAATATTGCGCAAATGGTAATAGGGTACCTAACCCTAGATAGACCTAAAACCATGAGGAGTGATGCAAAAGAAATTATTGAGAAAAAAATAGGGGCAATGTGGAATAAAAGAGGAATGACAATGGATACTATCATAGATCCCCTAATTTCTTTTGTAGTAAGGATTATTGCACATAAGTTCTTTCAATCAAGCAGATTGAACAGTGTAACTTGTATTGATGTTGATGTAGGTTAAAAGATAGTGAAGAAGGATTGTACTTATGACCTTATCAAGCTTCAATTGCAACAACTATCAAAAAATTTGGGAGCCATGATGAAAACCAAGAGTGCACAATGCAAGTTTGGATCAATACTTGTATGTATATTTTTATGTGTAGAACACATTTCCTTCCTTTGGAAAAGTTTCATGGAAAACAAAAAAATCCATTGTAGTACAAATAGGAGAATTCATTGAGAAAATGGGAGAGAGATTTGAGTCTATTATGACTATCTATTTTGAGGACTTTAAGTAGTCAATGAAACAAAGACACAAGATACCAATGTCACTAGTTGAGAAACATTTCAATGATGTTTTCTTTCTAGTTGATACTGATTTCACAAATGTACAAGTTGTAGCTCCAAGGGTTAATGGTTGAGATCACTAGGATATGAAGTCAATGTGGATGAGGCATCTATAGTAATTACATCCTTTCTTGCAGAAGAAGAAGTAGATAATAAGGCTACTGACTTCATAAATTGTGATGTTGCCAAATCAAAGATAACTATGGATCTAAAGACAACATTAGTGATAAGGAAGAAGAACAAGATTGTCAAGAAATTGAAAGAAAAATATGGTGAAGGGGCAAAGGAAGATGATGAAGATGATAATGATGATAAAGAAGAAGATGTACCAACCCAAGCACCATTGGCCCTAACACAAGGTCAGGGAGAAGATCAAGGAGAAGAGGAAGTCGAGCTTGAAGAAGGTGTCAAAGGAGAAGAAGTTAGTGAAGAACCTATAGCCATAAAGAAGAAAAGAAAAGATAAAACCTTAGTAGTCAACAATTAAAGAAGGTTGTAAAACCTAAGCCTGCAGTTCTAGCTACACAAACTAGCACAAGAGCTACTACTAAGAAAGCTCAAGAAGTAGCCAAGCAAAAATAAAACAAAGCTAGGAAAGCTATACAAGTTGATGTGTCTGAGAAGAGACAAAGGAGAAAGTACAATGCTCCAACTAAATCATATGAAGAGAGAATAGAATTTGATGATAATAGCCAATTTAAAGTGGTAAGTCATGGTCCTTCTGATTTAGATAATGTATGTGAAAATATAAAGAATAATGTAGATTTGAGTGGATTTTCACATCTTGGATTTGATAGACTTGGAAAGCTAGAAATGGATAAAGTAGAAGAGTTAGTATATGCCATGATGGTAAAATTTAAGATGACTCTAATTGAGATTTCAAACTCTCTACCAAATACTTTATATGATAGAGTTGAGAAAAGATGGAAATATAGTCTTACAATAGAAAGGAATATTAGAGAGACTACACTTGTAAGAGTGATGCCAGATTTAGGTAAAGCTAAGATGACTAAAGCCATAAAGAAGTATGCAGGGAGATTTTCTCCTAAGTATAATGCATTTAATATTCTCTAAACTAAAATTGAAGATGTTGTTCAGAAAAGTACCCAAATCTGGAAGGTAATTTATGGGCTGACAACATCTAAGGTAATTGAGGAGAAACCTATTGAGGTAGGTGAAGATAAAGATGAGCAAGAATTAATTGAGGTTACTAAAGTTGATACTAGGAAGGATGAACATATGGAAGGCACTGAAGAATGGGAACAAAAATAGGCAATAACTAAAGATGAGTAGCAACTAGAATAGAGTATACCAGATATACAAATGTTGAGTGCCAATCCACTACATGTGACAAAAGTAGACACTAAAATCATATACATGAAGGATGTTTCTAATACTATAACTCAAAAAATTAATTCATTAATAGAGGAGTGTCATGAAGAAGATACTACTAGAAACCACCATCAAGGAAAACTTATGTAGTCACTCTATATTGGTGAGTGTAGATGAACTTAAGGAGGAAGAGAAGACATTTATAGAGGTGGAAATTTGAGACATCAAAAACCCCTTAATTTACTATGATGCAACCTACATTACCCATTGTAGTGTATCAAAGAAAAGAAACAACCACCATGGCTAACATCAAAAAATTGGTGCAAAATTTGTTAGTACTAAAAGTTTCTACTCAAGCATAGGATGGAACACAAGTTCAAACAAGACAGGTAGATACTCATCTACCTACAACACAAGTTCAAGATGCAATTGAAATTGAAAAGAAAGAAGAGGAAAGATGGAAGATTCAAACTTTACTACATAGCCTTGTTGGAAGATTGGAGAGATTTTTGGAATATTGGTTTGATGATAATATGTAACACTCATGACTGAGTTTGTCATTGATGTCAATATAGCATGTTTGATGTCTTATGTGGTATTTGACAGAAGAACAATGTAAAGATCAATTTGATATGCTTGACTAGTTGAACATAACAACCACTCATGGCTATGAGAGATACATTTGAGTATCTAGCATATTTAGTTAACATCAGAAGTAGAAAGGCTAAGTCTAGAAGAAGTTATGTAAGTTTTGGTAATGTTTGTTCTAAGATAGAGTTTATAGAGGCATGTTTGGGTAAACTTGTTATATCTCTTAGCAGATTTGATATATTGAGGATCAAGGTTGAGGACTTGGAGAAGACATGTTAAGGATGGCATGGCTAAGCTCACTTGTAATAATATTATGTGTACAAAAAGTTATTCAAGTTGCAAGGTGGAAGATTTGTGTTATCGCTAAGTGTAACATGCTCTTAATGTGGTCCTATAATAATTAATTGAGAAGGATTAACAACCAACTCAAGGAATTATTTAATGAACTTGGTATAAAGGAAGGATATTTTCCTTTATCATGGCCTGGATATATGTGAATTATGAATTTTTGGAAAGTAGCAGAGATTATGGAAATTAAGTTGAACAAAACAGTGCTGAAGTAAAGGAAACTTCATTGCCAAGGTTTTTCTTAGTGATCCAAGGTTTGGTATTTAAATTTGAGGTTTATGACCTAGTCTACAAGGTCTAATAGTAATTGGTCTTGTTGATAGGATAGAGGAAAGAATAAGCAGGGAAGATAAATAACAGTAAATTACTTGTTTGAGCAATGAGCTCTTCTCGTAGTTGAAATTGCATGTTTTGGCAATGGGATCTTCTTGCATACATTGTACCACAATGCCTAACAGGGTTGGAATCTCCTAACAAGGATTCAAAGCCTCCTAACAGGGACTAATTTTACTAAATGTTGTAACAGACTCCTAACAGGGTCTATACTCTAACAAGGAATATTTATATTAGTACATCATCTTGCGGGCATCATTCCCACTGGGGTTTTCCCTCTGATCAAGGGTTTCCCTAGTCAACATATCTAGTGTATTTTTTTATGTGAATCTTTCTATTGTTGCTATTTACTTTGGTTGAATGGTTAAGTTTTTTTAAAGAAGATAAGTGTTTTAATTATTGGATAACTAATTCACCCCCCCCCTCAGTTATCTTGGTGGACTATTTTTTCTAATAAGCTTGAGGAGAAATTGTCAATAAAAACACTGGTTACCTTACCAGCAACTACTACTCTTCCAAGTCAAGCACATTAAAGGTCGAGTATAGAAGCGACACCATTATAATCACCAAGGTCTAGTACATCCAAGGTAGGTGAGGTTACATCATTTATTGATGTCAACTTGGATGAAGTGATTTTCCTACCAAAGTTTGACCTTGCCACAATCACAATTGAACAAATGGTCATACTACAAGATGCACTTGCAAGGAAAAAGCATCAAGAGCTACTCAAAAGGGAGCATAGGTAGAAGCAAGCATTGCAAGACATCAAGAATATATTTATTGATGCATTCAGCTTGCCAACACTTGAATAAGACAAGCCTATCATGGAATAGTTGGTAATCATTGTAGAACACATCAATGATGCAGACCTAGATTCAAATTTCAAACTACTTGAATGGTCTGAGAGAAAATTTTAAGGAAAGGTAAATGACAAGGTATCAAGTTCTATTACACTTAGTCAGGTTGAGCTAGCAACCAAGACTAAAAGTGTAAATAAAATCTTAGAGAATATTTTCTTACTTTACACCAATTTGTGTGATACAAATTTGTTCACACAAGAAGTACAATGCGATGTTGACAATTTGGAGGCAAAAATGAAGCTAACAGGTATTACTCTACCCAATTCTCTGGCTCAGAGTTAGAAGCACTTCAAGAATTTTATGAATTCCCAACATCAATTGGTTGACCTACATGCTCAAGAAGAAAATATTTGGGCCACACTAATTAGCATCCAATCCATGCTGAGCCCACACATGGAAATACTTCACAAGGAGCTAGCCTTTGTAGAGATACTAATGCAAAAAGATCCCCATCTTTCTATACTAGAAGGCTTAGTTTATGTTGTTGCCAATTTGGCCATCCAAATCAAATCATTGGAGCTAGCTTGGGATAATTGGGATGTAGCTTTGAAGCTAATACTTGAGATCCATAAATCTTTTTTGGATAAACATATTATTTAGGTATAACCCTTTGACATAAGTGTCAAAAAGGGGGAGTAATAAGATAGGAGGAGAAATAAGAAAGGGGGAGCATAATAAGTTTTTTAGTGACATTGACTCCAAGTGATGAATAGATATAGTTTTGGGGGAGACAAAATAAATGGGGAGTCAAAGACATAAACAAAGTATAGCATATGCATATTTACTTAGCTATAGTATTGATTCAAGATTCAAGATATAATAATCAACTCAAGGGGATTTATAAGATTTTGAGGTATGATAGTAAAGTCAAGTTTTGCAAAATTTTGAAATTTTGAAATTTTGTATTATACCGAGTAAAGATGGTGATTATCTAAGTTATGCTTATAAGTTAAAGATATTCATGCATGACCAAGTGTTTTTTCCACTCATGTCAAAGGAGGATATTGTTAATCTCAAATTGGTTTTGACATATGAGTGTTTATACACTTAAGTGATTCACAAGATTAGTTCATGTCGAACAAGTAACACATTTGGAGCATAACATGTCAGATAGTGCATATCAAGTGAGATTCTTAGTGTATGTTGAGTAAACAGTTGGTGCCAATCAACTCAAGTGTTGAGTAGATAGATGATGTTGAGTGATTCAAGAGCTGAGTAATCAAAGGATGTTGAGTTATTCAAATGTTGAGTTCTAGCATTGAAGTTGTAGTTGATGTTGAGCATCAGGGACTTCTAGTGCCAAGTTATATAGTTTTGACATAGTTGTTTGTAATGGCACAAAATCCTATGTAAATTATTTTGGAACCAACTTAAGGATATATTTTGAGATCCTAGATGGTAAGAATGAATCTTGATTCATTATCCCAGTGCAACACATGCAACCAATCAGGAAAAAGAGAAGGATTAGGCAATAGGTGAATCACAATCGTTGACTCATACCTAAGTAAACCCTAATATAGAATGTAAGTAAGGAGATGAGTAGGGAGAGAATTTTGTGCATGCAAAAGGAGAATCAAGGTGTGACTAATGAATTGTGATCTAGAGAAATGAATTATAGAATATGTTAGAGGAGAACATAGTAAAGGAGTTAGAGGATAGAAGAGATACATCTAATCAAAGAAGGATCAAGAATACATGCAAAGAGGTGATCTAACATCAAGTATTAGAGTGCTAACAAAGGATCATTGTTGAGACATTTTAATAGGTGAATCATTTAAATCTCTTAACAAAGTAGTCCTAACATGCTGAGATAAATCCTTGAATAGGGTGCTTACTTCATTGTAAGTTAAAGTCCTCTTACTAGGCACACTTCTAATAGGGTAAGACGTAATAGGCTTTGTAAGCCTTTAACAGGGCATACCTTTAACAGGGTAGATCATATTTCATGATCAAACATTATAACATTCATTGGATATACTTTATAAATGTAGTAGTGAAGATGTATGGGTGTCATCCCCACCCTAGTTTTACCTTCTCATTAGAGGGTTTTTGGGTAATCATATCTTGTGTCATATGTGTGAATGTTTATTTAATTCCAAGCTATGAATAGTTATGCTTAATTTGGTATTTTAGTTTACATGCATAGATTGTGAGATGGATGTGTAGTGAATGATTTTAACGATGAAGTTTTCAAGTATTTTATGGGACTTAGTATTATCATATATTTATTGACAAACCTCCCTGCAGTAAGTCAATTTCATCAAACAAAAAAAGTAATGATTCACTTGACCCCATGTCACATGAATTCTGGGAAGGTTGGTGTTAGGTTGGGATTATAGGTACGTTAAGTGGATTAATGTTATTTGTATGGGGAGATGTATAAGTAAAGTAAATTGTAGTAAATAAAAGATTTGGCTTAAATATTGTTATTTTTTAAAGGATACAAGGGTTAATGGCTAGTGGATAGGGAATTAGTGGTAAAATTAGATAAGGGGTGGTAGGAAGTAAAGCAAGATGCAAGGGATAGTTATAGTATAGTTTAGGAATGGTTAGTAGAAAATGTTAGGAGTAAGGAACAGTATATCAGATTACTAATAGAGATTATTTTAATTGATTTAATATTCAAATACTATAAGAAAATAAATTAAACTAAGATAATATACATGTTTATATATATAATAAATATATATAATTAATCAATTTACAAAAAAAATAAAACACACAAATTATAGCATTTATAACTATTCACATAATAAAAAAATGAGTAGCTCAAATTAATATAAAGATAAATTAAAAATCATTTTTATCATTACCATACTAATTATTGCATATTCTCATTATTTAATTGAATTAATTTTATCTTAGATGCTAATTATTTATTATAATTTATAAAAAAAATGAAACTAAAACATACAACATTACAAAGAGAATGGACTAAATTAATACACAAATCTGCAAACTTATTTTTCAACTAAATAACTTATTTACAAGAAATGTTTTATCTACTCTACCTTTCATAAATATTTCGACGGTCGTACCCCATCATTTTATGTATAAACTATTAATTAAAAACAATAGTAATATATAAACCCGCTTCTTTCGAAAGTTTTCTACTAAACTATTAAAATAGTCAACAGTCATTATCAAACTTTTAATAATATTTGATATTTTAAAATCACAACGTGGATCACGTTTTCACTATCAGAGTACGTTTGGATCGAATAAGACTGTCAGAGTATGTTTGGCAGGTTAGAGTATGTTTTCTTCCGAATAGTTAACAGATAGAAATGTAACGGCACTGGCTACCTGTTGCATTATCGTGGCTATTTAGCTAGTGCCATTTTTAAAATGGTTACCAGAACTTGCCATATTGCTAGCCAAGTTTGTTGGTATCTATGTCGGTAGCGATGTAGCGATTCCTTGAAAAATGGTAATGTAACTAAAAATCCTCAAAGGTGGGCCTCGAATGAGTGACATGATAAGGTTGAGTTGTGTAGATTGATTTACATGGTGGCATCCCATTGAGCATCTTTGAGCAGGAAGATTTTGTTTCGTCGAAACTTGCCATATCGCTAGCCAGATTGTTGGTTTTTATGCCAGTAGCAATATAGCGACCCACATGAAAGTAATAGACACAGCGAGGCCCAAGACATGTGATGTCATGTATAGATTAGAAAATATATATATGTGCCAGTGTGTTGAGCCAGCTCAGCTATAGCGATATCATGGACCCACTTCCCGTGTACTAGGTACGAAGATTTTTGATCGTGAGATCGAGCCGAGATCAAAGGGTGGTGTTGACTCGCTATGAAGAAGTGCTCGAAAGTTAAGTATAGTGTGTTAGCAAGTGTGGCCCACCACTTTTGAAGTAAAATTGTTATCCACAAGATCAAGTCTGGATCGACGACGCTCATTGACTCGCTATAAAGAGATGTGCAAAAATTAGGTATAGGGAGTTACAAGCAATGGACCCACCATCGTGTTCTTAAAGGTTGTTTCAATTGTCTACCAAAAAATTAAAGTAAGATCAGTGATCATCGCTAGCTCACTGTGCAAAGGTGCTCGAGAATTATGTATAATGAGTTAGCGAGTTGATGACATGTGTCCATAGTCATCCATGGGCCTGATTTGAAGCACCAGCCTTGAAGGAAAGGTAGAGGTGGAGGTGTTTTATTGGCTTGATTGCCAATGTGTTAAGAAGAAAGCTGAGACAACTTAGTTGTCATTCCTAGATCGTAGGATTTTTCAAGGATCAATGGCACAAGTTTAAAAAAGAAAGTACAACACCACTCTATTTTTATATTCAACGCATTTATGATAAGTGAAAGCTTCGCATGTGGGAGAAACAGAGTATAACACAAAGATTTTCATTAATTCCAGTCCCACATGAACAAAGATTGCAAATTTTCTAAGCATAAGAGCCTGATTGATTGTGTCGTGTTAAGCCTGGTAAAGGCGTGAAGCTATTCTTCTATCGTTCGAGAGAAATTTTAGAAATTCAGAGAAGAACAAGTTCAACAAGTCAAGTAAGTACTCATATTATAACCACTGTGGCATTCCAATTCTCTCAATACTATCAAAATGCCTCCTATGAAACCGTTCTCTGGGCAAATTAATTATATGGATAGGAATGTCCACGATGATTTATTAGAATTACTCCCAGAATCTACTGTAGAGCTTGCACAAGTTAAAAAGTTAATTTCCTTATACCCTAGGTTTAAAATTGCTGATGGCCTATATGACAAGGGGAATTGGGTTAGGGATGCAACAACTACTCAAACTAGCCTTATCTTGTTTAAAAAGTGGTTTTCGGAAAGAAAGTTGTTTACCCCACATGCTGATGTGTGGAATTTTGGTTTAGGAAAGTTAGTAGTCCCAAATGTTTTCATGGATTATGATTTGCTTGAAGCCATTGCTAAGAATTATGACCAAGCCATTAGGGTTGTAAGAGTAAAGAATGGTGTGCCTCTGGTCTCAATTACTCTTGAAGAAATTAGAGAGGTTTTTCACCTGGAACCATTATCAGACTACCATGTACAAATCAATCTACTAGAATTAGAGAATGAATATAAAGCAAAGAAGGATGTAATTAGGGGAGGTGCACTAAGGGCACATATTGGTACAATAGGAACTTTTTCAGTAATTACTGCAGCCTCTAGAGAGCCTTTTAAGAAGAGTCTTTTCACTTCTTAGGCTGTAGAGATATACATGACCTTATGTCGAGTTTTTGGTGAAGATGAGCAAGAATTTATGCCCATTGGTTTCATGTACATGATGGTTTAGATTGCTTCCTTCGGTGTAGATGTTATTTTTGATTTTGCTTCCTTTTTGGCTAAAGAAATTCACATTGGTTTAGTTGGGATTGCGAAGGGCAAGGTGGAAAAAACTTTTAATCACTACTCTCTATTAATGCATATGTTTTTTTTCAAAGGAGTGACATATTTTGGTAATGAGATGGAACTAAACAGAGAGGAGAATGGAGAAATACTTCGAGTCCAGTTGTGGAGTGCAGATATGACTTGGGATGCAAGTAATGCTAGTTTTGTCAGATTTGATAGATATTTTGTTGCTAAATTGAGATGCCTCATATTGAGTGACAATCCTAGAATCCCTAGGGTACTAATGAGTCTCATCAAGCCTATGGATAACCCCCATGATTTGAAAGTTTCACATAATTGGGGAGATATCATCCCCTACCCTATTTCTACTATTTTTAGAATCTATGGTTTCAAGGGGAACCCTCATGTTTTTCCTTACCAAGTTCTTTTGAAGGTGGGAATGGCTGAAGTTTTATGGCAGTTAGGGGGAGTGGAAGAAATGTTTTTGTTGAAAAGACAATTAGGTTCAATTTTCCCTACTTGCACAGTGGCCCATCAGTTTGTGATTATAAAAGGGGGATGGATCTTTTTGCATCAAATTTTGGAGCAGTATATGATGGCTATCTCTCATCCCCATTTTTGTGATTCTAAGGGATTTTTCAATCAGATGTTGAGGCATAGAATCAAGTTGGGACCGATCAAGCACGATTCTTATTATCTAGAGGATATTATAAGGAATGAATTCTCATTGTAGGAGCAAGAAACTAAAAAGGTAAAATTTAGAGTTTATTCCCGGGTCTTAGAATTCATTCATTGTTTTGATAATAAATATGATCCTTTGGATAATGCTATTATAGAGGCTGACAAAATAAGTAAGCTCATGAATACCTTCCCTGAAATAATGGAGGTCATGAATGAAAAGAATTTTTTTTTTATTGATTAATATCCTGATAAGGCCAAAGAGATCATGAGGAGGTTGGCTTTCACTCCAAATGTGAGAACTGATAAAATAATTGTACAAAAGAGGCCCGAATATACTATAATTCAGAATAAAAGGGTTCCTATAGACAAGGGCAAACAAATAATAGGATCTACCAGTATAGCCCAAGAGGAGAGACTTGAAGAGCCTAGTCCTAAGAGGAAAAAGGTAATGACAGAAGAAAGGCCTCAAGATGAGGAATATTCACCCACCCAGTCCCCTTTGAGGATTGGAGAAGAGTAGCTCACTGGTGAACAAGTTGAACAAATGGGATCACAGGGGGATATTTTTATTACTCAAGTAGAATTAGATGAGGGTAACCCTCAAGAACTTCCTCTCCCAAGTTTGGATCTAACAATAGCTGATTATAGAGGCAGGGAGTTGGACCCTGTATTAGAGCAGGCAAGTCATCAATTTTTGACTAATGACAATTTTGTGAAATCAAGGGCTTTTCAGCAGTTTGCATGGAGGACAAACATGAACATTTTTGAGGAGAAATGTAAAAAGATGAAAACAAAGCATCCAAAAATGGATGAAACTTCCATGCAAAACCAAATTAAAGAAGAAATGATGAAGGAATTGAAGAATATAAGCTTTGAGGAGGGGAGGAAAATGATAAAGGCATCTAACATTTTATTATTGCCCAATTGGGATATTGCAGATGCATTAATTTTCAATTCTATTTCAAGTAGATTGGAGTTGCAAGACCCAAATAGAAGAGACTTCCAAGGCACTTCATTCATTGAAGATCAAGCTACATTGGTCAGTTGGTCGTTGAGAAAGGGATCTAGAGCCACACCATCACAATCAGATGAGTCTGGGTTGATGGGAAATATACTTGTAAGAAGGGTTGCTAACACTTCACATGTACAGGCAGCATATTAGAATGTGGATTCTTCTATGTTTCTATTGGCCATTGCTAAGAAGGAGGAATAGGTTATGTTTGAGTTACAGAATAAATGTGAAACACTTCTTGAGGCCTATAATAGGGAGGAAAAAAGGAGAATTGAACTTGAAAACAAGGTAATGGGGAAATCGACAAGGCCAGGAATAACATACCCCCATCCTCTAGTGGAACCTTTTAAATCCACTGCCCTTGTAGAGATACCAAACACACCTCAAAGGCCCGAATATTATACAACTAAGGACTTTGAAGAAGAGAAGAGAAAACTATGGGCCTTACATGTAGAGTTAAATATGCAGTATGAGGATAAGTTTAGAAAGGCTCTAATGTATTTAGTGGACAAAATTGAGTGGCCCATATTCTTTGATCAATTGGTAAAAGTAATAGATATATGGGAGGAATTGGAAACTCAGGATGATACCCTGAAGCCTATTGTTAATAAATGGGGAAGAAGGGAAAAGGAAATCACCCTTTTATGTTATTCAGTTATAAAATCTTCCAATGACCATGTTGAAAAATTGTATGATATTGCTAATGACCTGTCAGATTTTGATAACAGGAGAGTTGCTCTGCAACTGAAAAATGTTTCTTATTTGAATAAGTACAAGAACAAAAAATTTGATCTATTTCCTTGTGCCTTGGATAGAAAGAAGAAATTGAAAAATAAGGAAGAGTGGAGTAAAGAATTGGATAACCTTTTCTGCACAAGGATAAATAAAGTTATTAATGAAAAGGGGCATGCCTGGTGGGCCACCACAACAAAGGAATTGGTTGATGTCCAATTATTTTTTGATTCTTTGAAGCAAGAATTTTTTGGTTTTTAAAAGGAGGTTGGTTATATTTTTAAAAAGAAAAAAGATATCCTACAATTCAGCTGGCTGGATGATATACAATTTCACACTTGGATGGTAGATCTTCTTGTGCACAAGCAGTTAGAGGAGGACAGTTTAGATGATGATGAGAAACAAGAAGGTGAGGTGTAGATTATTGACACGTATGCACCAGAACTGTAAAAAGAAGAAGGGGAAAAGGTAATAATGCCTGCTCAGGGTGAAGGCAGTGAGAACCCGAAGGAGAAAACCGATTTGGAGGTATCACAAGATAATCCTTCTTTGGCCAGCTTGGTAGCCACATATTTTGAGGAGACGAAATAATGAGAGACAAATCAAAAGTTGATGATTCACAACAAAAATTGGAACAGGCCTACCTGAAGGAATATTTGATATGCCTGGCATTCTATTGTGATTGTTTTTGTCTTTTGTATGATGCTTTGTTCCTTGGACACTTGTTAGATCACAATTGCCCTTTGCTTGTTGCAACTCATGCTATATAAATGAGTTTTCAAGGCATTGTGATGATCCGAGACTTGTGTAATTTTTTGTTTCTTTCAAGAAGAGTACATATTCAGTCATTCCAATAGTATGCAGAGGTTTTGAGTTTGCTTTCATTGTACTTTTTGATAAGCAAATTGAAAGGACAAAAATGGTAATCTATTCTGGGCATTCAATTTTTTTTCTATTGGTTATTGTATTAGTCATATGAAAAGGATAATACAAAGGGGTAATTACACTATATCTGTGTCATCAATTTTTTTCTCCAGTTTATGGGTTTGTTTACTTTGAATTCATTTAAATAAGGTTTATTTGGTTGAATATAGTCTAGATGGGTTGTATGCTAGTTTTATTGTTGCTCTTAATTCAAGCAATTATATAAATGCTTCAGTAAATCAGTAGGGTTTATGAGTTCATAAAAGGGATATTGCATAAGAATGGAGATAGGTGATTGCAGTTGATTAATTCTTATACAAGTTATTTGAATTAGATCTACTACCAATAATCAATTTCTTGCCCAATGGATAAGGCATTGGTCCTATAAATCAAAAGTAAACAAGGATGAATTCTATTACTGCATATCAAATCATCTTACAAAATCAAAATTATTTTCAATCCTGTTCAAGAATTATACATGCTAGTCTCAACTCATTTATATCTAATTCCTGAGTCTTAGGTAGCTTCTATTTCAAGGAATATTTGTAAATTTTAGGAGAATTATGACCAGATCTGCTGATAAGGGATGTGTATAAGTTTGAGAGCATTGAAGAATTGAAGTGAGTTGTGTATGTATGTTAGGGTAACATATGAGAATCAGAATGAAACTAAGATAATTTCATACATAGTTGCATTAGAATTATCCCTAGGTATACCCACCTTGGTTTAGCAGAGCCACAAGAGTAGGAAACCATCATTTGATTTTGTTGAAGTTGGGTTATAGTGATTCCTTCATATAGTTGATATTGGGAATTGGCTAATCCCTAGATTGTGTGAGGCATTTCACTGTGATATTAAGCATTTTGTTGCTTGATAGTTTCAGCAGATTGAAACACCAACAGCTCACACACTACTTGAGATCTGAAATAGAACAAGCTTCAGCAATACATTGCAATATATGTGTGTGTGTGTGTGTGTGTGTGTGGATCTTTTGGCACTATTACTAAAACCGTTTACCTTCTAGGTAAGAACATAAGTTTATTTCAATATACAAATCTTCAAAAGGAATTTCATATCAGAAAAAAAAAGTAACAAGAAATAAATTAAATTGCAGTGCACTAGGAATAATATAACACATAATGAATAGCAAACCTCAATTTAAAAAAAGACTATACAATGGCTTCAATAAAACAGATGCTACACCTAAACCATCACTTGTAGCAAGCTACTTGAAGATATATAGTACAAACCATCCCAAAGAACAACCTCTAATTTTAAAAAACTTTCGCTTTTACTAGGTGAAGTTTTACTTTTTGCCTTGGCAAAGTCAACCAGGTCTTCAAATAGCTTATCTTTAGGTTTAACTTGTTGGCTGGAAGTTAAAGATTATTGTGGATATGCATCATTGTAAGTTCCATCATGAATGGAGATGAAAGACAATTTGCCTAACTAGATTCTTATAATGAATATATGAGAGCACTTCAATTTCATTTTTGAATTCTACTGCACCATGCACTTGTAGAGATCCTTTCTTGTTCCTCTTTGTGCCCACCACTTAGCCCATATTATTGAGTTTCCTATACAAGAAAGTCTTATAACAAGGAATTTACCCAAGATTCTTGGAGTTGTTCCACTATAAGATATGATGAAAGCATGAACTAATTGCCTATTATTTAAGAAAATGAGAAACACTATAAGACACTTTTTAGTGCTGCAATAATAGCCAAATCACCAAAGTAGGCATGCTTTTTGGATCATATTCTCTCTCAGACATAGATGTAACATGCATTTTGGTTGCAGGTGATTTTTAGGAGCTTGGGGTTCACTATCAATTCCAACACCTTCGAGTAAAATTTTTGAACAGGTCAAAAGTTGTTCCACTATAATGATTAATAATAAACTTTATCATTGTTCAAGTCAAAAGTTTATCGTTAGCAAAAATGGTAGATAATTTTGTTCATGGTCTCAAGGAAAACAAAGATTGCTTGACAATAGGAAGAAACAACACAGATGACTTAGAAATAGTCTATCACAATGAAAGACATATTTTGCCCATCATAACACTAGCAGTGCTATACTGTCTCATTTTTGGTAACAAAGACACCCCCCAAACATGAAGGATTCACCCCCCAAACATCTTCAAACATGAAATGATCCACTGTCTATTAGACTGGTGTCTAATCTAGGCTAAACCTCCATCAGCAATTACAATCCAACACTGCACTTACACCAAGTTTTCCCACTCTCCTGCATTTGGTTAATATAGTAAAAATAAATTAGCACAACCTCATTGTCTCCCACCAATAACAGTGACTACAGGTGGTAGGAGAGAATCTACATTGGAAACTTCAGAATAAGTATAGTTGACTGTGCCTAACTAGTCACTGGTTTGAATGCACCAATATATTATTCCTTACTCAACCCGTAATGAAAATTAAAAGAATGCTTGGAAAAGATAACAAAAATAATAAAATGTTCTCACATTAAATATTAGTCAAAATGCATTTGATACATCATAGGAACTCACTATTCCATGGGACAGAGACTGAATTGTAGAGAACAGGATTATTTTATTGATTAAATTTTTTTCACAATGCCTTGTCTCACCACCCCAACTCTACTTCTCCCCCAAAAACTCGACAAATCCCTTCTAAATAACCAAACAATAGTAAACAACCACTGCTGTCTAACTATCTGACTGTTACCAGTTAGTTATAAACTAAAATTTGTTGTCTAAGTTGACACAAAGTATCAACTTCGACAACTTACAATCATATATGCCTTTAATATATTTCACTAACCCTTCCAAAGACACCTAAAACCCTTACAAGTTGTACTAGGCCTAAAAACACCTAAAACCCTTACAAGCTTTTCTTTGCATTTTTTCTACATTTGATACTTTTCTTATAGGTGGACATGTCTATCACAAACATCCAACATGTCTATCCTTAGACTTCCAAACATCTCTAATAGCTTGTGGATATCACAAAGATGCATAAGTGCATGACTTGTGAAAACCAAAAAGATAAGACTAACTTGTATAACAAGCAAATAACCAAAATGATTTTATGTCTGTGTTATGTTTGACAATGATAATGATATTTGGATTCAAGTATGAGGAAATTTGTATCAATCAATTCATTAAATATCATTTGAATACAAAGAAGATTTTAAGAGATTCAAGAGCATAATTATAAGCCAAATTTGTGAAAGACCTAAATCAGACCTAAGTGAATAGACACGTGAAGGCTTATTTTGAATATGATGAGCAGATCTAAGGCATAATTTTTATGAAGGTATATTCCAAGTTTAGAGAATTTATTGAAAAACACTATTTCAAATCTTTGTGGATTATTCATAAGTACAAGGCAGATTTGTTGAAGACCTCGAAGGAGATCTAAGGAAAATCTACCTACATTATTAACACTTTGCATTTCAAAGATCAGTTCCTTCTGCATTGTAGGATTTGAAGTTGGTGTCTCTTGCTAATTGAGTCTACACATTTTTTTGAAGTTATATACATACATACATATATGTGTGTGTGTGTGTGTGTGCATACACACACAATTCACCTACAAGGATTTCCATGCTAAATAGTATATGCATCTTGTCTTCTTTTGTTAGACATCAACTATGTGAATGCTTTCTACATTGCTTTCAGTTGACTAAATATATATAATAAAATATGCAGGTTTCTATGCCGAACTAACTCCAATGTGGACAAATATCTAATAATTGGGATTTAAACTAAGCAAGAACTATATGTTCAAGGAACCAAAAGACCACTACAATGAGACTATTACAAGCGAAAAAACTTTAGTCTTGGGTATGTGCAAGATCATGGTGTACCAAACTATGGCCTTAAGTGGCAGTGAAAAATCAGCAAATCAGGTTTATGTCAATTTGACACATAATTTTGAAGTGGTTATGGACTTTATATCAAAAAGTTGTAAGAAAATAATTTGTAGAAAATTGAATGTAGTTTCTAAACTACTAGGCCTTATCAGGAGAAAAAAATAATTGATTGGTCAAAAGTTTGAATTTTAATGCAGTACTAAGAAACTTTCAGGGCAAAAATAAAAAGTAGGTGTATGTCTGACCACCTTAATCAAAATCAAATCATAATATTTTTTTAATATAATTATAGATATGAAAACTAGATTCATGCTCGGATGTGACGCATATTTTTTGATATTTTTATTCCAAATAAATAATTAAATATGAATTTTCTACCAAAACTTTTTTGGATTAAAAAAAGTCTCGTGTCTGACCACCCTAACTAATAGAAAATTTGATCAAATTTTTCTTTTTTTGTTTTTTTCTTATACTAGGCGAAGTATAGAATGTGACGCAACTTTTAGATTTAAAAAATGTTATACCGTTTGAAAGTTATAGCTATTTTTCATTCAGTATGTCAATCAACACTTTACAATAATCTTCATTGATAATTAACTAATAAATACTTATTGAACTCAGAATTTGACAGAAATTATATTGATGGAATCTAGAGAGCGATATTAAAAAACCCATTTTGTTTCATTCAATTTTGATCAAAATAACATTGTCAGACAGCTACTCGAAGTCTGAGTATCACTAAAACTCTCTATAAACACGTCTTTGGGGTTGACCGGGCAGGCTTGGTAAATACCAAGCCTGATCGAATATCCAATTTCAAATCGGATATCCGATTTGACATCGGATATCCGATATGGCTCGGTAGTCAAATTCCAAAAATCTTCAAATTTTGAAGGGAAATTTGATTTAAACGTTCTAGTTTTTTATTTTTAAATTATTTCACTTATATTAATATGTAAAGGCATATTTTAATATATTATATATATAATAACGTAATGTAAACATACAAGATATAATCTAGTAATATATAATAATATCTTATGTTAATCTTATTACAATCTATAAATATAATATATATTATTATTATTTTTACTAAATATAATAACGTAATTTATATATATATAAAATACGTATTATATATTATTATATTAATATGTATGTTATTAATATATACAATAACGTAATATTTTCATTAAATGTAATATGTATTATACATTATTATATTAATATGTATAATAATATAATATTTATATAACAACGTAATATTTTTATTAAATATAATATATATATTATAAATATTATTATATTAATATGTATGTTATTAATATATTTATATAATAACGTAATATTTTCATTAAATATAATAATGTAATATGTATATGTATATATATATATATATATATATATATATATTGATATGTATATTATTAATATATATGTATATTATTAATATGTATATTATTAATATATAAGAGTCAAAGGGGGTCATAGGGTGACCTATAACCCTCTTTGACCCATTAAAGGATGACATATGTCCCTAGGACCACAAGGGACATAGCTAAATCGTTCATATCGGTCAAAGGGGGTCATAGGTCACATTAAACGACGACATATGTCTCTAGGAGTCCTAGGACCCCTAGGGACATATTCGAATGGGTATTATGGGTCAAAGGGGGTCATCGGGTGACCTTGACCCTCTTTGACCCATTACACGATGACATATGTCCCTAGGGGTCCTAGGACCCCTAGGGACATAGTCAAATCGTTCATATGGGTCAAAGGGGGTCATAAGGTGACCTATGACCCCCTTTGACCCATTAAATGACGACATATGTCCCTAGGGGTCCTAGGACCCCTAGGGACATAGTCAAATCATTCATATGGGTCAAAGGGGGTCATAGGGTGACCTACGACCCCCTTTGACCCATTAAACGACGACATATGTCCCTAGGGGTCCTAAGACCTCTAGGGACATATTTGAATGGGTAATATGGGTCAAAGGGGGTCATAGGTCACCCTATGACCCTCTTTGACCCATTAAACGATGACATATGTCCTTAGGGGTCCTAGGACCCCTAGGGACATATTCCAATCGTTCATTTGGGTCAAAGGGGGTCATAGGGTGACCTATGACCCTCTTTGACCCATTAAACGATGATATATGTCTCTAGGAGTCCTACGACCCCTAGGGACATATTCGAATGGGTAATATGGGTCAAAGGGGGTCATAGGGTGACCTATGACCCTCTCTGACTCATTAAATGATGACATATTTCTCTAAGGGTCCTTGTACCCCTAGAGACATATTCGAATTGTTCATATGGGTCAAAGGGGGTCATAGGGTAACCTATGACCCCCTTTGACCCATTAAATGATGGCAAATGTCCCTAGGGGTCCTAGGACCCCTAGGGACATATTCGAATGGGTAATATGGGTCAAATGGGGTCATAGGGTAACCTATGACCCTCTTTGACCCATTAAACGACGACATATGTCCCTAGGGGTCCTCAGACCCCTAGGGACATATTTGAATCATTCATATGGGTCAAAGAGGGTCATAGGGTGACCTATGACCCTCTTTGACCCATTAAATGACGACATATGTCCTCAGGGGTCCTCGGACCCCTAGGGACATATTCGAATCGTTCATATGGGTCAAAGGGGGTCATAGGTCCTTGACCCATTAAACGATGACATATGTCCCTAGGAGTCCTAGGACCCATAGGGACATATTCGAATCGTACATATGGGTCAAAGGTGTCATATGGTGACCTATGACCGCCTTTGACCCATTAAACGACGACATATGTCTCTAGGGGTCCTAGGACCCCTAGGGGCATATTCGAATGGGTAACATGGGTCAAAGGGGGTCATAGGGTGACCTATGACCCTCTTTGACCCATTAAACGACGACATATGTCCCTAGGGGTCCTAGGATCCTAGGGACATATTCGAATTGTTCATATGGGTCAAAGGGGGTCATAGGGTGACCTATGACCCCGTTTGACAAATTAAACGATGACATATGTCCCTAGGGGTCCTCGGAACCCTAGGGAATTATTCGAATGGGTAATATGGGTCAAATAGGGTCATAGGGTAATCTATGACCCTCTTTGACCCATTAAACGATGACATATGTCTCTAGAGGTCCTAGGACCCCTAGGGACATATTTGAATCGTTCATATGGGTCAAACCCTATGACCCTCTTGACCCATTAAACGATGATATATGTCTCTAGGGGTCCTAGGACCCCTAGGGACATATTCGAATGGGTAATATGGGTCAAAGGGGGTCATAGGGTGACCTATGATCTTCTTTGACCCATTAAACGATGACATATGTCCCTAGGGGTCCTCGAACCCCAAGATAAATATTCGAATGGGTAATATGGGTCAAAGGGGGTCATAGGGTGACCTATGACCCTCTTTGACCCATTAAATGATGACATATGTCCTTAGGAGTCCTAGGACCCTAGGGACATATTCGAATCATTCATATGGGTCAAAGGGGGTCATAGGGTGACCTATGACCCCCTTTGACTCATTAAATGATGACATATGTCCCTAGGGGTCCTAGGACCCCTACGAACATATTTGAATCGTTCATATGAGTCAAAGGGGGTCGTAGGGTGACCTATTGATGCAGAGTTACACACTGGAAGTGTACTCTTGGTCTAGATTGCACTTAGACCCTTCAAACAAGCCAAACTTGCTTCTAGCCTTAGGAGATCCTTAAAGGACCTTCCACTCTTGGCAAATAACCTTCTCACAAGGTTTGACAACCTTCTCAATGCAAGGAACAGATAAGCAAAGTCTGCTCCCAATTTGTCTTTAGAAATAGTATCCCTCAACTAGGCCAAAACAAGGATCTATGCTTTAGGCCTCTCAACCACTTGATCTGATGGTCAACACACCTTCACATATCCCAATGTACTCTGAATCAACAACTTTTCAGATTCCCACACTTTTGTAATACACCCAACCAATACCTACCTAGTAAATCCTAGTAGGTCAGCAAAACCTGAGTTTCAGCAATATCTTTTGATTTCTCCAAACGACTTGGCAAATAAAATAGAGTTTCAGATACCCTTTTGACTCCCCTTAAAGACCTCCAAATCTTAAAATCTCACTCCACTTCCAGCATATCCCAACCTATGCAAAACACGCAGTCCTAATAGGCCTAATTAGGCTTGGTTTGTTAAGCAAGTGCAAGGAAATGGGTACACAGAATAAGATACTGACTTGGATGGTGTTAGGGAAGGTCTAAGACTTCCAATTCAACCCTTGGTTGCATTCCAATCAATCGAACTTCACAATTCTACTTCCAAATCTGAATTCCGAGTTCAAATTCTATGCCTAACTTGAACTAGGGCCTCATTGAATCTTGGACTCCCACCATAGAAACTACTCCTACTCCTAGAATCAACAAATGGTACATGTATTCTCTCAGATTATTGGGTTTTGCACCCCTGAGGCCAATTAGGTGCACTCTAATGGCTCATTTGCACAAAACCCTGATTTTATGGAGGGTTTGGGACTGGTTTCACCCAATTTGCTCTAACTTTGTCCAAACTCCTTCAAATCACTCCAAATAAAATGCAATGAGTCAGTGGGACATAAAACTCTGCAAATCCACCATTAAACTTCTAGTCTCACGTCCGTACCACACGTGCAACCTCTGAAAACAGCGAATTAAACAGAAAAATAGGGAGTTCTTTATTCATCCAATGAAAAATCCGTACAATGAAGTTCCTCTGTTCTTTTGGGAAGAGGATCAATATATTTATAGCCTAATGACACCTAAAAACTGACCTCCAAGGCAGTTAGAGGTCGAATGTAACTAATTTGCAAAAGTTGCACAGTTTTCTTGCAAAAGTTGTCAGCAACTTTTTTTCAAAACTGCCGATATGAGCAACTTTTCATATGAAGACTTCAAAACACATTCTAAACTTGATATTATTGAGCATCATGGCTATTTAGGCCATATGAAACCCTCCTAAACACCTAAAACATATATACCCTATAGGCTACTTACATCCTTGGTTTATAGGGTCACCAAATAAGATGAAGTGCCTACACAAATGGGCTCATATTTATTCAAACCTTGCATAAAACTTCATAAAACCTCTAATTACATCCAAAGAGGTATGAGGAAGGAAGAATGAAGACAAGATGGAGTTTTTATCCATTCCTCTAATACCAAGCTTTGTGCTCTGCACCATACTACCCCTCTCCAAAAGAACTCAAGTCCCTTGAGTTGGGAATGGTGTTAAATTGATAGCCTGCTTTCTCTATCTCTGCTTGAGTCATCCATGTTGCATCCTCCTCAGGTAACCCAACCCATTTGACCAAGTAGGTATAGTATGTGCCTCTTCGTGTCTCCATAGAAACTCTCTTGTCCAATATGCATTCAATTTGGAGTTTATGTGTCTTTGGCAATGCAACATCAATAACCTGCTCTTCCAGACTTGTACCTGCATCCACAATATCAGTAGGTTCTTTGAAAGCAAACAAATCAGAGATATTAAAGATTGGTGACAATCCAACATCCGGTGGCAATTCAATTTTGTATGCATTGTTCCCACATTTTTGTAGGATCTTAAATGGACCAATTTTCTTTGCCATCAACTTGGTATGCTGTCCCTTTGGCATCCTCTCCTTCTTCAAATGGACCATGACAAGGTCTCCAACCTTGAACTGCAAATCCCTTCTTTTCTTGTTGGCATGTTCTCTGTACTTGTCTGCAGATTTAGACAGTCTGTCTTTCACTTGGTGTTGTACCTCCTTCATCACTTGTGCAAAGTCTTGAGCTTGGGCACTTCTCCTCTCCATCTGACTAACATCCCTTAACTCTAGTACTCCCCTTGGGTGTTCACCATAAACAATTTGGAATGGTGTCAAACCAGTACTTCTGTTTACTGAATCATTGTATGCATATTCAGCTTGTGGTAATATGTTATCCCATGATCCACCATATTGTTGTGCCAAGCATCTTAGTAGGTTCCCTAGTGACCTATTTGTTACCTCAGTCTGCCCATCTGATTGAGGGTGATAGGCAGAAGAAAAATTAAGGTTTGTTCCAAGTCTTTTCCAAAGAGTCCTCCAAAAATGTCCTAGGAACTTGGAGTCTCTGTCTGAAACAATAGACCTTGGTAAACCATGGAGTCTTACCACTTCTTTGAAGAATAGACCTGCAATGTTTGAAGCATCATGTGTAGTTTTGCAAGGGATAAAGTCAGAAATTTTGGAAAATCTGTCAACAACCACAAACACACTATCATTTCCTGCCTTAGTTTTTGGTAATCCCAATACAAAATCCATGCTTATTGAATCCCATGGTCTGTGAGGGATAGGTAGAGGAGTATAAAGCCCTGCATTTGATGAGTGCCCTTTAGCCTTTTGACAAATTATACAAGATTCCACAAACTTTCTTACATCGGTCTGCATTTTTGGCCAATGGTAGAATCTCCTAACTTGCTCAAGTGTTTTGTCTAATCCAAAATGACCATACATGCCCCCACTATGTTTTTCTTTGATTATATTATCTCTATATGATCCCTTAGGAATACATAATTGTCCCCCCTTAAACAATAAACCATCTTGAATTAAAAAATCAGAGAGCTCTGTGTGATACCTGCCTTCCATGCTTTGGCAAACTTTATAAATCTCTTTGAAATCCTCATCTTGGCTGTATAGATCCTTCATACCTTCTATGCCAACGGTTTCAAGTTCAATTGATTGAACTAGGAGGTTTCTTCTGCTTAGGGCATCAGCAACTTTGTTTGTGATCCCTTTCTTGTGCTTGATTGAGAAAGTATATGCTTGGATGAACTCCATCCACTTCATGTGCCTTTGATTCAATTTTTCCTGCCTGCTAAGAAAGCTCAAAGCCTGATTATCAGTAAAAACAATAAACTCCTTGGAAAGTAAATAATGCCTCCATCTTTTTAAGGATTGGACCATAGCATACAACTCTAGATCATATACTGAATATTTCTGCTTTGCTTCATTTAACTTCTCACTAAAGAAGGCTATTGGTCTGCCCTCTTGACTCAATACACCACCAATAGCTTTAGTGCTTGCATCACATTCTATGACAAACACTTTGTTGAAATCAGGGAACTTTAGGACTGGTTCTTGTGCTATCTTCTGCTTCAGCATTTGGAAAGATTCTTCTGCAGCATTAGTCCATACAAAATGACATTTCTTGCCCCCCTTAATGGTATCCACCATTGGAGCAGATATCCCACTAAAATTCCTTATGAATTTTCTATAAAAATTACATAAACCATGGAAACTTTTAACCTCACTAGCAGTGGTAGGAGATGGCCAATTTATTATAGCTTCTACTTTGGATGGATCCATTTTCAAAGAGTCCTTAGAAATAACGAAACCAAGAAATATCAGTTCATCCTTCACAAATATACACTTTTCCAAATTGATCTTGAGATCTTCCTCATGCAATCTTTTTAGGACCAAATCTAGATGTTTGAAGTGTTCCTCTTCATCCTTGCTAAACACTAGTATGTCATCTAGGTATACCACAACAAACTTGTTAAGGAAAGGCTTAAGTACCTCATTCATCAATCTCATGAAGGTACTTGGGGCATTTGATAGCCCAAATGGCATCACAAGCCACTCATAAAGACCCTTAGTTGTTTTAAATGCTGTTTTCCACTCATCCCCTTTTCTGATCCTTATCTGATGGTATCCACTTTTTAAGTCTACCTTGGAGTAAATTTTAGCCCCTCCTAAACAATCCAACAAATCTTCCATTCTTGGCATGGGAAACCTATACCGGATGGTTATCTTGTTTATAGCCCTTGAGTCCGTACATAGCCTCCATGTTCCTTCCTTTTTTGGTGCAAGTACTACAGGTACTGCACATGGACTCACACTCTTCCTAATCAGACCCTTAGACAGCAACTCTTCTATTTGTTTTGCTATCTCCTCATTCTGTTCTGGAGTCAACTTGTATGCAGCCTTATTTGGTAAAGTGGCCCCTGGTATGAGGTCTATACAATGACTCACCTCTCTCTCTAGTGGTAAAGTAGATGGTACACTCCCTGCCACAATCCCATGATACTTGTTTAGCAAATCCCTAACCTCCTTGGGTCCTACATCATTTTTTTTCAAATCTGCTCTAGGCTTGACTAGGTTCCTTGATTCTTGTTTTGGTCTTACCACTATTGCAAAGCAGGGTGTGTCCTTTTCTTTTATAGTTTTGAGGAATTCCTTCTCCCCTACTAAAGCCACACTACTAACTATATGGTCTGATTTGCTATCATCAGGCAATGGCCTCATTGTATACTTAACACCTCCCTTAGTTATTGTATAAATGTTGGTTTCTCCATCATGCCTTGATTTTACATCAAACTGCCATGGCCTCCCTAATAAGAGGTGACATGCATCCATCTCAGTGACATCGCACAAAACTTTATCAGAATACTCTCCTAATGTGAACTCCACCCAAACTTGTTCATTTACCAATGTTTGTTTGTCTTTTGTTAACCAAGAAGCTTTATAAGGGTATGGGTGTGGTATCCTAGGCAACTTTAATTTATCCACCATTTCTTTAGATGCTATATTGTCAGTTGACCCTGAATCCACAATTAACTTACATACCTTTCCTTTCACCTTGCAATGTGTCCTAAACAATGTTTTTCTCTGAGGTGGTTCTGCAGGTTGTGGCACCTTCAAAAGTGTCCTTTGCATCATGAGGCACTCTCCAATTTCAGGATTAGCAAGTCTGGAGGTTGTGGTGTGATAGGATGAGATGCTTTGCCCATCCTCTTCTTCTTCTTGCAATAGATTAATTCTCCTATCTCCGGGTCTGCTGCTGTCTCCTCCTTTTTGGGGACATCTAAAGGATTGATGCCCTGTCTGATTGCAAATAAAACACCTACCAGTGAAGACCTGGCCTCCTCTGCTCCTGTTGCCATTCCTTCCTCTATTGCCATTATTGCCTCTGCCTCTAAAAGATCCTCTTTGACTGGTATCAATATTCTGATTCTGATTTTCATCTCTGAAACCAGAGCCTCTGCCTTGAAATCTGCCTCCTCTTCCTCTGAAATTATTGCTACCTCCTCTTTTGTTGGTGTTTGAATCACCTCTCCTCTTATGCTTCTCTTCAATCTTCAATGCAAGATTAAAACACTGGTGTACAGACTCCAAATTCACCAATGTCAATTCATCTTGAATAGAATACTTCAAGCCACTTACATATTTGGCTAGTTTTTGTTTATTTGTCTCATTGACCTTGGCTCTCAATGTCAAGTTATGGAACTCTTGTGTGTATGTGCTCACATCAAGATCCCTTTGTTTAAGGTTATGCAACCTTTGGTTCACAAGGATTTCATAATCCTCGGGCACAAACTGCCTCTTGATCTCTGCTCTCATTCTTTTCCAAGTAGTTATGGGCTCCTTGCCATCCTCAGCCCTCTCATTCTGAATAAAATTCCACCAGCTTAGTGCTGCACCCTTCAACTTAGTCTTGGCAATCTTTACTTTTTGGCTTGGTGGAATGTGGTCACATTCAAAGTGATTGTCCATGGCTTCAAGCCAATCAATGCATTCATCAGGATTGAGTTTTCCTTGAAATGTAGGGATCTCTCCACCCTTGACTCCCATCCTTTCTAGTACTTGTAAGAGAGGCCTTTGATCAGGTGGTACTGCTGCTGCATTGTCATCTTGCTCCACCTCTTCATTTTCTGATTCATAGTTTTCTCCTCTCTTCAACTTGCCCTTGAGTCTCTCCAACTCTCTCTTGACTGCTCTGTTCTCTTCTCTAAAGGCCCTACTTTCAGCCATTTGTTCTTGTACTATCTTGGCTAGTTCTGCATTTGTGACCCTCAGAGGGAGAGCCCTCTCTGGTCCATCTTCTCCTTCAGACATGATGAAAACAGGTCTTAACCTGCTCTGATACCACCTTGATGCAGAGTTACACACCGGAAGTGTACTCTTGGTCTAGATTGCACTTAGACCCTTCAAACAAGCCAAACTTGCTTCTAGCCTTAGGAGATCCTTAAAGGACCTTCCACTCTTGGCAAATAACCTTCTCACAAGGTTTGACAACCTTCTCAATGCAAGGAACAGATAAGCAAAGTCTGCTCCCAATTTGTCTTTAGAAATAGTATCCCTCAACTAGGCCAAAACAAGGATCTATGCTTTAGGCTTCTCAACCACTTAATCTGATGGTCAACACACCTTCACATATCCCAATGTACTCTGAATCAACAACTTTTCAGATTCTGACACTTTTGTAATACACCCAACCAATACCTACCTAGTAAATCCTAGTAGGTCAGCAAAACCTGAGTTTCAGCAATATCTTTTGATTTCCCCAAACGACTTGGCAAATAAAATAGAGTTTCAGATACCCTTTTGACTCCCCTTAAAGACCTCCAAATCTTAAAATCTCACTCCACTTCCAGCATATCCCAACCTATGCAAAACACGCAGTCCTAATAGGCCTAATTAGGCTTGGTTTGTTAAGCAAGTGCAAGGAAATGGGTACACAGAATAAGATACTGACTTGGATGGTGTTAGGGAAGGTCTAAGACTTCCAATTCAACCCTTGGTTGCATTCCAATCAACCGAACTTCACAATTCTACTTCCAAATCTGAATTTCGAGTTCAAATTCTATGCCTAACTTGAACTAGGGCCTCATTGAATCTTGGACTCCCACCATAGAAACTAATCCTACTCCTAGAATCAACAAATGGTACATGTATTCTCTCAGATTATTGGGTTTTGCACCCCTGAGGCCAATTAGGTGCACTCTAATGGCTCATTTGCACAAAACCCTGATTTTATGGAGGGTTTGGGACTGGTTTCACCCAATTTGCTCTAAATTTGTCCAAACTCCTTCAAATCACTCCAAATAAAATGCAATGAGTCAGTGGGACATAAAACTCTGCAAATCCACCATTAAACTTCTAGTCTCACGTCCGTACCACACGTGCAACCTCTGAAAACAGCGAATTAAACAGAAAAATAGGGAGTTCTTTATTCATCCAATGAAAAATCCGTACAATGAAGTTCCTCTGTTCTTTTGGGAAGAGGATCAATATATTTATAGCCTAATGACACCTAAAAACCGACCTCCAAGGAAGTTAGAGGTCGAATGTAACTAATTTGCAAAAGTTGCACAGTTTTCTTGCAAAAGTTGTCAGCAACTTTTTTTCAAAACTGCCGATATGAGCAACTTTTCATATGAAGACTTCAAAACACATTCTAAACTTGATATTATTGAGCATCATGGCTATTTAGGCCATATGAACCCCTCCTAAAAACCTAAAACATATATACCCTATAGGCTACTTACATCCTTGGTTTATAGGGTCACCAAATAAGATGAAGTGCCTACACAAATGGGCTCATATTTATTCAAACCTTGCATAAAACTTCATAAAACCTCTAATTACATCCAAAGAGGTATGAGGAAGGAAGAATGAAGACAACATGGAGTTTTTATCCATTCCTCTAATACCAAGCTTTGTGCTTTGCACCACCTATGACCCCCTTTGACCCATTAAACAATGACATATGTCCCTAGGGGTCCTAGGACACCTAGGGACATATTCGAATGGGTAATATGGGTCAAATGGGATCATAGGGTAACCTATGACCCTCTTTGACCCATCAAATGATGACATATGTCTCTAGGGGTCCTACGACCCCTAGGGACATATTCGAATCGTTCATATGGGTCAAAGGGGGTCATAGGGTGACCTATGATCCTCTTGACCCATTAAACGACGATATATGTCTCTAGGGGTCCTAGGACCCCTAGGGACATATTCGAATGGGTAATATGGGTCATATGGGTCAAAGGGGGTCATAGGGTGACCTATGACCCCCTTTGACCCATTAAACGATGACATATGTCCCTAGGGGTCCTAGGACCCCTAGGGACATATTTGAATCGTTCATATGATTCAAAGGGGGTCATAGGGTGACCTATGACCCCCTTTGACCCATTAAACGACGACATATGTCCCTAGGGGTCCTAGGACCCTAGGGACATAATCGAATGGTTCATATGGGTCAAAGGGGGTCATAGGGTGACCTATGATCCCCTTTAACCCATTAAACGATGACATATGTCCCTAGGGGTCCTAGGACCCCTAGGAACATATTTGAATCATTCATATGAGTCAAAGGGGGTCATAGGGTGACCTATGACCCCCTTTGACCCATTAAACGATGACATATGTCCCTAGGGGTTCTAGGACCCCTAGGGACATATTCGAATGGGAAATATGGGTCAAATGGGGTCATAGGGTAACATATGACCCTCTTTGACCCATTAAACAACGACATATGTCTCTACGGGTCCTAGGACCCTTAGGGACATATTTGAATCGTTCATACGGGTCAAAGGGGGTCATAGGGTGACCTATGACCCTCTTGACCCATTAAACGATGATATATGTCTCAAGGGGTCCTCGGACCCCTAGGGACATATTCGAATGGGTAATATTGGTCAAAGGGGGTCATAGCGTGACCTATGACCCTCTTTGACCCATTAAACGATGACATATGTCCCTAAGGGTCCTAGGACCCCTAGGGGCATATTCGAATGGGTAATATGGGTCAAATGGGGTCATAGGGTAACCTATGACCCTCTTTGACCCATTAAACGATGACATATGTCTCTAGGGGTCCTAGGACCCTTAGGGACATATTCGAATCGTTCATATGGGTCAAAGGGGGTCATAGGGTGACCTATGACCCTATTGACGCATTAAACGACGTTATATGTCTCTAGGGGTCCTAGGACCCCTAGGGACATATTCGAACGAGTAATATGGGTCAAAGGGGGTCATAGGGTGACCTATGACCCTCGTTGACCCATTAAACGACAACATATGTCCCTAAGGGTCCTCGGACCCCAAGGGACATATTCGAATGGGTAATATGGGTCAAATGGGGTCATAGGGTGACCTATGACCCTCTTTGACCCATTAAACGACGAAATATGTCCCTAGGGGTCCTAGGACCCTAAGGACATATTCCAATCGTTCATATGTGTTAAAGGGGGTCATAGAGTGACCCATGAATCCCTTTGACCCATTAAACGACAACATATGTCCCTAGGGGTCCTAAGACCCCTAGGGACATATTTGAATCATTCATATGAGTCACCCTATGACCCCCTTTGATGCATTAAATGACGACATATGTCCCTAGGGGTTCTAAGACCCCTAGAGACATATGTGAATGGGTAATATGGGTCAAATGGGGTCATAGGGTAACCTATGACCCTCTTTAACCCTTTAAATGACGACAGATGTCTCTAGGGGTCCTAGGACCCCTAGGGACATATTTGAATAGTACATATGGGTCAAAGGGGGTCATAGGGTGACCTATGACCCTCTTTGACGCATTAAAAGATTATATATGTCTCTAAGGGTCTTAGGACATATTCGAATGGGTAATATGGGTCATAGGGGGTCATAGGGTGACCTATGACCCTCTCTGACCCATTAAACGACGAGATATGTCGCTAGTTGTCCTAGGACCCCTAGGGACATATTCGAATGGGTAATATGGGTCAAAGGGCGTCATAGGGTGACCTATGACCCCCTTTGACCCATTAAACGACGACATATGTCTCTAGGGGTCCTAGGACCCCTAGGGACATATTCAAATGGGTATTATGGGTCAAAGGGGGTCATAGGGTGACCTATGACCCTCTTTGACCCATTAAACAACGACATATGTCCCTAGGGGTCCTTGGACCCCAAGGGACATATTCGAATGGGTAATATGTGTCAACTGGGGTCATAGGGTGACCTATGACCCTCTTTGACCCATTAAATGATGACATATGTCCCTAAGGGTCCTAGGACCTCTAGGGACATATTCGAATGGGTAATATGGGTCAAAGGGGGTCATAGGGTGACTTATGACCCTCTTTGACCCATTAAACCACGACATATCTCCCTAGGGGTCCTAGTACCCCTAGGGACATATTCCAATCATTCATATGGGTCAAAGGGGGTCACAAGGTGACCTATGACCCTCTTTGACCCATTAAACAACGATATATGTCTATAGGGGTCCTAGGACCCCTAGGGACATATTCGAATGGGTAATATGGGTCAAAGGGGGTCATAGGGTGACCTATGACCCTCTCTGACTCATTAAACGATGACATATTTCTCTAGGGGTCCTTGGACCCCTAGGGACATATTCAAATTGTTCATATGGGTCAAAAGGGGTCATAGGGTGACCTATGACCCCTTTTGACCCATGAAACAACGACATATGTCCCTAGGGGTCCTAGGACCCCTAGGGACATATTCGAATGGGTAATATGGGTCTAATGGGGTCATAGGGTAACCTATGACCCTCTTTGACCAATTCAATGACGACATATGTCCCTAGGGGTCCTCAGACCCCTAGGGACATATTCGAATCGTTCATATGGGTCAAAGAGGGTCATAGGGTGACCTATGATCCTCTTTGACCCATTAAACGATGACATGTGTCCCTAGGGGTCTTCGGACCCCTAGGGACATATTCGAATCGTTCATATGGGTCACCCTATGACCCTCTTTGACCCATTAAACGACGACATATGTCCCTAGGGGTCCTAGGACCCCTAGAGACATATTCGAATCGTACATATGGGTCAAAGGGGGTCATAGGGTGACCTATGACCCCCTTTGACCCATTAAACGATGACATATGTCTCTAAGGGTCGTAAGACACGTAGGGACATATTCGAATGGGTATTATGGGTCAAAAGGGGTCATAGGTCACCCTATGAGCCTCTTTGACCCATTAAACGATGACATATGTCCCTAGGGGTTCTTAGACCCCAAGAGACATATTCGAATGGGTAATATGGGTCAAAGGGGGACATAGGGTGACCTATGACCCTCTTTGACCCATTAAACGATAACATATGTCCCTAGGGGTCCTAGGACAGTAGGGACATATTCGAATTGTTCATATGGGTCAAAGGGGGTCATAGGGTGAACTATGACCCTCTTTGACCCATTAAACGATGATATATGTCACTAGGGGTCCTAAGACCCCTAGGGACATATTCGAATGGGTAATATGGGTCAAAGGGGGTCATAGGGTGACCTATAACCCTCTCTGAGCCATTAAACAACGAGATATGTCGCTAGGGGTCCTAGGACCCCTAGGGACATATTCGAATGGTTAATATGGGTCAAAGGGGGTCATAGGGTGACCTATGACCCCCTTTCACCGATTAAACGATGACATATGTCTCTAGAGGTCATAGGACCCCTAGGGACATATTCGAATGGGTAATATGGGTCAAAGGAGTTCATAGGGTGACCTATGACCCTCTTTGACCCATTAAACGACAACATATGTCCCTAGGGGTCCTCGGACTCCAAGGAACATATTCGAATGGGTAATATGGGTCAAATGGGGTGATAGGTTGACCTATGACCCTCTTTGACCCATTAAACAACGACATATGTCCCTAGGGATCGTAGGATCGTAGTGACATATTCCAATCGTTCATTTGGGTCAAAGGGGGTCATAGGGTGACCTATAACCCCTTTTGACTCATTAAACGACAACATATGTCTCTAGGGGTAATAGGACCCCTAGAGACATATTTGAATTGTGCAAATGAGTCAAAGGGGGTCATAGGGTGACCTATGACCCCCTTTGACCCATTAAATGATGAAATATGTCCCTAGAGGTCTTAAGACCTCTAGGGACATATTCGAATGGGTAATATGGGTCAAAGGGGTCATAGGTCACCCTATGACCCTTTTTGACCCATTAAACGATGACATATGTACCTAGGGGTCCTAAAACCCCTAGGGAGATATTCCAATCGTTCATATGGGTCAAAGGGGGTCATAGGGTGACCTATGACCCTCTTTGACCCATTAAATGACGATATATGTCTCTAGGGGTCGTAGGACCCCTAGGGACATATTCAAATGGGTAATATCGGTCAAAGGGGGTCATAGGGTGAGCTATCACCCTCTCTAACTCATTAAACAATGACATATTTCTCTACGGGTCCTTGGACCACTAGGGACATATTCGAATTGTTCATATGGGTCAAAGGGGGTCATAGGGTGACCTATGACCCCCTTTGACCCATTAAATGACGACATATGTCCGTAGGGGTCCTAGGACCCCTAGGGACATACTCAAATGGGTAATATGGGTCAAATGGGGTCATAGGTTAACCTATGACCCTCTTTGACCCATTAAACGACGACATATGTCCCTATGGGTCCTCACACCCCTAGGGACATATTCAAATCGTTCATATGGGTCAAAGAGGGTCATAGGGTGACATATGACCCTCTTTGACCCATTAAACGACGACATATGTCCCTAGGGGTCCTCGAACCCCTAGGGACATATTCGAATCGTTCATATGGGTCAAAGAGGGTCATAGGGTGACCTATGACCCTCTTTGACCCATTAAACAATGACATATGTCCCTAGGGGTCCTCAGACCCCTAGGGACATATTCGAATCATTCATATGGGTCACCCTATGACCCTTTTTGACCCATTAAACGATGACATATGTCCCTAGGGGTCATAGGACTCCTAGGGACATATTCGAATCGTACATATGGGTAAAAGGGGGTCATAAGGTGACCTATGACCCCGTTTGACCCATTAAATGACGACATTTGTCTCTGGGGGTCCTAAGACCCTTAGGGACATATTCGAATGGGTATTATGGGTCAAAGGGGGTCATAGGGTGACCTATGACCCTCTTTGACCCATTAAACGATGACATATGTCCCTAGGGGTTCTTGTACCACAAAAGACATATTCGAATGAGTAATATGGGTCAAAGGGGGTCATAGGGTGACCTATGACCCTCTTTGACCCATTAAATGATGACATATTTCCTTAGGGGTCCTAAGACCCTAGGGACATATTCAAATTGTTCATATGGGTCAAAGGGGGTCATAGGGTGACCTATGACCCTCTTTGACCCATTAAACGGCGACATATGTTCCTAGGTGTCCTAGGACCCATAGAGACATATTCGAATCGTACATATGGGTCAAAGGGGGTCATAGGGTGACCTATGACCCTCTTTGACCCATTAAACGACGACATATGTCTCTAGGGGTCTCAAGACCCCTAGGGACATATTCGAATGGGTATTATGGGTCAAAGAGGGTCATAGGGTGACCTATGACCCTCTCTGACCCATTAAACGACAAGATATGTCGCTAGGGGTCCTAGGACCCCTAGGGACATATTCGAATGGGTAATATGTGTCAAAGGGGGCCATAGGGTGACCTATGACCCCCTTTGACCGATTAAACGATGACATATGTCTCTAGGGGTCCTAGGATCCCTAGGGACATATTCGAATGGGTATTATGGGTCAAATGGGGTTATAGGGTGACCTATGACCGTCTTTGACCCATTAAACGACGACATATGTCCCTAGGGGTCCTCTGACCCCAAGGGACATATTTGGATCGATAATATGGGTCAAATGAAGTCATCGGGTGAACTGTGACCCTCTTTGATCCATTAAACGACGACATATGTCCCTAGGGGTCCTAGGACCCTAGGGACATATTCCAATCGTTCATATGGGTCAAAGGGGGTCATATGGTGACCTATGACCCCCTTTGACCCATTAAACAACAACATATGTCCCTAGGGGTCCTAAGACCCCTAAGGACATATTTGAATCGTTCATATGAGTTAAAGGGGGTCATAGGGTGACCTATGACCCCCTTTGACCCATTAAATGATGACATATGTCCCTAGGGGTCCTAGGACCTCTAGGGACATATTCGAATGGGTAATATGGGTCAAAGGGGGTCATAGGGTGACCTATGACCCCCTTTGACCCATTAAATGACTAAATATGTCTCTAGGGGTCCTAGGACCCCTAGCGAGATATTCCAATCGTTCATATGGGTCAAAGGGGGTCATAGGGTGACCTATGACCCTCTTTGACCCATTAAACAACGATATATGTCTCTAGGACCCCTAGGGACATATTCGAATGGGTAATATGGGTCAAAGGGGGTTATAGGGTGACCTATGACCCTCTCTGACCCATTAAACTACGAGATATGCCGCTAGGGGTCCTGGGACCCCTAGGGACATTTTCGAAAGGGTAATATGGGTTAAAGGGCGTCATAGGGTGACTATGACCCCCTTTGACCCATTAAACGATGACATATGTCTCTAGGGGTCCTAGGACTCCTAAGGACATATTCGAATGGGTATATGGGTCAAAGGGGGTCATAGGGTGACCTATGACCCTCTTTGACCCATTAAATGATGACATATGTCCCTAGGTGTCTTTGGACCCCAAGGGACATATTCGAATGGGTAATATGTGTCAAATGGGGTCATAGGGTGACCTTTGACCCTCTTTGATCCATTAAACAATGACATATGTCCCTAGGGGTCCGAGGAGCTCTAGTGACATATTCGAATAGGTAATATGGGTCAAAGGGGGTCATAGGGTGACCTATGACCTTCTCTGACTCATTAAACAATGACATATTTCTCTAAGGGTCCTTGGTCCCCTAGGGACATATTCGAATTGTTCATATGGGTCAAAGGGGGTCATAGGGTGACCTATGACCCTCTTTGACCCATTAAATGACGATATATGGCAATAGGGGTCCTAGGACCCCTAGGGACATATTCGAATGGGTAATATGGGTCAAAGGGGGTCATAGGGTGACCTATGACCTTCTCTGACTCATTAAACAATGACATATTTCTCTAAGGGTCCTTGGTCCCCTAGGGACATATTCGAATTGTTCATATGGGTGAAAGGTGGTCATAGGGTGACCTATGACCACCTTTGACCCATTAAACGACGACATATGTCTCTAGGGGTCCTAGGACCCCTAGGGACATATTCGAATGGGTAATATGGGTCAAATGGGGTCATAGGGTAACCTATAACCCTCTTTGACCCATTAAATGATGACATATGTCCCTAGGGGTCCTCAGACCCCTATGGACATATTCGAATCATTCATATGGGTCAAAGAGGGTCACAGGGTGACCTATGACCCTGTTTGACCCATTAAACGATGATATATGTCTCTAGGGGTCTTCGGCCCCTAGGGACATATTCGAATCATTCATATGGGTCACCCTATGACCCTCTATGACCCATTAAACGACGACATATGTCCCTAGGGGTCCTAGGACCCCTAGGGACATATTCGAATCGTACATATGGGTAAAAGGGGGTCATAAGGTGACCTATGACCCCCTTTGACCCATTAAATGACGACATATGTCTCTAGGGGTCCTAAGACCCCTCGGGACATATTCGAATGGGTATTATGGGTCAAATGGGGGCATAGGGTGTCCTATGACCCTCTTTGACTCATTAAAGGATGACATATGTCCCTAGGGGTCCTTGGACCCCAAAAGACATATTCGAATGGGTAATATGGGTCAAAGGGGGTCATAGGGTGACCTATGACCCTCTTTGACCCATTAAATGATGACATATGTCCCTAGGAGTCCTAGGACCCTAGGGACATATTCGAATTGTTCATATGGGTCAAAGGGGGTCATAGGGTGACCTATGACCCTCTTTGACCCATTAAACAATGATATATGTCTCTAGGGGTCCTAGGACCCCTAGGGACATATTCGAATGGGTAATATGGGTCAAAGGGGGTCATAGGGGTGACCTATGACCCTCTTTGACCCATTAAACGAAGAGATATGTCGCTAGGGGTCCTAGGACCCCTAGGGACATATTCGAATGGGTAATATGGGTCAAAGGGTGTCATAGGGTGACCTATGACCCCCTTTGATCGATTAAACGACGACATATGTCTCTAGAGGTCCTAAGACCCCTAGGGACATATTCGAATGGGTATTATCGATCAAAGTGGGTCATAGGGTATCCGATGACCCTCTTTGACCCATTAAACGACGACATATTCCCCTAGGGGTCCGAGGACCCCAAGGGACATATTCGAATGGGTAATATGGGTCAAATGGGGTCATAGGGTGACCTATGACCCTCTTTGACCCATTAAACGACGACATATGTCCCTAGGGATCCTAAGACCCTAGGGACATATTACAATCGTTCATATGGGTCAAAGGATGTGATAGGGTGATCTATGACCCCCTTTGAGCCATTAAACAACAACATATGTCCCTAGGGGTCCAAGGACCCCTAGGGACATATTTGAATCGTTCATATGAGTCAAAGGGGGTCATAGGGTGACCTATGACTCCCTTTGACCCATTAAACGACGACATATGTCATTAGGGGTCCTAGGACCTCTAGCGACATATTCGAATGGGTAATATGGTTCAAAGGGGGTCATAGGGTGACCTATGACCCTCTTTGACCCATTAAACGACATATGTCCCTAGGGGTCCTAGTCGTTCATATGGGTCAAAGGGGGTCATAGGGTGACCTATGACCCTCTCTGACCCATTAAATGACGAGATATGTCGCTAGGGGTCCTAAGACCCCTAGGGACATATTCGAATGGGTAATATGGGTCAAAGGGGGTCATAGGGTGACCTATGACCCCCTTTGACCCATTAAACGACGACATATGTCTCTAGGGGTCTTAGGACCCCTAGGGACATATTCAAATGGGTATTATGGGTCAAAGGGGGTCATAGGGTGACCTATGACCCTATTTGACCCATTAAACGATGACATATGTCCCTAGGGGTCCTCGGACCCCAAGGGACATATTCGAATGGGTAATATGTGTCAAATGGGGTCATAGGGTGACCTATGACCCTCTTTGACCCATTAAACGATAACATATGTCCCTAAGGGTCCTAGGACCTCTAGGGACATATTCGAATGGGTTATATGGGTCAAAGGGGGTCATAGGGTGACTTATGACCCTCTTTGACCCATTAAACGACGACATATCTCCCTAGGGGTCCTAGGACCCCTAGGGACATATTCTAATCATTCATATGGGTCAAAAGGGGTCATAAGCTGACCTATGACCCTCTTTGACCCATTAAACGACGATAGATGTCTATAGGTGTCCTAGGTCCCCTAGGGACATATTCGAATGGGTAATATGAGTCGAAGGGGGTCATAGGGTGACCTATGACCCTTTTTGACTCATTAAATGACGACATATTTCTCTAGGGGTCCTTGGACCCCTGAGGACATATTCGAATTGTTCATATGGGTCAAAGGGGGTCATAGGGTGACCTATGACCCGCTTTGACCCATCAAACAATGACATATGTCCCTAGGGGTCCTAGGACTCCTAGAGACATATTCGAATGGGTAATATGGGTCTAATGGGGTCATAGGGTAACCTATGACCCTCTTTGACCCATTCAACGATGACATATGTCCCTAGGGGTCCTCAGACCCCTAGGGACATATTCGAATCATTCATATGGGTCAAAGAGGGTCATAGGTCACTATGACCCTCTTTGACCCATTAAACGATGACATATCTCCCTAGGGGTCCCCGGACCCCTAGGGACATATTCTAATCGTTCATATGGGTCACGCTATGACCCTCTTTGACCCATTAAACGATGACATATTTCCTTAGGGGTCCTAGGACCCCTAGAGACATATTCGAATCATACATATGGGTCAAAGGGGGTCATAGGGTGACCTATGAGCCCCTTTGACCCATTAAAAGATGACATATGTCTCTAAGGGTTGTAAGACATGTAGGGACATATTCGAATGGGTATTATGGGTCAAAAGGGGTCATAGGGTGACCTATGACCCTCTTTGACCCATTAAACGACGACATATGTCCCTAGGGGTTCTTAAATCCCAAGAGACATATTCGAATGGGTAATATGGGTCAAAGGGAGTCATATGGTGACCTATGACCCTCTTTGACCCATTAAACGACGACATATGTCTGTAGGGGTCCTAGGACCCTAGGGGCATATTCGAATTGTTCATATGGGTCAAAGGGGGTCATAGGGTGACCTATGACCCTCTTTGACCAATAAAACGATGATATATGTCACTAGGGGTCCTAGGACCCCTAGGGACATATTCAAATGGGTAATATGGGTCAAAGTGGGTTATAGGGTGACCTATGACCCTCTCTGACCCATTAAACAACGAGATATGTCGCTAGGGGTCCTAAGACCCCTAGGGACATATTCGAATGGGTAATATGGGTCAAAGGGGGTCATAGGGTGACCTATGACCCTCTTTGACCGATTAAACGATGACATATGTCTCTAGAGGTCCTAGGACTCTTAGGGACATATTCGAATGGGTATTATGGGTCAAAGGGGGTCATAGGGTGACCTATAACCCTCTTTGACCTATTAAACGACAACATATGTCCCGAGGGCTCCTCGGACCCCAAGGGACATATTCGAATGGGTAATATGGGTCAAATGGGGTCATAGGGTGACCTATGACCCTCTTTGACCCATTAAACGATGACATATGTCCCTAGGGGTCTTAGGACCTCTAGGGACATATTCGAATGGGTAATATGGGTCAAAGGGGGTCATAGGTCACCCTATGACCCTTTTTGACCCATTAAACAACGACACATGTCCCTAGGGGTTCTAGGACCCCTAGGGAGATATTCCAATCGTTCATATGGGTCAAAGGGGGTAATAGGGTGACCTATGACCCTCTTTGACCCATTAAACGACGATATATGTCTCTAGGGGTCGTAGGACCCCTAGGGACATATTCGAATGGGTAATATGGGTCAAAGGGGGTCATAGGGTGAGCTATCACCCTCTCTGACTCATTAAACGATGACATATTTCTCTACGGGTCCTTGGACCACTAGGGACATATTCGAATTGTTCATATGGGTCAAAGGGGGTCATAGGGTGACCTATGACCCCCTTTGACCCATTAAACGACGACATATGTCCGTAGGGGTCCTAGGAGCCCTAGGGACATATTCGAATGGGTAATATGGGTGAAATACCCTTGACCCTCTTTGACCCATTAAACGACAACATATGTCCCTATGGGTCCTTAGACCCCTAGGGACATATTCGAATCGTTCATATGGGTCAAAGAGGGTCATAGGGTGACATATGACCCTCTTTGACCCAGTAAACGATGACATATATCCCTAGGGGTCCTCGGACCCCTAGGGACATATTCGAATCGTTCATATGGGTCAAAGGGGGTAATAGTGTGACCTATGACCCTCTTTGACCCATTAAACGGCGACATATGTCCCTAGGAGTCATAGGATCCATAGAGACATATTCGAATCGTACATATGAGTCAAAGGGGGTCATAGGGTGACCTATGACCCCTTTTGACCCATTAAACGATGACATATGTCTCTAGGGGTCCTAGGAGCCCTAGAGACATATTCGAATGGGTATTATGGGTCGAAGGGGGTCATAGGGTGACCTATGACCCTCTCTGACCCATTAAACGACGAGATATGTCGCTAGGGGTCCTAGGACCCCTAGGGACATATTCGAATGGATAATATGTGTCAAAGGGGGTCATAGGGTGACCTATGACCCCCTTTGACCGATTAAACGATGACATATGTCTCTAGGGGTCCTAGGATCCCTAGGGACATATTCGAATGGATATTATGGGTCAAATGGGGTTATAGGGTGACCTATGACTGTCTTTGACCCATTAAACGATGACATATGTCCCTAGGGGTCCTCGGACCCCAAGGGACATATTCGAATCGGTAATATGGGTCAAATGAAGTCATCGGATGACCTGTGACCCTCTTTGATCCATTAAACGACGACATATGTCCCTAAGGGTCCTAGGACCCTAGGGACATGTTCCAATCGTTCATATGGGTCAAAGGGGGTCATAGGGTGACCTATGACCCCCTTTGACCCATTAAACGACAACATATGTCCCTAGGGGTCCTAGGACCCCTAGCGACATATTTGAATCGTTCATATGAGTTAAAGGGAGTCATAGGGTGATCTATGACCCCCTTTGACCCATTAAACGATGACATATGTCCTTAGGGGTCCTACGACCTCTAAGGACATATTCGAATGGGTAACATGGGTCAAAGGGGGTCATAGGGTGACCTATGACCCTCTTTGACCCATTAAATGACTAAATATGTCTCTAGGGGGTCCTAGGACGCCTAGCCAGATATTCCAATCGTTCATATGGGTCAAAGGGGTTCATAGGGTGACCTATGACCCTCTTTGACCCATTAAAAAATGATATATATCTCTAGGACCCCTAGGGACATATTTGAATGGCTAATATTGGTAAAAGGGGGTCATAGGGTGACCTATGACCCTCTCTGACCCATTAAACTACGAGATATGTCGCTAGGGGTCATGGGACCCCTAGGGACATATTCGAATGGGTAATATGGGTCAAAGGGCGTCATAGGGTGACTATGACCCCCTTTGACCCATTAAACGATGACATATGTCTCTAGGGGTCCTAGGACCCCTAAGGACATATTCGAATGGGTATATGGGTCAAAGGGGGTCATAGGGTGACCTATGACTCTCTTTAACGCATTAAATGATGACATATGTCCCTAGGGGTCCTCGGACCCCAAGGGACATATTCGAAAGGGTAATATGTGTCAAATGGGGTCATAGGGTGACCTTTGACCCTCTTTGACCCATTAAATAATGACATATGTCCCTAGGGGTCCTAGGAACTCTAGTGACATATTCGAATGGGTAATATGGGTCAAAGGTCGTCATAGGGTGACTTATGACCCTCTGTGAACCATTAAACGATGAAATATGTCCCTAGGGGTCCTAGGACCCCTAGGGACATATTCCAATCGTTCATATGGGTCAAAGGGGGTCATAGGGTGACCTATGACCCTCTTTTACCCATTAAATGATGATATATTTCAATAGGGGTCCTAGGACCCCTAGGGACATATTCGAATGGGTAATATGGGTCAAAGGGGGTCATAGGGTGACCTATGACCCTCTCTGACTCATTAAATGACGACATATTTTTCTAAGGGCCCTTGGTCCCCTAGGGACATATTCGAATTGTTCATATGGGTCAAAGGTGGTCATAGGGTGACCTATGACCCCCTTTGACCCATTAAACGACGACATATGTCTCTAGGGTTCCTAGGACCCTTACGGACATATTCGAATGGGTAATATGGGTCAAATGGGGTCATAGGGTAACCTATGACCCTCTTTGACCCATTAAACGATGACATATGTCCCTAGGGGTCTTTAGATGCCTATGGACATATTCGAATCATTCATATGGGTCAAAGAGGGTCACAGGGTGACCTATGACCCTCTTTGACCCATTAAACGATGATATATGTCTCTAGGGGTCCTCGGCCCCTAGGGACATATTCGAATCGTTCATATGGGTCACCCTATGACCCTCTTTGACCCATTAACGACGACATATGTCCCTAGGGGTCCTAGGACCCCTAGGGACATATTCGAATCGTACATATGGGTAAAAGGGGGTCATAAGGTGACCTATGACCCCCTTTGACCCATTAAACGACGACATATGTCTCTAGGGGTCCTAAGACCCCTCGGGACATATTCGAATGGGTATTATGTGTCAAATGGGGTCATAGGGTGACCTATGACCCTCTTTGACCCATTAAACAATGACATATGTCCCTAGGGGTCCTTGGACCCCAAAAGACATATTCGAATGGGTAATATGGTTCAAAGGGGGTCATAAGGTGACCTATGACCCTCTTTGACCCATTAAATGATGACATATGTCCCTAGGGGTCTTAGGACCCTAGGGACATATTCGAATTGTTCATATGAGTCAAAGGGGGTCATAGGGTGACCTATGACCCTCTTTGACCCATTAAACAATGATATATGTCTCTAGGGGTCCTAGGACCCCTAGGGACATATTCGAATGGGTAATATGGGTCAAAGGGGGTCATAGGTCACCCTATGACCCTTTCTGACCCATTAAACGACGAGATATGTCACTAGGAGTCCTAGGACATCTAGGGACATATTCGAATGGGTAATATGGGTCAAAGGGTGTCATAGGGTGACCTATGACCCCCTTTGACCGATTAAACGATGACATATGTCTCTAGAGGTTCTAAGACCCCTACGGACATATTCGAATAGGTATTATGGGTCAAAGGGGGTCATAGGGTGACCTATGACCCTCTTTGACCCATTAAATGAAGACATATTTCTCTAGGGGTCCTCGGACCCCAAGGGACATATTCGAATGGGTAATATGCGTCAAATGGGGTCATAGGGTGACCTATGACCCTCTTTGACCCATTAAACGACGACATATGTCCGTAGGGATCCTAAGACCCTAGGGACATATTCCAATCGTTCATATGGGTCAAAGGGTGTGATAGGGTGATCTATGACCCCCTTTGAGCCATTAAACGACAACATATGTCCCTAGGGGTCCTAGGACCCCTAGGGACATATTTGAATCGTTCATATGAGTCAAAGGGGGTCATAGGGTGACCTATGACTCCCTTTGACCCATTAAACGACGACATATGTCATTAGGGATCCTAAGACCTCTAGCGACATATTCGAATGAGTAATATGGTTCAAAGGGGGTCATAGGGTGACCTATGACCCTCTTTGACCCATTAAACGATGACATATGTCCCTAGGGGTCCTAGTCGTTCATATGGGTCAAAGGGGGTCATAGGGTGACCTATGACCCTCTTTGACCCATTAAACGACGATATATGTCTCTAGGGGTCCTAAGACCCCTAGGGACATATTTGAATGGCTAATATGGGTCAAAGGGGGTCATAGGGTGACCTATGACCCTCTCTGACTCATTAAACTACGAAATATTTCTCTAGGGGTCCTTGGACCCCTAGGGACATATTCGAATTGTTCATATGGGTCAAAGGGGTTCATAGGGTGACCTATGACCCCCTTTGACCCATTAAATGACGACATATGTCCCTAGGGGTCCTAGGACCCCTAGGGACATATTCGAATGGGTAATATGGGTCAAATGGGGTCATAGGGTAACCTATGACTCTCTTTGACCCATTAAACGACGACATATGTCCCTAGGGGTCCTCAGACCCCTAGGGACATATTTGAATCGTTCATATGGGTCAAAGAGGGTCATAGGGTGACCTATGACCCTCTTGGACCCATTAAACGATGACATATGTCCCTGGGTGTCCTCGGACCCCTAGGGACATATTCGAATCATTAATATAGGTCAAAGGGGGTCATAGGGTGACCTATGACCCTCTTTGACGCATTAAATGATGACATATGTCCCTAGGGATCCTAGGACCCCTAGGTACATATTCGAATCGTACATATGGGTCAAAGGGGGTCATAGGGGCACCTATGACCCCCTTTGACTCATTAACCGACGACATATGTCTCTAGGGGTCCTAGGACCCTTAGGGACATATTCGAATGGGTATTATGGGTCAAAGGGGGTCATAGGGTGACCTATGACCCTCTTTGACCCATTATACGATGACATATGTCCCTAGGGGTCCTAGGACCCCTAGGGACATAGTCAAATCGTTCATATGAGTCAAAGGGGGTCATAGGGTGACCTATGACCCCCTTTGACCCATTAAATGACGACATATGTCCATAGGGGTCCTAGGACCCCCAGGGACATAGTCGAATCATTGAAATGGGTCAAAGGGGGTCACAGGGTGACGTATGACCCCCTTTGACCCATTAAACGACGACATATGTCCCTAGGGGTCCTAAGACCTCTAGGGACATATTCGAATGGGTAATATGGGTCAAAGGGGGTCATAGGTCACCCTATGACCCTCTTTGACCCATTAAACGATGATATATGTCTCTAGGGTTCCTAGCACCCCTAGGGACATATTCGAATGGGTAATATGGGTCAAAGTGGGTCATAGGGTGACCTATGACCCTCTCTAACCTATTAAACGATGAGATATGTGGCTAGGGGTCCTAGGACCCCTAGGGACATATTCGAATGGGTAATATGGGTCAAAGGGGGTCATAGGGTGACCTATGACCCCCTTTGACCTATTAAACGACGACATATGTCTCTAGGGGTCCTAAGACCCCTAGGGACATATTCGAATGGGTATTATGGGTCAAATGGGGTCATAGGGTGACCTATGACCCTCTTTGACTCATTAAATGATGACATATGTCCTTAGGGGTTCTCGGACCACAAGGGACATATTCGAATGGGTAATATGTGTCAAATGAAGTCATAGGGTGACATTTGACTCTCTTTGACCTATTAAACAATGACATATGTCCCTAGGGGTCCTAGGACCTCTAGAGACATATTCGAATGGGTAATATGGGTCAAAGGGGGTCATAGGGTGACTTATGACCCTCTTTGACCCATTAAACGATGACATATGTCCCTAGGGGTCCTAGGACCCCCAGGGACATATTCCAATCGTTCATATGGGTCAAAGGGGATTCATAGGGTGACCTATGACCCTCTTTGACCCATTAAACGACGATATATGTACATAGGGGTCCTAGGACCCCTAGGGACATATTCGAATGGGTAAAATGGGTCAAAGGGGGTCATAGGGTGACCTATGACCCTTTCTGACTCATTAAACGATGACATATATCTCTAGGGGTCCTTGGACCCCTAGGGACATATTCGAATTGTTCATATGGGGAAAAAGTTGTCATAGGGTGACTTATGACCCCCTTTGACCCATGAAACGATGACATATGTCCCTAGGGGTCCTAGGACCCCTAGGGACATATTCGAATGGGTAATATGGGTCAAATGGGGTCATAGGGTAAGCTATGACCCTATTTGACACATTAAAGGATGACATATGTCCCTAGGGGTCCTCAGACCCCTAGGGACATATTCGAATCATTCATATGGGTCAAAGAGGGTCATAGGGTGACCTATGACCCTCTTTGACCCATTAAATGATGACATATGTCCCTAGGGGTCCTCGGACCCCTAGTGACATTCGACTCGTTCATATGGGTCACCCTATGACCCTTTTTGACCCATTAAACGATGACATGTGTCCCTAGGGGTCCTAGGACTCCTAGGGACATATTCGAATCGTATATATGGGTAAAAGGGGGTCATAAGGTGACCTATGACCCCCTTTGGCCCATTAAACGATAACATATGTCTTTAGGGGTCCTAAGACCCCTAGGGACATATTTGAATGGGTATTATGGGTCAAAGGGGGTCATAGGGTGACCTATGACCCTCTTTGACCCATTAAACGACGACATATGTCCGTAGGGGTCCTTGGACCCCAAAAGACATATTCGAATGGGTAATATGGGTCAAAGGGGGTCATAGGGTGACCTATGACCCTCTTTGACCCATAAAATGATGACATATTTCCCTAGGGGTCCTAGGGCCCTAGGGACATATTCGAATTGTTCATATGGGTCAAAAGGGGTCATAGGGTGACCTATGACCCTCTTTGACCCATTAAACGGTGATATATGTCTCTAGGGGTCCTAGGACCCCTAGGGACATATCCGAATGGGTAATATGGGTTAAAGCGGGTCATAGGGTGACCTATGACCCTTTCTGACCCATTAAACGACGAGATATGTCGCTAGGGGTCCTAGGACCCCTAGGGACATATTCGAATGGGTAATATGGGTCAAAGGGTGTCATAGGGTCACCTATGAGCCCCTTTGACCAATTAAACGATGACATATGTCTCTATGGGTCCTAGGACCCCTAGGGACATATTCGAATGGGTATTATCGGTCAAAGGGGGTCATAGGGTGACCTACGACCCTATTTGACCCATTAAACGATGACATATGTCCCTAGGGGTCCTCGGACCCCAAGGGACATATTTGAATGGGTAATATGGGTCAAATGGGGTCATAGGGTGACCTATGACCCTCTTTGACCCATTAAATGATGACATATGTCCCCAGGGGTCCTAGGACCCTAGGGACATATTCCAATCGTTTATATGGGTCAAAGGGGTTCATAGGGTGACCTATGACCCCCGTTGACCCATTAAACGACAACATATGTCCCTAGGGGTCCTAGGACCCCTAAGGACATATTTGAATCGTTCATATGAGTCAAAGGGGCTCATAGGGTGACCTATGACCCCCTTTGACCCATTAAACGACGACATATGTCCTTAAGGGTCCTAGGACCTCTAGGGACATATTCGAATGGGTAATATGGGTCAAAGGGGGTCATACGGTGACCTATGACCCTCTTTGATCCATTAAATGACAACATATGTCCCTAAGGGTCCTAGGACCCCTAGGGAAATATTCCAATCGTTCATATGGTTCAAAGGGGGTCATAGGGTGACCTATGACCTTCTTTGACCCATTAAACGACGATATATGTCTCTAGGGGTCCTAGGACCCCTAGGGACATATTCGAATGGGTAATATAGGTCAAAGGGGGTCATAGGGTGACCTATGACCCTCTCTGACTCATTAAACTACGAAATATTTCACTAGGGGTCCTTGGACCCCTAGGGACATATTCGAATTGTTCATATGGGTCAAAGGGGGTGATAGGGTGACCTATGACCCCCTTTGACCCATTAAAAGATGACATATGTCCCTAGGGTTCCTAGGACCTCTAGGGCCATATTCGAATGGGTAATATGGGTCAAATTGGGTCATAGGGTAACCTATGACCCTCTTTGACCCATTAGACGATGACATATGTCCCTAGGGGTCCTGAGACCCCTAGGGACATATTCGAATCGTTCATATGGGTCAAAGAGGGTCATAGGGTGACCTATGATACTCTTGGACCCATTAAATGATGACATTTGTCCCTAGGGGTCCTCGGACCCATAGGGACATATTCGAATCATTCATATGGGTCAAAGGGGGTCATAGTGTGACCTATGACCCTCTTTGACCCATTAAACGACGACATATGTCCCTTGGGGTCCTAGGAACCCTAGGGACATATTCGAATCGTACATATGGGTCAAAGGGGGTCATAGGGGGACCTATGACCCCCTTTGACTCATTAAACGATGACATATGTCTCTAGGGGTCCTAGGACCCCGAGGGACATATTCGAATGGGTATTATGGGTCAAAGGGTGTCATAGGGTGACCTATGACCCTCTCTGACTCATTAAACGATGAGATATGTTGCTAGGGGTCCTAGGACCCCTAGGGACATATTCGAATGGGTAATATGGGTCAAAGGGTGTCTTAGGGTGACCTATGACCCCCTTTGACCGATTAAACGACGACATATGTCTCTAGGGGTCCTAGGACCCCTAGGGACATATTCGAATGGGTATTATGGGTCAAAAGGGGTCATAGGGTGACCTATGACCCTCTTTGACCCATTAAACGATGACATATGTTCCTAGGGGTCCTCGGACCCCAAGGGACATATTCGAATGGGTAATATGGGTCAAATGGGGTCATAGGGTGACCTATGACCCTCTTTGACCCATTAAACGATGACATATGTCCCTAGGGGTCCTAGGAGCTTAGGGACATATTCCAATCGTTCATATGGGTCAAAGGGGGTCATAGGGTGACTTATGACCCCCTTTGACCCATTAAACGACAACATATATCCCTAGTTGTCCTAGGACCCCTAAGAAAATATTTGAATTGTTCATATGAATCAAAGGGGGTCATAAGGTGACCTATGACCCCCTTTGACCCATTAAATGATGACATATGTCCCTAGGGGTCCTAGGACATCTTAGGACATATTCGAATGGGTAATATGGGTCAAAGGGGGTCATAGGGTGATCTATGACCCTCTTTGACCCATTAAACGATGACATATGTCCCTAGGGGTCCTAGGACCCCTAGGGAGATATTCCAATCGTTCATATGGGTCAAAGGGGATCATAGGGTGACCTATGACCCTCTTTAACACATTAAATGACTATATATGTCTCTAGGGGTCCTAGGACCCCTAGGGACATATTCGAATGGGTAATATGGGTCAAAGGGGGTCATAGGGTTCCTATGACCCTCTTTGACTCATTAAACGATGACATATTTCTCTAGGGGTCCTTGGACCCCTAGGGACATATTCGAATTGTTGATATGGGTCAAAGGGGGTCATAGGGTGACTTATGGCCCCCTTTGACCCATTAAACGACGACATATGTTCCTAGGGGTCCTAGGACCCCTAGGGACATATTCGAATGGGTAATATGGGTCAAATGGGGTCATAGGGTAACCTATGATCGTCTTTGACCCATTAAACGATGACATATGTCCCTAGGGGTCCTCAGACCCCTAGGGACATATTCGAATCATTCATATGGGTCAAAGGGGGTCATAGGGTGACCTATGACCCTCTTTGACCCATTAAATCATGACAGATGTCCCTAGGGGTCCTAGGACCCCTAGGGACATATTCGAATCGTACATATGGGTCAAAAGGGGTCATAGGGTGACCTATGACCCCCTTTGACCCATTAAATGATGACATATGGCTCTAGGGGTCCGAGGACCCCTAGGGACATATTCGAATGGGTATTATGGGTCAAAGGGGGTCATAGGGTGACCTATGAGCCTTTTTGACCCATTAAACGACGACATATGTCCCTAGGGGTCCTTGGACCCCAAGAGACATATTTGAATGGGTAATATGGGTGAAAGGGGGTCATAGGGTGACCTATGACCCTCTTTGACCCATTAAACGATGACATATGTCCCTAGGGGTCCTAGGAGCCTAGGGACATATTCGAATTATTCATATGGGTGAAAGGGGGTCATAGGGTGACTTATGACCCCCTTTGACCCATTAAACGACGACATATGTCCCTAGGGGTCCTAGGACCCCTAGGGACATATTCGAATGGGTAATATGGGTCAAATGGAGTCATAGGGTAACCTATGACCCTCTTTGACCCATTAAATGATGACATATGTCTTTAGAGGTCCTAGGACCCCTAGGGACATATTCGAATCGTTCATATGGGTCAAAGGGGGTCATAGGGTGACCTATGACCCTCTTGACCCATTAAACGACGATATATGTCTCTAGGGGTCCTAAGACCCTTAGGGACATATTCGAATGGGTAATATGGGTCAAAGGGGGTCATAGGGTGACCTATGACCCTCTTTGACCCATTAAACGATGACATATGTCCCTAGGGGTCCTCGGACCCCAAGGGACATATTCGAATGGGTAATATGGGTCAAAGGGGGTCATAGGGTGACCTATGACCCTCTTTGACCCATTAAATGATGAAATATGTCCCTATGGGTCCTAGGACCCTAAGGACATATTCGAATCGTTCTTATGGGTCAAAGGGGGTCATAGGGTGACCTATGACGCCCTTTGACTCATTAAACGACGACATATGTCCCTCGGGGTCCTAGGACCCCTTGGGACATATTTGAATCGTTTATATGAGTCAAAGGGGGTCGTAGGGTGAACTATGACCCCCTTTGACCCATTAAACGATGACATATGTCCCTAGGGGTCCTAGGACCCCTAGGGACATATTCAAATGGGTAATATGGGTCAAATGGGGTCATAGGGTAACCTATGACCCTTTTTGACCCATTAAATGATGTCATATGTCTCTAGGGGTCCTAGGACCCCTAGGGACATATTTGAATCGTTCATATGGGTCAAAGGGTGTCATAGGGTGACCTATGACCCTCTTGACCCATTAAACGACGATATATGTCTCTAGGCGTCTTAGGACCGCTAGGGACATATTCGAATTGGTAATATGGGTCAAAGGGGGTCATAGTTCATCCTATGACCCTCTTTGACCCATTAAACGATGACATATGTCGCTAGGGGTCCTAGTATCCCTAGGGACATATTCGAATGGGTAATATGGGTCAAAAGGGGTCATAGGGTGAGCTATGACCCCCTTTGACCCATTAAACGACGACATATGTCCCTAGGGGTCCTTGGACCCCAAGGGACATATTCGAATGGGTAATATGGATCAAAGGGGGTCATAGGGTGACCTATGACCCTCTTTGACCAATTAAATGACGACATATGTCCCTAGGGGTCCTAGGACCCCTAAGGACATATTTGAATCGTTCATATGAGTCAAAGGGGGTCATAGGGTGACCTATGACCCCCTTTGATCCATTAAACGACGATGTATGTCCCTAGGGGTCCTAGGATTCCTAGGGAAATAGTCGAGTCGTTCATATGGGTCAAAGGGGGTCATAGGGTGACCTATGACCCCCTTTGACCCATTAAATGACGACCCTCTTTGTATTATATATTATTATATTAATATGTATAATAATATAATATGTATATAACAACGTAATATTTTTATTAAATATAATATATACTATAAATATTATTATATTAATATATATGTTATTAATATATCTATATAATAACGTAAAATTTTAGTATATATAACGTAATATTTTAGGATATACTATTTATACTATTTTAGGATAATAATTATAATATAAATAAACACTAAATATTAATATTATTATATGTATAGTAATAATAATAATAATACTATTATAGCTATAATAATAACATATATTAATACTATATATTGTAGCTTAATATAAATAAACACTATATATTTACACTATTATATCTATATTAATAATATTAATACTATTATAGGTATAATAATAATATTGATACTATAGGTATATTAATACTATTTTATATTAATATTATTGATATTTTATACTAATACTAATATACGATTAACTTAGTTATAAATTAAAGTCGTTTGCCTCCAAATATTTTCATAATATTAATATTATTGTGGCAAAGGAGGGAAACCTTAGCAAGTTTTCCGCCCAAAAGTCCTTTTCCTATATCTGATATCCGATTATACTGGCATCAATTTCAAATATTTGACTGTCCCTACAGACCCGACAACATTACTTTTTTACCTCTTTTTTCACGGGATTTGTAAAAAGTCGTGTTTTGGGGCCCAACCAATCGAAAAGAATTCGAAAATATAACCTTAGGTGTTCGAATTTGTCATTTGAATGGGGAGCAGCAGTCGTCAAAAGAATAAAAGTAAAAGGAAGATATCCAATGAAGACATTGCAGCATATAGGGAAAATGACAAAATGAAACACCGAAAAAAAAGACAAGGTATGCTAAATATCAATCAAGTTGATGATGAATTAATAGAAGGTGAAATCATAGAGTCAGATAATGAAAATGTACAGTTGGGGAATGAAAATGTACCTATTGAAAATGATAATGCGGAAATTGAAAATGTAGAGATTGAAAATTTTGAAGAAGAAATGCCACCAAGTCATAATCCAAATTGCATAATTGACCATGTCGAAGATGACAATGCACAGGAACTTAATGCACAAGAACCTTACATATCTCCTAATTATAATCGACATGAAGGTTCTAAAACACCAAAATGGATAATTGAAATTGATGAAACGATTATGACTAGTTTGGAAGGAAAAAAATTAGAAAGAACCATTCGGTTATGGGCTTCAAGACTATATCAGATGTTTTTCGGCAACAAGATAGTGGTAGAGGAATGTCAGCTTTTCATGCACTTATTAAAGATGCAAAAGATGAGACCTATGCTTTCCAAATTGAAAATTCATGTCAATAAAAAGTTGGAAAGAAATGCCATTATTGTGAAGAATCTTTTCAGTGCTCTCAATAGCTTTGGGAAAAATAGCAGAGAGAAGGATAATAGAGCTGCTCGAAGGGTTATTACAACCTCTTTGGTAAGTCATCATTTGAGAAAGGGTAGATATATGAGACAAACTTGTATTGATTTGAATCTAAATCGTACTACTTTGAGAAGAGCACTTAGTCGACGAGAGAAAATTGACGATCCTCTTCAAAATGAAACATGGGCATTTGGTGGGAGACTTCCACGTTTTGATAAGAACCTATCCGACGATGTGAAGGAAGAAATTATACAATTTTGGCACTCTAACTCACGAGTATCACCCAATGCTAAAGATGTCTTAAAGTTGAGAATTGGCATCAGAGACTGCACGCCACATCCTAAACACTATTTGGAGGTAAGTCAAACTATGTTGTTCAAACAATTTAGAGAGAGTCATCCAAGTGTTCATATATCACAAAGGGCTTTTGAATCTTTGAATCCATTTTATTGTGTGCCACTCAAAATTTGAAATACATGTTGTTGCAAATATCATGTTGAGTTTTCTATGCACCATAAACTATTATGCTCCATCCATTCTACTTTGCATAGTAAAGAAATGTTGGAGGATTGTGGGGCTAGTGGGCTTCCAAAATCATCAAGAGACTTCTTAGATCAACTCTTATGTCACAGAGTTGATGGTTGTTCTTTTTATAAAAATGCTTGCTTAAATGAGAAGTGTTCAGAATGTGGTGGCTTATCCAAGTTTGACACATGTTTCCATGAGGGGTGTGAACAAGATCTTGGAAAGACAATAGTGAAAAAAAGGGTCTATGAAATGGTGAAATACACATTGAAGAGTGGGAGTGAGAGCTCTAGATGTGAATTGGTTGGAAAAGATATCAATGTGGCTAATTTTATTTCAGATTTCAAGGCAAATCTTTTTTACAAGTATGCAAGACATAGTCACAGGTCTCAGTGGTTGGATCAACAATTTAGAACGTGTAAGGAGACTTTTCCCATTGGCACTATTATATCAGTTGTTGATTTTGTTGAGAACTACACATTGCAACCTCAAAATGAGACACAATCTCAGTATTACAACTCTATTCAGATTGCAATTTTTGTTCACATAACATATAGACATGCCCCTGATAGTGCGGAAGATAATCGAAAGATTATTAGAGAGTATCATTTTTATATGAGTGATGATAGATCTCACTCTCACGAGTTTGTGCAACATTGTTTCGAGAATTTTTTTTATTTCTTACACGAGCATGCAATTGCTATGGATAGACATATCATTTGGTTAGATAACTGTACAGGTCAATTCAAGAATGCTCGCATGTTTTATTGGTTGTGTAGGATGCACGTAGAGAGAGGGGTGCCTCATATTTGGAGTTTTTTTGAGTCCGACCATGAAAAAGGGGAACATGATGGAGCAGGGGCATGTGTGAAGAGAGCTCTAGTTAAGGAGCAACTTAAGATTTCAACAACAGAGCTTCTTGATGCTCGTAGCATTGTTGATTGGTGTAGTTTAGCATTATCACAGGGGGGGACTCTTAATTCAGTGGTACGTAGGTTCTTTTGGTTGGTTGAGGAAGGGTCCATAGGTGATAGATCAGATTGTGCTACAGTGACAGACTCATCAAAAATGCATTCATTTCAGAGCTCTAATTCTAGTACATGGACCATTTGGACACGACAACTAGCTTGTTTTTGTCATACTTGTTTTCAGTGTGATTGGGATCACTGTGAGTCAAGTGAGTGGGTGGACACATGGGCTCCACATTATCTTACTCCATTTTCTATCATACCCTCTATAAAAAATGATGACATGGAAAGTTCACTTGAGCATAATCATCTATCAGATCTACTTCAGCCAGGACATGCCTTTGCATTGGTTGCACCACAGGGGAATGATGAGAAATCCGATTATTGGTTAGCACGTTGTGTAAGAGGAAAACAAAAAACTTGCACAATCGATCACAGATGATGATGGATTCACGTATCCTACTGGTTTAGTGGTTGTTGTTGGAACATGGCTGCGGACATACATGCTTAGAAGGAACAAAATTCCTACATTCGAAGACTATCATAAGCACAAAGTAATTCTCATATATTCACATCTTATTATAGCAACAAATGTAAAGTTATTGAAGCATCAAGGAAGACCAAAATTAAAAGAACTTTTTACTATTGCTAATGCTGATCATGAAGCCTTGTTGGAGACCCTAAAACAGAGAGAGGACCCTATTGGAATACTTGACTAGGTATATATACTTCTTAAGTTATTTTCTTCATAATGATTTAATGAATTGATGATTATCTTATTTAATACAATAAGTTACTAATTTTTGTATGATATTGGAATGTAGGTACATCATGAAGAGTTGGAGGGGGGTGGTATTGGGGAGAATTTCTAAAATTTATGATGTATTATGATGTAAAATGTGTAGTTTTTTGTATATGGTTTTTGTATTTTGGTAGGTTCTTTGTAAGGAATTATAAGAGGAAGATATTGAACAAGTTCTTCCAAATCATATTTGCATGTGATACAAGGCTATAATGACAATTTTAAGAGCATTTATAACTATATTAAAGATAATTGCATGTGGATATCTTATTACAAATTTGGTTTTTTCTTTATTTGACATAAAGCTGACATTATGATTATTAAAACTATTTTTATCAAACTAATCAAATAAGAAAAATCCATAAAGTACGGATGAACAATTAGAATACTTGATTTCTTCCAGTTTACAACCAATCATAGCATTTGAAAGAATAAAGAGTCATAATATTGTATAATGTTTTGAAAGACTTTCATATTGAAAAGTTGTATGAAGCACATTTGGGATAAGCCATAAAATCCATGAAAGAAGATAGCATGTAGGATAAGAAATTAAAGCCAATAAGCAAGATAGCACATGCATACTGACATGATATGAAGTTGGATATGAAGGCTATGAGTGGATGAGTCATTAGAGGTATCAACAATCCCATCATAAATGAGATCTTGGATTTTATGTTTCAACACTATGGAATCTTTAGTTTTATGAAATTTTCTTCCATGGAGATTAATTTAAGAATGCCCCGTGTGTATGTAAAGGTCTTAAGGGAGATTAATTTAAGAATGCAATATTCTCCTCTAACCTTTTCTCAAGTTTAGAATTGATTTCTATCATGTGATTAGAGAGATGAAGGTAAGAAAGATTATTTGTCTCTTCTAGCTCTTTGTATTGAACATATAGAAAGAGAGATGACAAGTGAACAAATTTAAGTGTAGTCAATAGATCAAGGAAACCATTTAGTGAAAGAAATTCTTAGTATGCATATCATAGACCATGAAGTTAGAAAATACCAATAGCTCTAAGACCAAAGAGCCATTTTAAGTATGTTCAAGCACTAGAGACATAGAAAATCAAAGTCAATTTATGAAACTCCCCTTAGCAAAAAATGCAAACAAATATTTGCATTTGACATTTTGACTTGGTTGAAAAAGTTTGACAATAATTGATAATATTGCAAGCTTGATGTTCAAAAGCAATTTTTTTTCCAAGAAAGATAGTGACACATGGAGTAGTCTTCAAACAATCATCCATCGTTTGCGGCCACCTCGTACCGAGGAGTCTCCAAGGTGCTCTAAGTGCATTCAGAGGTCAATCTTTCGAGGGTCATAACTCAGAGCTTGTGAGGGCTATTGATGAACTGTCAAATGCTATAGGATGATGATCCTGAGGCCTAAAATAACCTATCTCATTTTTGAGAGATCACATTCCGTTTGGATTCAGCACAACGATCTCGCTCGATGCCAAAACTCGCAGTGTGCCTTAGTTCATAGGTGCACCACAGCGTAACTTTGAAATCGCTGATCTTGGCATCGAATCGTCAGTGCCATTAGCTCCGGATGGGCGGGTGAACCCTAGTCACACCCTTGTTCTAGCCATGAAGACCATCCATCATTTGCGGCCACCCCGTTCTGAGGAGTCTCCAAGGTGCTCTAAGTGCATTTTGAGGTCGATCTTTCAAGGGTCATAACTCAGAGCTCACGAGGGCTATTGATGAACTGTTAAATGCTACAGGACGGTGATCCTGAGGCCTAAAATAACCTATCTCATTTTCGAGAGATCACATTCCGTTTGGATTCAGCACAGCGATCTCACTCGATGCCAAAACTCGCAGTGTGCCTTAGTTCATAGGTGCACCACAGTGTAACTTTGAAACTGCTGATCTTGGCATCGAATCGTCAATGCCATTAGCTTCGGATGGGCGGTTGAACCCTAGTTACACCCTTGTTCTGGCCACAAAGACCATCCATCATTTGCAGCCACCTCGTACCGAGGAGTCTTCAAGGTGCTCTAAGTGCATTTTGAGGTCGATCCTTCGAGGGTCATAACTCAGAGCTCGTGAGGGCTATCGACGAACTGTCAAATGCTACAGGATGGTGAACCTAAGGCCTAAAATAAACTATCTCATTTTGAGAGATCACATTCTGTTTGGATTCAGAACAACGATCTCGCTCGATGCCAAAACTCGCAATGTGCCTCAGTTCATAGGTGCACCACAGCGTAACTTTGAAATTGCTGATCTTGGCATCGAATCGTCAGTCCCATTAGCTCCAGATGAGTGGGTGAACCCTAGTCACACCTTTGTTCTGGCCACGAAGACCATCCATCATTTGTGGCCACCCCATACCGAGGAGTCTTCAAGGTGCTCTAAGTGCATTTTGAGGTCGATCCTTCGAGGGTCATAACTCAGAGCTCGTGAGGGAAATCGATGAACCGTTAGAGGAGACAAGTTCATAAGGATGGAGTGGCTTAGTGTTTTTGCTAAAATAAGTTAGTGGGAAGGCTTTATTAGAGGGTCTTGGCCAAACTAGTGGGGTGTTTGCCAAAATTTCTTGTTTTATTTCTACTTGGTTTTGTTTTCTTGTTTTGTGCTTGAGTATTGTTATGGGATTGGGACTTACACTCACCCTTGTGGGAAGGGAAGAGAAGTCCAGGGTGAAGGGCTTAAGTTGGGTTCGAAAAATGTATTGAGAACCTTAGAGTATGGGCTCCATTGTATGCCATAACATTTCATATCTTGCTGGGGGTGATAAGGAAAGTATGGTGTAGAAAGGAAGTTTGAGGAGTTATAGCTGATGGTAGTGGGTTTGGAGGAGGAAATGTGGAGGCCTCGAGAGGGCATTAAATGGTTCATTTATGATAGCCCCGAGAGGGCATGAAATTTGGTGAATTATGATAGCCCCGAGAGGGCATGAAAATTGTTTATTGCAAATATGGTTTGGTATGGAAAGTCTCCATTTTAGAACACACCTTCACCCTATGTTTATGGTTCCATCTGTGAAGCCATTGTGAAATAGTCTTGGGGGGAAATTGTTCAAGTTTGAAATGTAATGTTTATGCATTGAAAGATTGTATGTGTATCCCAGTTTGAGCCTTGTTCCCTAGCGCGGGGGTGGTCTCTTTGAGGCCTATGGTTGGGTGGAAAGCACCCATGGTCCTTGTTATTTTGTTGTGTTGCATATGCAGATTTGTGTCCAAGGGAGCAATGGAAATGGCTTGGAATGATCATCTTGCAAATTGATGTTGGATGAGAAAACTTGACATTGTGCCCTCATTTGTGAAGGAGGATTCACCAGCTTGTTCATGTTCTCAACGATCATGTTGGACAATGTTCATGCTACTCATTGTCCATATCTTTCAATGTCCATGTTCCTTATGATTTTGAAAAGTCCCTTATGTTGCCCCATTGTGATGGAAGGATATTGTATCATTGTTACCTAATGTACGTGTAGAAGAAAATATTGATAAGGTTGTATATGCATATTTCATTTGGAGTTTATATTGTTATGAAAGCATTGGTACGAGTCACAGATTTGCTTTGACATCATTGTTATCATTTGAAACCATGAAAGAAAGTTTTCTCCTTGTGGAATTGTAAATGACTAGTTGATAATAACAATCCATAGATGTTATGTGATACCATTGATTGTATAAATTTAAAACTTAGTAGATTGCTTACAATCTTGTTGTGCACTCAATAATTTGGTGAGGAAGCAATGTTGATAGATAATGAGGATATAGTAATATACTAATTGTCACATTAATATATATTGTAATGATTAATGAATGTGTGTACATTGGTAATGAGGATAATAAGTAATTCTGATCCCCTTCCCTTACATGCTAGAATCACGACCTAGTCCATATGATACAACTGACAGACCCTAATAGAATATTAGTATCAGAGGCTTGTTAGGATATGAATTACCTCACTAATTTATGAGTATTGTATCTTGAACTTGCTCATTTGACTCGTGACGCTAACTTGAACTAGACTGCCATCCAATCTATTTGAAAACCACCTGTGACTAAAATGTTAACACCTTCACACTATTCACATGAGTCTTGAACTCCTATTCAATGATAACCTTGTTTTACAATATGTAATTTCTTATGCGACTTCATAAGCTAAAAAAAAAAAAAAAAATTGTTGTGTTTTTACTAGTAAAATTTAGGGCATGACACATGATCCATGATAAATTGAACAATACTAGATACTAAATTAATATGTATATCATTGTGCACGTAAATGATAAAAATATATATCAAAATACATGTATCCATAGAAAAAATTTTACACAAATATATATCAAAGATCATGTATCCATAGACAAAGTACTCAAATATATATATATCAAAATACATAGATCCATATACAAAATGTGGCTGATCCTGCCATCAGAATGTGTATAATATCAATGTTTCTATATACAATGTGGCATATGCCATCTCAAAATGTCTCATGATGCATCCTATGAAAACTATACTATCCTAGGGTACTGGTGGATGATTAAAATGCAGCCTCTTCGCTACACTAGGTGGATCGGATGCCTCCTACATAAACAAAAAAGGAAAACCCAAAGTTAGACTACTAAATTTATATGATTCTACGTATCTAACATTGAATTACTCAAATGCATAATGATCTTTTCCGTATTGGAGATTAATACTATCAAAATTTCATAATAAATAGCTCTCTCGTCGACCTCCTGCGTCAGTCAGGAGTCCTCTCGTATGCCCTTGGCAATGCTGGTACCTCTGTGATTGTGGGCTGTATATGTTCAAATACCTTTGTCAGATGAATCTACAATTTAAACTATAACATTATAATTCATAGCATGCGAAATTTATAACATATTTAATCATGAATTCAAACTACAACTTACTATTGTAGGCTCCTCCTCAAGAGTGAGTGGCCGCGTCATCAAATCTACATAACTGTCCCGTCGAACCTCATGTGCACTAGGAGTCTCCTATGAGATACAAAATAGTAGTTGTTAATATCACAGAAATTAGTTTTGAATTTATTTATGAAGATAAGTGATGCAAGAGCATCCCATGCTCATCAGGGGAACATTGAAGATCCAAGGCATTACAGAGGTCATGGAACATCTCTTGAAGTCAATTGGGCAATCCTTGCACCAATTATGGCTCATGGAAGCATACAAAGTTATAATGTTGGACTCATATGTGGAAGAAAGTTGTAATTGGGCATGAGATAGGATTTTAGGATTTCATATGGTAGATGTGTCATTTGATAGGTTCATGTAGGTTGTCATGATCATATCTTGTCATTAGACAAGTCAAAACGTTCTAGAATTGAGTTTTGGGGTTTGAACAAGCAGGCCCTGGTTTTTAAGCCATTTTAAGGAGGGTTTTGAAGTTTGGGTGTTTAGGAGTGTGACCAAGACCTATAATCTTGAAAATCCTTAGTGTGTTGGTCCCTTTGTTGAAGCCTTGGTGTGTCTAATTCCTCCTTGTGTGTCCCAGAGTTGAAAGGTACATAAGTGGTGTCCAGAGATTTCTTGGTGAGGAAAGAAAGAGAATCAGTGAGTTGGCCCTTGGGAAGGAAGAAAAATTGTTGTGAAAATGCCTCCTAAAAATCAAATGGCTAGAGAACTTGAAGAATTGAGAGAAGAGTTGGCAAAAGAGAAAAGAGAGAGGAGAGAACTTGAAGTATCTAGAGTGAGGGAAGAAAGACAGATGAGAAGAGAGAGGCTGAAGCTTATTGCAAGGATAGAATCCTTAGAAAAGGAAAGGCAAGAACCTAGAGGAGAAGAGGTTAGAGGAAGAAATCATGGACAGAACCATGAAGAAGAAGAGGTTGGTAATGCAAGGCAAGAGCATGAGACAATAGATGATCCTGAAGAAAGGTGATTTATGAGAATCATTAAGGCAGTACAAGGTAATGGTGGGAAGAACCATATTGATTTTCCAATATACCAGGGTAAAATGGATAGTGAAGAAGTGCTAGGGTGGATATAGGCCCTTGAGAACTACTTTGATCTTGAAGACATAGAGGCAGATAAGAAGGTAAAAGTAGCAACAACAAGACTGAGAGGAACATCACTCACTTGGTGGACTAGTGTTGAGAATGAGAGAGAGGAAAGGTGGTGCAGGGCACCTAACCTATGTGGCAGGGGGGAACAAGTATCTCTGTTTCCGGACACCTTGCCACTCCATGAAAGCGAGGATTCAAGTAGATTAGGAAGTTGGAATAAAGGTTTGGTACATATTTTACAAGTTGGTCTATGTTTTTTAATAAAGGCACATGTAAGGCCCACAAGCATTTTGGTGTGGTTATAAACCAAGTGACTCCATGGGACCAAAAGGCCTTAGAATAGGGTATTTAGAGTCTAAACAGTATTAGCAAAAAGTGTTTGTTTGTTTGTTTTATGGTTGGGAACGCCTATATGGTTGTTCCAACGGTCATGTAGACCTTTATAAATGTCATATGTGATCTCAGTTGAAAGGGGGAGATCAGAATGTACGGTGGTTTGGAGAAAAAATAATAAAAACTTCAATTTTCTGGAAATTTACTTAGTTGCATTTAATAAATCCATATGACCAATTTTGAGTCAATGGAATAGTTTAGAAAGTCAGGGAACGCATAAAAACTATAGTTTGAAATTTGAATTTCAAATTCAAACGATCATATTAGTTTTGGAGGGAAAGTAGTAATTTGGTATTTGTTTGATTAAATAAACCTTTCTAACCAACTTGGTCGGTTGGACAGGTGCATATTTAAGTTGTAATGAACATATGCAAGACATGAATCATTATTGGTATGGAAAAAATCATAGAAATTGTATAGAACAACAATCATACTTTCCTCTGCATCAATTAAAATAAATAAAAATAAATGATACTTATACATACAATGGGGCTCTCTGTGCGAATGAAAATCCCTGATGATCTAGGACGCCGAATCTGTACAGGCTCATCGCTAGTAGCCAAACCCTATATACAATAAATAATGTAATTAAATGAGATTACCACAAACATTTTACAAGAATGCTTCAATATTTAATCAATTAGAAAACATCTAATTACCTTTCCTTTGTCAATGCATGCTGGCTCACCCCCTGCACTTTGTCCCCCCGGGGCAGGTGGTATCTGCAAGATAAAAGAAAGATTAGCAACCATATATGCTACAATATCAAATAGAAAAAAGAAATGTGAACACAACATAATGTACCGTAGATGTCTCAAGGCCAAATGAAATGGCCGAGAGTGTAGCATCATCTATCTGTCTGAGCTCCTCCTCGGTCATCAACTAAACATGAATGAAGATCACATACATGTAAAAGTCAGTATGGCTTAAAAATTAAAATTACTCTATTATAAAAATTAACTTTAAATCACATATTTCATAACAAAAAATGTATACACGTACCGACACCGACGGAGTCCATGCCTCTACATTCCCCTCCTCTCTCGCATCAGGGTCTGTAGCCTCTGCACGTGCGTCTGGTGTATCCTCGTCTAATACAAAATGATACTCAGGAAGATCACCTATGGGACCCAGGAAAATATTCTTGCATGTAATGCAAGTGTGAGGCACACAAACGTGTGATGAGCTAGCCGATGATGAACTGGCACCAACATCATCAACACGAGGAGGCAAGACTGACCTAGCCTGAGATATCATTAGGCTACTCAGCCTATGAATGGCTCTGATGGTCTAAGAGCTAGCCTCTGCCATAATATCTGGATGCTGCACTCGAGGAGGCAGGGAGATATTGGGGGGGGGACAAAAGTGCCAAGTTTCTTTCCCTAGGAAGAGGGTCTATCCTGAGGAGCTCCTAGTCCTAAGCCCATGTTGGGCTTCATGCTCCAATAGTTCACTTTAAGTTTCAACACAAATTCTGCATATAATTTTTTAAAGAAATAAAATGGTATGTCTAAATTGCCATGTGAAGGGATATCAAAGACCATCCACCAACGGTCCCAAAAATTTGCACGTATGGCATCATTTGTGCACCATTTAATCGATAGTTTGGTTTTTTTTGGGTCAACTGGTATACCCGTTTTTGGGTTAGCAAAAAGGCTTGCCAAATCGTCTTTGGTTATGTTGAGGGCCGCGACCTCATCATAATCAAAACCATCATCAAACATCTGGTGCATTTCATCACGCCAACAAAGAGCAGCATTTTGTTGGTTTGTAAGAGTTTCAATGTTATCCACTATGGTGTTTAACGTGGATAACATAGGAGCCAGTGCAGGTACATTATTGTATGTTCTATGCAAACCTCTCAACTTAGTGAGATTTTCATTTATCAAATCCTCGATTCGAGGAGGGTTTTGAGGAGGTAGAGGATCATTTGGTGGACAGTTTTGTGGGGATACTGGATCCTTTGGTGGTGGGTTGCGAGGAATATTATTCCCTACCTCAGTGTCATCATTTTGATCAGCCATTCCTATTGAATTGCAAAACGTAATATATATTTAAAAAAAATCTAAATTTTAACCATTTTTGTCAAAAAAACCCTAGATTCAACTAAAACAAACAAAATCTTGTTAAAATCTATTAAATTTAGGTTAAAAATGAGTCGGGGGGGGGGGGGGGGGGGGGGGGGGACATACCTGATATCTGATATCTGATTTGCTATCTGATATCCGATATTATAATATATATAATATAACATATATATTACATTTTATATATTTTTATATTATATTTTATATTTATTATATTAATTTACTATATATTATAATATAAAATATTATTATAATTTATAATATATTATACTTTTTAATTATATATTATATTATAAGATATTACTTTTTATTATTATATTATATTATTATAATATAATATGTTATTATAATATTATTATTATAGTATAATATTATACGATTATAATATAATAATAATATTATTATTATAGTATAGTATAATAATAATTATAATAATAATATTAAATAATATATCATACTATTATATGATTTTAATTATTAGTCAGATATTGGATTTAAAATCGGATATCCGATATGATATCAGATATCTGATAAGGCTCGGCTTAACCTTCCAGGTTTGGTTCCTGGATAGGTAAAAAAAAGTTAGAGTGGATTTTGAAGCGCTTTTAGGCGTCTTCAAACTCATTTTTTTTCACATTGCCACTTTTTGGCACACCATGATCCTGCACATACCCTCTCGTTAAAGAGAATTGGGATGTTTGTTTGAAGACTTAACAAATTTGAGCTTCACTTGGTTTCAAGAATAATATAATATTCTCTACTTAACAAGGGCAGCCACATGAAGGTGGAAACTCATTTGGCCTCACCCCCCTCCCCCTAACACCAATCTAAAGTACCCATTATCATTTAATTACATACTTCATTCATTCATTCATCCATTTATGAACTATAACATTCAATCAATACAATCACATAACATTCATTAATATGATATAAAATTCATTAATACACAATACTAATCAAAACTTCATTAACACATAACAATATTCATTAACATAAACTAAAAGTTGCTATTAATACACATCATTCATACATAATTATTCAAAACAAAGTTCTTTCATTATCCAACAAGGTTTATCAAAGAGGATTTTTAAAACATCATTTCTTTTTTTTGTTTTTCTGAGCTGTCTTAAGAAAAGTGCTCATAGGTGCATCCATATTTGCTTCATTCTCCTCCTCTTCTAGCACGTGTAATGTCAAATTATGATGGCTCCTTCTTTTTGGAGGAGCAGGAGGTTGCTGCTCTAAAGGGGGCTCTGTTGCAAGAACAAGTGAATGCGATAAATTGGCATACTCTTTTTCTTTTTCTAATTGTTATAAGTGTGTAATTAAGTATGAGCACAACATAAAATGCATTTTTCTTACCTGACAATGCCACATCATCTACATTAACATTTTGATCTGCCATCACGTCAACATGTTGAACACTTGGAACATGGTCCACTCCTTCAGCACGATGTTCAACATGCTCTGAAATATTCAAAAAAAGGATACATGTCAAATTCCAATTGAAGATCTTAAATTGTATTCATAATTGCATAATTAATTTCCAATAGAAAATTAATATCTCCACCACTATAATGCACATCATGGCTTTTTTCAGGAGCAGGTTCTGTGGTAGGATATGAAGGCTGCAATAAAATGTTATGCACATTGTTATGTAGTCAATTTACATTTAAAACTAATACCAAAAAAGAATCTTCTCAACTATTTAAATTCATTTACTTTTCATTTGACCAATTTACCTATGAGATATCATTTGGTGCACTGGATTTTTGGGCAAGGCTTATAGATTCTTCACATATGTGTGCAACCACAACTTTATAGCCTTCCTTCAAGGCAATTTTTCTATCTTCATCTATGACCTCCACATTGAAATCTATGCCTTATTTTTTTTTCTTGATAACGTCAATTTTCCATGTATGGTTTCATTAAACAAAATTGTTTGCAACATTATATTAAAAAAAAATAAAAAAATTCATTGCTCTACTTACAAGTCACGACTGCAGATTTATATAGCCACCAAACCCAAGTTTGTGTTGGCCAACCTTTTCTATTCTCGCTTTTGTAGCCACGGATATGTCCTACAATCTATGAACAATTTCAAACATCTTAGATTATATATTTACATATATCAATAATTAGTGCATGATTACAATGTACTTAATACTATAATGACATACCTCTTTTTGCCCTGTGCTGCTTCATTATCTCTATCTTCACATAGCCTTTTCCCCTTTGCATCTTCTATTATTTCATTCCACTCCATCGGTGGAATCATAAGAGGACAGTCGTACTTTGGGTTATCCTTAAGAGCCCTTCTATATTGATCCCTCACAATCTTTATATGCTTTGCTGCTCTTTTCAGAAGTAGGCCAGTGTCCAAAATGTTTTTTCCAAATTTCTCCTCAATGGATGCAATCAGCTGATTTTTGAATTCCACAGCTTGTAAATTCCACCTTTTTAGAAACAAATAGATTGTTAGATTAATAACTTTAATATATTACAATAAATAGAAGAAAACTAAAATTATGTAGCAATGATATGAAACTACATACCTTTTACGTATGGTGGGTCCAAATAGTCTCAATGTCATATGAAAAAGATGTTCAAAGAAAGCATTATTACCTACAAAAACATAAAGTATTTATCAGTCCAAAATGAGTAATGTAAAAATAAACTAAATTTACACTTTAAATAATATCAATTTTAAATCACCTGGAAGCTTTTGTTCTCTTAATGAAAACATAGTTTTCTTATTTAGCAACAATGTCCCTCCATACGAACCAGTACTTATCACACGAACTGCTCCAAAAAATGGATCAGCTTCAATAGTACTGCTCTCTATTGCTCTATCAACTAAAACATCATACAATTAAATGACAATTTTAGTACTGCTCTTTGTTGGTCTACCTCCCTGCCTATGTCCATGTCTCTCTATGTGTGGCTATATATATATATGTATGTATGTATGTATGTATGTATGTATGTATGCATGCATGCATGGTGTGTGTATGCATGTGTTTGTGTGTATGCAAGCTTCTGTAGACATCATTTAAGCACTAATATGCTACTTCGTTGTTCATCAACTTGTAGAAAGACATTACAAAATATAACACATTACAAAATATAGCAAAACAAGGTTTTACTAGTTCTATTGGGCATAGACGATGATGTTTGCATGGTCCTTGTTGCTGACAGTGCAACAGACAATAGTGGACCGCCAACTAAATGAGGAGTCCACATTTCATCATGAGCTAAAGAATAGAATATTGTTAGCAAAGACATTTGCAATGGATAAATATCAAATGGGATACTAGCGAGAAACATCCACAAAAAAAGAGGTAAGTGTTATAATGTTGATCAAAACAAACAAAGTGTTACTTACACGAAGGTACTGTGCAACAATCCTGACCATGTTCACCATGTGACCTCGCAACTGGCACATATGTCTATACAAGAACACATAAAATTAGAGATCATGATCCATAAGATACTATAAAAGATTAATATCTATTGAACTTCTTTTACTGCTTACTTTCAAAGATTGGATTATGTGATCCAATTCTATTCTCAATGCCTCTTTCTCCTCACTTTTGTCACCCTTGATGATAATTTTAACAAGCTCATCAGTGTATCTTTGCATAATTTTTTGGGTGATGAATATAGGTTTAGTACTTAGGCCAATGTCATGTAGATATGATGCCCGTATTTTGGATTGCATTTGATCAGTGATCATTTTAGCTTTTTACTATCATTTGTGACATCAAATATTCGTATACTTTCATCAAAATAACTCCAAAGCCATAAAGAAAAGAACATAATAATAGGACATTTGTTTCTATATTAACATTAAAATTTACAATAATTAATGTTTACCTCTATTGAAGGTGTCTGAGATGGTGCATCCATATCACCCTGTGAAAAAAATTAGTAAGTCTTAGAAATCAGCAGCGAAATTAAAGTAATAGAATTACCAAAAAAAATATTAATAATAAAGTAGATTGTATATGTAAATCATTTGTCTTGAGTTAAAAATTTAGCATAACTAATGTTTATATCTAAAAAAATATTTGACATGTTCTACTTAATGTTTATATGTGCACATATGGTTTGGAAAGAAATATTTGGTCATACAAGACCCTATCATAGTTGACATTGATCGTATCTAAAGATTTCATTGATCATCAAGATCTTCATCCATGTCATCATCATCATCATCATCATTTTCATCATCATCATCATCATCATCATCATCATCATCATCGAACTTGTCACTTTGAACGTCATTTTCACCACCACCATCTTCATCACCATCATCATCCTCTTGATCACTATCATCATCATGACCATCATCGCCATGATCATCACCATGATCATGATCATCATCAACATCATCATCATCATTATCGCCATTATCGTTAGCATGACCAAAATCATCACCATCTTCTTCTTCTTCATCACTGGGTAACTGTCATTCCTGATAATCATTTACTTCCTCTTGTGCTTCTTCAATATCTTCTTCTTCGATCACATTATACTTTACTGGCCTTCCTCTTGGGTCATGTCTAACAAAAAATGACCAACCTGGTTTGTTTGGAACACCAAAGTAAAACACTTGCTCGCATTGACTTGGAAGAACATAGGGCTCATCTTTGACTGGTTCAAATGACCTTGTATTAATGATAGTAAATCCACTATCGTGTTCAATAACAGTCCTATCGAGATCATTTTGATTCAATCGTAACCTAAACCATTTAAAAAAAAATAGAACTATTTTGAATGAATCAAAGTTGCACTCAAGTATATCATCCAAAATGCCATAGTATCAATTTTCAGATTGTTGAGGATGTATGTCAGTTCTAGATGAAATATTGGTGACCGCGAAGATAGCACTTATCCCGGAATCACACATTTTCTTAGTTTCATCTAACTTTTTTCTGCAAAATTTATAGCCACGGTAGTACATAGCTTTGTGGTGTTTGACCTAAAATTATTCAAACATGTCAAGAATCTTCTCATTGATCTATGAGTTGGTATTAACCCTATGTCTTATGATTAGTAATCTTATGCATACCTTTGTATCTCTTAAGCCATATATTAGATCAAGTACCATTGGCATAACATTAGGATCTCCATTACGATGAGCTTCTTTAACCAAAGATGCAACACCATCCCATGTTAATGAGTGACCATTTTCTTGAGATTGTTCAATCCACACTATCATCCAATCAAGATTGTTTTTAATGTACAAGTGTAGTGCATCCCACTCATGACCAACTATAAAGAAGACAATTACGCCAGTTAGAAACAACTTATATATATTGATGATGGATAAGAATTGTTAAATTACAAAAGAAAAACTTATAATTACTTATCACCCTCCTTAATCTACCTTTCCCTGTCAGGTACTCCCCTTTGAATTTTTCATTGTAGTTGGGATCCCAAATGCGTTCTACATGGATACCTATTGCAAACTTTGAAAGATATTCACTGATATACACCATGGTCTGGTATATCATATATCCCTCTATCATAGAACCCTCAGGACATGCTCTTTGTCGAACCAAGCCTTTCATAAGTTTCAAGTGCCTCTCAACCATCCACATTGATCTAGCTTGTACAGGTCCACACAATTCAATCTCCTCAACTTGATGTATGAGGTAGTGTTATTGAGCATTGAAAAATGTTGGAGGTAAACACTTTTGCATTTCACACATAAGCTGTGGATTTTTTCTCTTTCAATATTTTATATCTTTTTTTATCAATTTCTTTAGATGATAACTACCTAAAAGAGATTCAACATGCCGAAACACATAGAGGAGATTTGAAATAAAATTATACAATAGATTTCAAATAAAAAGTTACAAATCTAAGAAAAAGCACTCTTCTAACCTCATGTATTTTCCAAGATCATATATAACTTGTTTAATACTGTTGTCAAACTGTTGTGGAAGGGATAGAGGTAAGACAAACTGCAATGATTAAAAAATGATCATTTCAATATATTATTAAATAATGCAACTAGTACTACATTCAATCTTACAAATATACTATAAATAGAAAACATGACTTATCTTGAAGAAGGTATGCCAATCATGTGTCTTCAACGCTGGCCCAAAATAACCTTTCTTTGATAGAAGAGTGGTTATATTTGAGGCAAATCCTGTTGGATTTTTTTTTTTTTTTTTTTTATGACTTCTTTTAATGCATCACTTTGTTGCTCCGTTAATAACCAAGGAAGGGCACTTGTATTTATGTGGTCTCCATTCCTATTTGATTCAATGAAAACTTTTAATGCATGATTAGATTCATTAATGTCAGTACAAATTTTAGCAATTTATTCTCTATCACGACTTCCATCCAACATTTTTCATAGTGTCTCTGTTACGTTCTTTCCAATATGCATAGCATCAAATAAATATGTGATTGGGAGATGCTTGTAGTATGGTAACCTACTAAATTGAGTAGGATAGCTTTTCATTCCTCTAGGAAGTTGGTCATTGATGCCTTGACGACCTTCATGAGCATTAGTTACAGCATTAGTAAATATAGGACAATATCAAAATACAAACTGTAAACTTCGAATGACCAATTGGACATTACCTCGACAATTTAGTTGATCGTATTCCAACTTTCATAAATGAGGTGTCATTCTTCGTGGCCTTGATGATGTCTCTTCTTTCCCATTGAAAAGATGTTTTTCGGCGATTCGATACTTATGATTATGGTGGAGAAAGTGTATAAACTCATCAAACTCCCACTTTCCTGAACTTCTCGAGTGCCTTCTCAAGTAAAGGTATATCAAGACCATATTCATCATTATTATCAGATTTGCTAGTACCATCATTGTGAGCCTCTTCATCACTTGCCTCAATACCATCTTCTTCAATCATGTCCTCTGGCACATTATCATCTTCTTCCATGGGAGTGTTATCCTCAACTTGGATATTCACACCTCCATGTTCCTCCAGTAGGAAATCCACATTCAGCAATGGATGAAAATTGTGGCCCCCTTCAACATGACCATATTGCCTACAATGACTCTGGGCTATTGTGATTAGAATTCTTTGATTCTTTAAGCCCTTACAGTTTTTGCAAGGAAAATAACATTTATTAGGTTTCCTTCGAAACTGAGCCCACAATGCAGCCATTGTCTCATTATTTTGTTATGGGTTCATATTGTTAGGCATGGTCTTTCTTCACAAGAAAATATACCTACAAATAAATTGGACATGTTGTGATTAATGTTTATATCTACACATATGGTTTTTGTTAATTAATATTTTCAAATGTAACTAAACTGATTACAAACATATCAAAAAGGACTTTCACAGGGTCTTATTACATATCTATTGACCATGTACTATGTCTCAGACCAGTCAGTTTCAAGAAGAAAGGCACGTGGAAATATTTGCAAGTGGTGTCACTGTAGTTTAATTCTATTCAATAATTTACCAAGTCGCTAACTGAAAACACTTGCGACTTGCTGGTGGTGATATAGCGAATGCCTAGATTTTCCAAAGATGACGTCTTTATGAGATCAAAAGTAATTTTGAGGATCCCGAGGAAGATATGGTGCATGTTTCACTTTTGTCCCTCTACAGGTTATTGTCTTTTGTAGTTTCTTTTTTCAGGCATTGTTTTTAAAGTGCTTACCAAAACAGGCCATATCGCTAGCTAAATTTGTGGTTTTTATGCCGGTAGCGATGTAGTGATTGCTCAAAAAATGGAAAAATCCTCAAAGGTGGGCACCAAATGAGTGACATGATAAGGCTGAGCTGTGCAGATCAAATTACATGGTGGCGTCCTGTTGAAATATCTTTGAGCCAAAAAACTTTGATTCATCGGAGCTTGCCATGTCTCTAGCTAGATTGTTGTTTTTTTTGCCAGTAGCGGCATAGCGACCCACCTGAAAGTCTTAAACATGGTAAGGCCCAAGACATGTGATATCATCAAGAGATTTAAAAATATATATGTGCCAGTGTGTTGAGCTAGCTTAGCGACAATAGTATCATGGACCCACTTCCTGTGTATAAAGTACAAAGATTTCTGATCATGAGATCAAGCCAGGATCAAAGGCCATCATTAGCTCACTATGAAGAAGTGCTTGGAAGTTATGTATAGTGAGTTGGTGAGTGGTGGCCCACCACTATTGCAGTAAATTGCTGACTACAAGATCAAATCTAGATTGATGATGCTCGTTAACTCACTATGAGGAGATGTGCAATAAATCAGTATAGCTAGTTAACGAGAAAGGGACCCACCATTGTGTTCTTAAAGGTTGTTTCAATTATTTACCACACAATTAAAGTAAGATCAGTGGTTATCACTAGCTCGCTGTGGAAAGGTGCTAGAGGGTTATGTATAACGAGTTAGCGAGTTGATGACACGTGTCCGTGGTCATCTATGGGCCTAGTTTGAAGCACCGGCCTTGAAGGAAAGGTACAAATAGAGGTATTTCATTGGTTTGACTGCCAATGTGTTAAGAAGAAAGCTGAGTCAGCCTAGTTGTCATTCCCAAGTCGTAGGATTTTTCATGGATCAACGACGCAAGTTTAAAAAAGAAAATGCGATGCCACTCTATTTTTTTGTCCTGCACATTTATGATAAATGAAAGCTTCACGTGTGGAAAAAATAGAGTATAATACAGGAGATTTGCATTAATTCCAATCCCACGCGAACAAAGATTGTAGATTTTTTGAGCACAAGAGCCTATTGATTTCATCGTGTTAAGCTTGGTAAAAACGTGAAAACTATTCCTTAGTTGTTCGTGATCAATTACAAAGGTTTAGAGAAGAAGAAGTTTAGCAAGTCAAGTAAGTACTCATACTATAACCTATGTGGCATTCCAGTTCTCTCAATACTATCAAAATGCCTCCTAAGAAGCCATTTTCTGGGCAAATTAACTATATGGATAGGAATGTCCATGATGATTTATTAGAATTACTCCCAGAGTCTATTGTAGAGCCTGCACAAGTTAAAAAATTGATTTCCTTAAACCCTAGGCTTAAAATTGCGGATGGCCTGTATGACAAGGGGAATTGGGTAAGGGATGCAACAACTACTCAAACTGGTCTTATCCTGTTTAAAAAGTGGTTTCTAGAAAGGAATTTGTTTCCCCCACATGCTAATGTCTGGAATTTTGATTTGGGAAAGTTAGCAGTCCCAAGTGTTTTCATGGATTATGATTTTATTGAAGCCATTGCTAAGAATTATGACCAAGCCATTAGGGTTGTAAGAAGAAAGGATGGTGTGCCTCTTGTCTCGATTACTCTTGAAGAAATTAGAGAGGTTTTTCACCTGGAACCATGGTCAAATTACCATGTGCAAATCAATCTGGTAGAATTAGAGAATGAATATAAAACAAAGAAGGATTTAATCGGGGAAGGTGCACTGAGGGCACATATTGGTACAATAGGAACTTTTCCAATAATTACTGTAGCCTCTAGAGAGCCTTTTAAGAAGAGTCTTTTTACTTCCCAGGCTGTAGAGATATACATGACCTTATGTCGAGTTTTTGGTGAAGATGAGCAAGAACTTATGCCCATTGGTTTCATGTACATGATGGTTCAGATTGCTTCCTTCGGTGTAGATGTTATTTTTGATTTTGCTTCCTTTTTGGCTGAAGAAATTCACATTGGTTTAGTTGGGATTGTGAAGGGCAAGGTGGAAAAAACTTTTGGTCACTACTCTCTACTAATGCATATGTTTTTGTTCAAAGGAGTGACATATTTTGGTAATGAGATGGAACTAAATAGAGGGGAGAATGGGGAAATACTACCAGTCCAGTTGTGGAGTTTAGATATGACCTAGGATGCAAGTAATGCTAGTTTTGTCATATTTGATAGATATTTTGCTTCTAAGCAGAGGTGCCTTATATTGAGTGACAATCCTAGAATCCCTAAAGCACTAATGAGTCTCATTAGGCCTATGGATAACCCCCATGACTTGAAAGTTTAACATAATTGGGTAGATATCATCCCTTACTCTGTTTCTACTATTTTTTGAATATATGGTTTTAAAGGGAGTCCTCATGTTTTCCCTTACCAAGTACCTTTGAAGGTAGGAGTGGCTGAAGTTTTGTGGCAGTTAGGGGGAGTTGAAGAAATGTTTTTGTTGAAAAGGCAATTAGGGTCAATTTTCCCTATATGCACTATGGCCCATTAGTTTGTGATTACAAAAGGGGGATGGCTCTTTTTACATAAAATTTTGGAGCAATATATGATGGCTATCTCTCATCCCTATTTTTGTGATTATGAGGGATTTTTCAATTAGATGTTGAGGCATAGAATCAAGTTGGGACCAGTCAAGCATGATTCTTATTATCCAGAGGACATTATAAGGAATGAATTCTCATTGCAGCAGCAGGAAACTAAAAAGGAAAAGTGGAGAGTTTATTCCCATGTCTTAGAATTCATTCATTTTTTTGATAATAAATATGATCCTTTAGATAATGTTGTTACAGAGGCTGACAAAATAAGTAAACTCATGAATACCTTCCCTAAAATAATGGAAGTCATGAATGAAAAGAAACAAATTTTTATTGATTCTTATCTTGATAAGGCTAGAGAGGTCATAAGGAGATTTTCTTTCACCCCAAATGTGGGAGCTGGTAAAATAATTGAACAAAAGAGGCCTGGGTATACTATAATTTAGAATAAAAGGGTTCCTATAGATAAGGGCAAACAAATAAAAGGATGGACACTAGTATAGCCCAAGAGGAGAGACCTGATGAGCCTAGTCCTAAGAGGCAGAAGGTAATAACAAAAGAAGGGCCTCAAGTTGAGGAATATTCGCCCACTCAGTCCCCTCTAAGGATTGGAGAAGAACATCTCACTGGTGAATATATACAGGCACTTCTAGTGTGTATTATACATATGATATTCTCATTATTGTTATTTTGATAATCCATTATTGGTCCATATTGTGCTAGTGTTTGAGTTTCTTGATCTTGGTGTTATTTTGCCCTAAGGAAAATTTTTACAAGAGGAAACCATCAGAATGGATACTCAAGTAGTTGACTCATGTCCAAATATAGAACAAGAATCAGACAAGGAGAAGCCACCCACACCAACACAGGTCTCAATCATGCAAGATACACCACCAAAGGAGAACACTTTTGACCAAGAGCAAACACACGAGCTGAAGGAGTCACTAGCAAAAGAAAAGTTTGACACAATAGTCAAGGAAGTGCAACATGAAGAGGTAGAGTCACATATGAGAGAAGTGACACCATCAAGATCCAAGGTGTTTGAAAACAAAACACATAAACAAATAAGTGTAAGAACCTAGTCCCCAAAGTAAGTTGAGGATAGAGGGAAGTGAACCTAAAAAGAAAAGAAAAAGGAAGGGTTGACATATGTTACCCTGCTCATCCTAATTATCTAGTTTAGAGGATGGAGAACTTTTGATCGTGATGCAAAAATTGAAGTGGAGAAGAATTCACTTGATGGAATTATTGCAGAAATGAAGACACGAGTAAAGAAAATGAACCTTCCAGAACACAATGAATACTCAAGGCTAATTGAAAAGTGTGAAAAGCTTAAGGTACTGAGTAAGAGACAACAAAGGGCTAGAACACTAGTCAAGACCAGAGACATAATTACAAAGATAGCTTTAGAAGCCACCTATGGTCCTCACTCCCATCCCCCCTCTCTCTCTTCTCTCAAATACCCTACTCTCTAGATCTGTCACACACACTCCCATCCCCCCTCTCTCTCACACTCTCTCTCATCCCCAACTCTCTCTCACACACTCTCCCATCCTCTACTCTCTAGATCTCTCACACACACTCCCATCCCCCCTCTCTCTCCCTCTCTCCCACTCACTCTCCCACCTCCTACTATCTCTCTCTCTCTCACACTCTCTCTCTCCCTTTTTATTCTCTCTCTCTCTCCCATCCCCTACTCTTACTCTCTCTCTCTCCTATTTGCAACTCTCTCTCACACTCTCTCCCATCCTTTCACTCTTTCTCTTCCATCCCGTACTGTCTCTCTGCCACCCCCTACTCTCTCTCACACTCTCACACTCTCTCCCATCCCCTACTCTCTCTTTCACAAACACACACACACACACTCCCATCCCCCCTCTCTCTCTTCTCTCAAATCCCCTACTCTCTAGATCTGTCACACACACTCCCATCCCCCCTCTCTCTCACACTCTCTCTCATCCCCTACTCTCTCTCACACTCTCTCCCATCCTTTACTCTCATTCTCTCCCTCTCCCACTACCTACTCTCTATCCCCCATCCCCTATTCTCTCTCTCCCCTCTCTCATACCCTACTCTCTCTCTTTCATAGACACACACACACTCTTATCCCGCCTCTCTCTCTTCTCTCCCATCCCCTACTCTCTAGATCTATCACACACACTCCCATCCCCCCTATCTCTCTCCCTCTCCCACTCCCTCTCCCACCGCCTACTCTCTCTCTCAAGTTCTCTCTCTCCCTCTCTACTCTCTCTCTCTCTCCCATCCCTTACTCCCACACTCTCTCTCTCCCATCCCCTACTCTCTCTCACACTCTCTCCCATCCCCTACTCTCTCTTCCTCTCTCACATCCTGTATGAGCTCTCTACCACTGCCTAGTCTCTCTCACACTCTCTCCCATCCCCTACTCTCTCTCTCTCTCTCTCTCTCTCTCTCTCTTACACACATTCCCATTCCCCCTCTCTCCCCCTCTCCCACTCCCTCTCCCACCACCTACTCTCTCTCCCCCATCCCCTACTCTCTCTCCCCTCTCCCATCCCCCTCTCTCTATCTCTCCTCTCCCATCCCCTACTCTCTAGATTTGTCACACACACTCCCATCCTCCCTCTCTCTCTCTCCCTCTCCCACTCCCTCTCACACTGCCTACTCTCTCTATCTCAAGTACTCTCTCTCCCTCTCTACTTTCTCTCTCCCATCCCCTACTCTCACTCTCTCTCTCCCATCCCCTACTCTCTCTCACACTCTCTCCCATCCCCTACTCTATCTCTCTTACACACATTCCCATTCCCCCCTCTCTCTCTCCCTCTCCCACTCCCTCTCCCACTGCCTACTCTCTCTCCCCCATCCCCTACTCTCTCTCTCCCCTCTCCCATCCCCTAAACTCTCTCTTTCATAGATACACACTCCCACCCCCTCTCTCTTTTCTCTCCCATCCCCTACTCTCTAGATCTCTCACACACACTCCCATTACCCCTCTCTCCCTCCCACTCCCTCTCCCACAACCTACCATCTCTCTCACTCTCTCCCTCTCTACTCTCTCTCTCTCTCCCATCCCCTACTCTCACTCTCTCTCTACCACCCGTACTCTTTCTCACACTCTCTCCCATCCCCTACTCTCTCTCTTACACACACTCCCATCCCCCCTCTCTCTCCTTCTCCCTCTCCCTCTCCCACTGCCTACTCTCTTTCTCTCCCATCCTTTACTCTCTCTCTCTCTCTCTCTCTATCTCTCTCCCCTCTCCCATTCCCTACTCTCTCTTTCACACACACACCCATCCTCCCTCTCTCTCCTCTCCTATCCCCTACTATGTCTCTCACTCGATCTCCCTCTTGCACTCCCTCTCCCACCACCTACACTCTCTCTCACTCTCACTCTCTCCCTCTCTACTCTCTCTGCCACCCCCTACTCTCTCTCACATTTTTACACTCTCTCCCATCCCCTACTCTATCTCTCTCTCTCTCTCACACACACACACATTTCCATCCCCCCTTTCTCTCCCTCTCCCACTGCCTACTCTCTCTCTCTCTCTCTCTCCCATCCCCTACTCTCTCTCCCTCCTCTCCCATTCCCTACTCTCGCTCTTTCACACACATGCACTCCCATCCTCCTCTCTCTCGCTCTCCCTCTCCCATTCTGTCTCCCACCGCCTACTCTCTCTCTCCCCCATCCCCTACTCTCAATCTCTCTCTCCCATCCTATACTCTCTCCCTCTCCCCATCCCCTACTCTCAATCTCTCTCCCATCTTGTACTCTCTTTGCCACCCCTACTCTCTCTCACACTTCCTCTCTCCCCCATCCCCTATTCTCTCTCTCTTACACACATTCCCATTCCCCCCTCTCTCTCCCTCTCCCACTCCCTCTCCCACTACCTACTCTCTCTCTCCCATCCCCTACTCTCTCTCTCTCTCTCCCCTCTCCCATCTCCTACTCTCTCTCTCTTTCACACACACCACACACTCCCATCCCCCCTCTCTCTCTCCTCTCTCATCCCCTACTCTCTAGATCTCTCACACACACTCCCATCCCCCCTCTCTCTCTCCTCTCTCATCCCCTACTCTCTAGATCTCTCACACACACTCCCATCCCCCCTCTCTCTCCCTCTCCCACTCCCTCTTCCACCGCCTACTATCTCTTACTCTCTCCCTCTCTACTCTCTCTCCCCCATCCCCTAATCTCTCTCTCTCCCCTCTCCCATCCCCTACTTTCTCTTTTTGCCACCCCTACTCTCTCTCACACTCTCTCCCATGCTCTACTCTGTCTCAAAAACACTCCCATCCTCCTCTCTCTCTCTCTCTCTCTCTCCCTCTCTCGCTCCTTCTCCCACTACCTACTCTCTCTCTGCCATCTCTACTCACTCTCTCACACTTCGTCTCTCTCCCATCCCCTACTCTCAATCTCTCTCCCCCATCCTATACTCTCTCTTTTCCACTGCTACTCTCTCACACTTCCTCTCTCTCCCATCCCCTACTCTCTCTCTCCCCTCTCCCATCCCCTACTCTCTCTCTCTCTCTCTCTCTCTCTCTCACACACACACACACACACACACACACACACACACACACACACACACACACACACAGCCAGCCCCCCCTTCTCTCTTGCTCTTTCTTTGTGTCTCTTCTTCCTTCTCTATGCACTATTTATGTCTCAATAGTGTGTGCACACTATAGCATGCACGTGCTATTGAGACCCAAATTCAAAAGCTTTAAATAGTGTGTGCATGCTATAGTGCGCACAAGCTATAGGGTGTACGTGCTATTCAAAGCTTTGCATTAAACCAAGCCTAAGGCTTGGTTTTGCCTTGGAGATCCAACCCAAAGGTTTGTAGTCTATAAATAGATTTGAGACATGTTTTGCTATAAACATACAAAAAATGATTATTTTTTCTGTGTGCTCTCTTTCAAGATTCCTCGTGGTTAGGAATTGATAAGATCATATTACATGACATTGTAGGTCTCTGTGTTAGCTATATAACCATATAATTTATTTTTAATTTGAACTATTTCAAGCATTTCATCTATAATTTCTTTTGAATGTATGTCCATTTTTTGTCAAAAACCACCATGTACTAATTGGGCTATAGATTTTAGCTCGTTCATCAAATTTTGCAACAATTTAGTTTTTTAGAAACTAGATCCCATTCTACACACTTTGAAAAAAAGAAGTTTTGATTTTAGATTAGTTTTCAATCATTTCTAGGGGGAGCACACATATATTTCACGTTTTTGGGATGTGTCTAGTTAAAAAATTCATAAAAAATAAAATACACATTATAAAATTACTCGAAAAATTTGGGATAAACTACATAGTGTTAAGTAATTTTTGACTAGAGCGATTAAAGAATTTCAAAAAAAAAGTTAAAATTTTAGGGGGGCCACATTTTGTACTATGTTATGTTTTTTTGGAATAAATAGTACCACTCTATGTGGCCCCCTTTTTTGAGGACCTAAAACTAAACCATTTTGAAAAAAAAAACTAGTAGTTAAGAAACTAGATTCAAAGGACTACTACTTTTTTTTTGTCATATCTTAAAATTTTGAGCGTAACTATCTTCAAATTCTTGTTGGAGTTTAGAAATTGCTGATTTCAGAAAAAAGGTGTCCACTTATACCCCCCCTTTTGGCACCACAACTTGGTGCACTTACCCATACATGACGTCAAACTATCTTGAAAAAATATGGACATGTGTCTTCCTTGTGGGGGACAACTGAAAAAATGAATCCTGACTCTGAACTTTTGTCCTAAATATGATTTGAGGCTTCATTTTTTTTAAAATCGAATGGATAGCAATAAAAGTTCACTATTTATGACATTAAAATTCATAAGCGAAAACATTAATTGATGTTTGTATTAGTATTATTAATAACAATAATGTAATTTTCTGTTTGAGTAAACTAGACATGTGTCTTCTTTGCAGGGGACAACAACAAAAACTTTTAAAGGGATTAACTTCATTATGAATGAATTTTTTTTAAAGATGAAAGCTTAATCATATTAACTTTAAAAACACATTTCCAAATCTTTTAAGGCGCTTGTGCCACAAGTCCATAATCCATTAAACAAAATTTGAAATGAAACTGCATATTTTCATTAATATTCAAACTATAATTATAATGTTCATGGGGGATGATGCATATTTGTTTGTGATTTGATAAAACAAAACAAAACCCAAAATATGAAAGATAGGGGTCATCAACCCTGGGAAACCATAGTGGTGGTGCCCATCATTAGTGTAGAATTGTTGCGTAAGGATTAAATTTGTGAAAAAAACATGAAAGTCACCACAAATTATGTAATGCTTGCCTGCAGTTTGCTTTTATGTTCTGATTGCCAAATTCTTTTAGGCCAATTTTATGCATTGATTAGTTTTTGAGATACTGGATTTACAATATTATGATATTATTTAATGACTTAGATTAGTGATATATTAGTGATGATTACTTCATTGACTATATTTAACATGTTGTTTAATGATTGTGGTTACTAGTGCATTAATGATGCTTTGATGATTCGTAGTTAGTAAATGTGGTTTCTTTCATAACAATGTTAACATGATGTCTTTAATGATGACTATGTTTTTTTTATTCATAGAGATGCATTATTATATCTAAGTATTTGATGTTTGACTTGTGATTACTATGATACTTATCTCATACTTACATGTGTGTGGTGCACATGTCTATTTTATATTTCTTTTTGATGTGTTTGATCTGGTTAAGGGAGAGAGTTGAAGTCATCTGCAAGTCAGGATCTACATGATGTACCACTCCCTGCCATTGCATATTTAGTTTAGATATATTTATATACATGTACATGCTCATCTTTTATGTAGTATGTAGGTACCGGGCATCGACTTCACTAAATTGCTAGGATGAGCGTGCCCAATTACAACTACTCAAATGGTGAGAATGGGAAGATAATGATCAGGTCCAATCCGAAACATAGCATAAATACTTGTCCTGCAAGGAGGACTCGTAATGGACTGTCTACCCTTTTTAAAACTCGTGAGTCTTTTGTGCGTATGTTGTTTGATTCTTGCTTTGGTTGTTCTTCCTTATGCATTTCTTGAGGTTTGACTTAGTGATTTTCTTGATAGATTAATTATTTATGATTCATGGATCGATCGTTGATATCAAATTTTAGATGTTATTTAATTTAAAAGTGGGAAAATGTTAAAATAGGATGATCTTGTGTTTTTGGAATTATTGGGACTAAATAGATTTTTAATTAAATTAAAAGATTTAATTTAAGAGTCCTAATTTTAGAAAACTACATTAAAAAGATTTAAAAATTAAATATTATATAAATACTAAACTTTAATTTTGGTGTAGCAGTATTATTTAATTAATAAAGATTTAAAATTAGTGACATTTAATTAATGCACTTAAATTATCTTTATTAATTAAATAATAAATAAATATTATTTTATGAAAATAATTTAAATAATAAAGTTGAGGAATAAATAAATTATACTAAAAGAATATTTTAATAGAAGAAAATCGATTTAAGTGTGCATGAAAGGAATAATAAAATAATATTTTAATTAAAAAGTGAATTAATTATGCATGAAAGAAATAATTAAATAAAATAATTGTAATTTAGAACTGCTGGAGATAGAAACCCTAAAAGGTAATTAGAATTCTATATTAGAGGGTTTTCGAGTAATTATTACACAGATTTTGGATTTGGAACAAAAGAATAATGGAAGCTTCGAGGGTTTGGATTTGTAAGGGTAATACTAGATTGTCCAGTTGTTAGCATCAAATCAAGGTAGGGTTTGAAAACTTGTTGTGGAATTTCATTTGGAAAGATTTGTATTCTTTGTGTCTTCTGGGTGTTTAAAATTTGATTGTCATTTTATTTTATTAGTTTGGATCTATGCAAACAAAATGGAATCTTCATACCTCAATTAAAAGAAATAGAAAACTTGTTCATTATCAAACCTTTATTTGATTTTCTATAGAATGCAATTTAGGAAGAAAATAGATTTGGTCAGCTAGAATTTTGAGGAAAAATTACATAGAATAAAACTATAAATTTATTTAAATATTCCTCTCATTTAAAAATAAAATAAATAAATAAATGCAATTGTTGCAAATTATGTCTCTTATCAGATTGCAGTAGTATTATTTTATTTTATATAAAAAAAATTATTTTAAATTAAATTGAAAAAAACAATAAATAAAAAATAGATAGTAATATTGGTGGAGTTGCTTCATTGTTCACCCACCCCTTCGATCCATATTTCTGTACAAAATATTTCATACTGCAAAACTTAAAATTTCACAATGCATAATTATAAAGGGGGATTGTTTAGTAAAGCGTGCCCCCGCCCCCCACCCCCCACTACATATTCATTACATAAGAGGAGGGGGAAATGACAATTCACCCAACTTCTTATATAAGCCTTGGTTTGGTTTTGTTTTAAAATGTAATGTTTAAGAATAAAGGTAAGAAGGAGTGGGGTCCACGTAACCCCTTGCTCAAGATAAGGGTGCATGTTATTTAGATTTAAAATTATTTGTTATTATTGACTTTATTTAATTTATAACTTTTTCTAATTTAAATTAGTTTGTCATTAGTAAATTTATACATGTATATATGTTATTTATTATTTATAATATGTGAGATTTATATTATACTTTATAAATTAAATTTTATATATATATATATATATATATATATATATATAATTTCTTAGATTTTAAGTAACTTAAAATAATTTTTGAATTGAATTATATTGGAAAATTTATGAATGTGAGTAATTTAATGAAAGATGAACCAAGCATATTTTTATTGTAATATTTTAAAAATGAGTACAATTTTAGCCAAACTAATTTAAATGATTGAATACAATTGAATTAAATTTTGTATTTATAGGTATTATATTTAGAGATTTGTATTATATGTCTTTCCTTGTGTTTATTTGTCGTATATGTTGTTTGTTTTTTGTAAGTTGTTTAATTGCCAACTAGGGCATACACCAAAGGTTTTCTTTTGTGGTATCTCTTATGATGCTTATCTATTCTGAATATTATGATGAGTTTGCATTTTAAATTTGTAAGTGTATTTATGAGATTTGTTATGTGGTGCATTTATGTTTACTTGGGTTGGGATAACCAACTTGTTTCCAGGTTGCCTGTTATGGAACTGGGTTTGATCTTTATGGGTATTGTGGTATGGGACATAACTGTGTTTTATGTACTTAGGAGAGGTTGTCTAGGTACATGTCTTTGGGAGTGGGTTACAGTAGGGGTCTGGGACCTGAAGTGGTCAGTGCTAGGGTAACCTATTGTAAGTTATGTAATAAGTGATAATCTAGTAAGTAATATTTTGGGAAACACACTAAAAAGATAAGTTAGAGATATTGCCTTGCCCATGCCTTGTGTGCTTGTATAGACTAATGATGGGAATGGGATGACCGTATGACTGGTTTGCCTTGTCTTCTTGAGAGGGTATTCTAGTTTTTCATGTGTCACATTGAGGGTATAGGGTTCAAAGTAACTAGTCCAGGGTAACTCAATGCTTGAAGGTTCAGGGTCTAGTGTGAGATCAGTCCAAGGTAACTCAAGTAGTTTGACCATGTGATGACTCTCCCTAGTATGTAGCCTCAGTCTCCTCTGTAGATTTTGTTTATACCTCTGGTGGTGTACTTATTGTTGGATGTGTTTATTGTGATTATTTACTTTCATTGATGAACATTAGTGATTCATGGATGATGTACTTTTAACATGTGGTTCTTGACTTGAAGTGAATATCTTTCGTTGACTTTATCTTATGATCTTGGTATTCGATTTATACTTGATTCATCTATGATGTTTGGTTATGTGGTGTTGGTATTGGATTGAGTGTTATTTCTTTTGGGATTATCTTATATTCTTGAGTAATATGTGTTACCTTTGAGGTAGTTTTGGCTGTTAGGAATTCCTGGCCTATGAATATTTTATGATTGAATAGTTGTATGTGGGTCGTTTATTATATTCCCTACATGGTGGGAGTGGAAGCCTGGCAAGGTGACCATGCGATCGGGAGGTAGTGTCTTCTTACCATTATGGTCCTCTTCATATTGCCAGCTATTGGATGTTCATTGCAGGAGATGTACCTTTATAATTCTTATTTCTTATCTCAAAGACTTCTTTTCCGTTGATGTATATATGCTATCATGTATTCTAATGTATTGTATCCATTCTCACATACCCTATGACATGTGCAGTGGATGCTATTTATTGGATGTACTTTCATTGTATTAGTTATACTTATGCATTTTCTTATGCGATTATGTATATGTTACTTCTTTATGATCACGAGACATTGTACTTGAGCTTAAGCTAATTAATATGACTTCTTAAATGTGACTCAACGCAAAGGAACCCTTGAGGAATTGAATCTATATCTATAATTGATTACATGTTCTTGATGCGTATGTATTTATTACTTTTTCATTATTGTTACTTTGATGTTGTTTAAACTTTTTTTTAAAAAAAGTTCAACAAACTTTGTTACATGTTAGGTTTATTTCTCTTAGGTTCCCAAGTGGGGCATTACAAATTACATTGCCATCGCAAATTGTCATCACAATTTGACCCCAAATGTTGTAGTGTAATATGTGAAAGTATCCAAGATATATCTATGAGCATGAGGGAGTCTCAACTTGTCAAAGTTGATAAAGGGGAAACTAAGGAAGATATAGCAACTGCATTTGCAGTCGTCAAAGCCATACTCAAACTTAGTCGACAGACTCTAATTGTGGCTTATGACACATTTAATTTTGAACCTACAAAAGCTTGGGGATTCTTAGAGATGAGTCCAGAGGAGGAGGAGGAGTATGTTAGATATAAGTTTGGAGGGTTTCAATGATTTCCTAGCACAACATTTCATGTGATATTGTTTCCATTTTGACTTTATCATAATTTTACAATTGATTAAGGTTTAACAATTATGTGCATGAGCAAAGTTTTATTTGTTGTCATTTATATCACTATTATCAAAATGAACATATTTTCATCAAGTTCCATTTATATAATGTTGATGATTCTGATTCTAATTTATGTTTGTGCTTATGTTTATAATTTATAATTCTACTATGTTAATATCATTATTGTAAATGGTGTTTCTCTCAATCTTATAATGTGCACGTGGCTATTCATTATAAGATTAAACTTATACCATACAAAGGAAATCTTGCTGTGACATTCTTCTCACTTATCCTTGTTAAAAGATCATTGTTAAATGAGGTACATCTTGAGCTAAATGTTTGTAATACAGTTTTTTTTCTAATAAGTCTAATTTGAGACTAAAAGTAGAGAACTATTTGTCAAGTACATTTTTAAAGAGTAGCTTCTAGTGGTTCTAAACATCCAACTATTGGCTTATGTGAACCAAAATTTTAGAATCATAGTTCTTGTTAATTATACTAGTAAGAAGACACTACAATTTTGTCAAATCAATTTCTTCTTAATTTTGTAGATGCTTTGTATCTGGCATGACATTCCTCGGTTGTAAGATCTCCACATTCGAATAAAGATCCTCTGGCATCATTAATTAGTTCCCTACAATAGAATTGGTTGCAAGTATTGAAGGGATCTCTCTAGACTTCCAAATTCCATAGGTAAAGAAGAGTATTCCGCAAATAAATATAGAGAATATTACATCATATTGTGTGTTTTTCCTGCTATGAGGATGCATGAGTCTCAATGTATCTCTAGTTATCATTCATTTATATATATTTATGTATGTATGTATGTATGTATGTGCACATACATATGTATGTATATGTACATGTATGTACATATACATATGTACATACATGTACATAGACATATGTAAATATACATACATATACACATATATATACATATACATATATATATATACATATATATATACATATATATATATATATATATATATATATATATATATATACATATATATATATACATATATATATACATATATATATACATATATATATATATACATATATATATACATATATATATACATATATATATACATATATATATATATATATACATACATATACATACATATACATACATATATGATTATAATGTAAATGATAGAATTGTTATATACATATATATACATATACATATATGTATATACATATATATAATATATACATATATATATATATATATGTGTGTGTGTGTGTGTGTGTGTGTGTGTGTGTGTGTGTGTGTGTGTGTGTGTGTACATACATACATACATACATACATACATACATATGATTATAATGTAAATGATAGAATTGTGAAGCATGTAGTGAACTATGCATCATCACATCAACGTTAATATAGTATCCCCAATTTATGATTAAAATATATTCCTCAAATTTTGTCCAAAAATAAATTCAATACAAAGATGATTTTAGGTGTTGTTATAGCAATTTGTGGCCCTATTTTGTTCTATGGTTGTTGTTCTATGAAAACTAGTGTGGTATAATATGTTTCATATGCTAATCTATGATAATTTATAATCTTTTTTTCCCCATGATATATTGTTGTTTAATGAGAAATGTTGAGCAATTGAATTGTTTTGATCAAGTCGCTCATAAAGAGCATTATTTTAGTACTGTTTCTAGTATGGCTATTAGTGTAACTTGATTATAAGGTGGATGTTTTCTTTATTGGTTTAGTGACAACATTAGCCAAAGCACTAACCCAGACTTTGGTTTGCAGTTTGATCTAAAATACATGTATGTAATCAATTATTTTTATATAGTGCAATGTTGTGAACATTTTTAACAATAGAATTTTTTTTAATAATTTGTATTATTTTATTTATTTTCAATTATTTTGTTTATATTTTGTGAACTTATTAGTACTTGGTTCATTTGCTTTCATTATTTATATAGTGGTGATGGCTTTAGATACTTTGCCATTGTGTCACTGTGGCATTGGTACTATATTAATAAAGACCTCACACATAGAGTGTAATCCTGGGTGTAGATTTTTATGTTGTTCAAATAGTTGAAAGGTTGTTGCTATTTTTTGAATGTTTATTTTAAACGTAATAAATTATTATGGTAAGTACTTATGTAGTTTTGGAATGCAGGGGGACAATGGATGCAATTTCTTTTAGTGGGTTGTTGATGACCCATCTACATCAACCACATCTAACTATACAAAAGATGATAGGAATAGTTGCAAGTTGTGCAACATTCGAGATATTTCCGTCGGGGAGATTGTTTCCATGAGAAAAGTCAAAATAATGTTTGCACGATGTGTTATTTGTGTTCTAATTGCTATAATTATTTTTAAAAAGTTGAAATAATTTAAATTTCTCATTAACTTCAATGAATAAAACAAAAACAAAAATACATTCTTCTTTACAATTACTAAAAAAATAAATAAATAAATAAAACAACTAAAATTAAAGGAAAAAAATTAAAAATATAAATTAAACTTTATTCCAATTCTAATTTTGTACAACCAAACAAAAGAGTAACATATTCTCAATCGAATTCTAGTGAACCATTTATAAATTGTCATTTTCTATTCATATTCTCCATTCCCATTTCTATTCCAATTTTCTATTCTAATTTTCCATTCTAATTTTCCATTCCTATAAATGGAATGAGAAAACATATTTATTTAAAGACAGTGACTAAAGTAAATTTGTACCAATCGTAGAATGAAGATGAAGAATCATCGCTACTTTTCGCTTTCACCAAAGTAATATTAGCTACGTAAATAACATCAACATCAAGAATGGGCAAATTGTACTCTATCTTGCGATTTGAATTTTCTCGGTTAAGCCCAATTGAAATAGTGTTTTGGTTTTTCCACATTTGAACTTGATCTAGTTAAAATTTAGTTGCAACGAGTGTCTATTTTGCGTGGATTTCAGATGAGTGATGTTAGATCGTTTTAGCGTTTAATTTATTGTTTTCTTTTGCATGCAAGAACGGTACTTAGAAAGAAAAGAATAATGAATATAGAAAAAGAAAATCCTAAGAATCTTGGAAAGAAGGTTAGACTAAACACCATTTAGGGTAGCATTGTGTATGAATGATCTCAATCTATGTTTGTCAATGCTTCTTAAAACCATAAAACTACTTATTGAATATTAAAGAACACATCCTTGAATAATGTCCAGTGAAAAATAAATGACCCTTCAACTACTCATAACTATAGCTTTTATATCTATTGTTGATAATGCTCTATTCTTATTACTAAAGTCACACCCATGTTTTAATTCCCAACAACCTCCACTATACGATTTTTAACTCATGCTTATGAGTTCTCTTGAAGGTATTAGGAAAACATAAAAACAAAGATTTTCTTTTATATTTGATAGCAATTTGTGGATGCTTTAGGCCTAATAATGTCATGTGAGCTTCATGTTGTAATTTAGGTCATCTTATAACACTAAATGAATGTTTTCCTTTGTTTTTACAAGCTAAAATGCCTAGAAGTAAAGTGTGACATGGCCTTAAGTGGTAAGGAAAGTATACAATAAAGCATGCTAGTTGATGGTATCAAGAAATACTATAAAACTTATAAAATTGATCCACTTTAAACAACAAAAAATCATATAATATCAATTAGTAGATGAATTCTTTGAATAAATGTCAAATTCTTCAAAGTACAAGACTAAATATAAGCATTCATCATATTTCATATGCTCTAAAGTTTCACCCAAAGTTTAAAAAATATAACTTTAAATGAGGTGACAAATTCACTATAACTTAGATGAACTCTTTTGAATTTATTAATCAACTCAAATTATGAGTTATATTTCTACTATATGGTTCAATAAAAATCTGATTCTAAACTTTTCCATGTGAAAATCTAGTAGTCAAGTGAGTTAAGAAATTACTCTTTAGCATCACCTTCTAAGGATTGTATAGTCAAATGTAGAATGACATCTTCATCACCGCTAAATCTAATATAGTGATTAAGTTCTAATTTTACATATATCTACATCCACATGTCATAATAGATAGATTTGACACCTAATATGTAGATTCAAGACCACTCATAAAACACTTTAGTAATTTTGTCACATTTGAAATGTGAACATCTTCATGTTTTAGGCCCCTCTAAAATTGATACAGAAACTAGACTTAAAATAATAAAATTTAATATTTAAAGTTTTTTCCATTGATGTTTGAGTTAGTAAAAATGATTTTTCACTAGACAATAAAAGCTAGCCACATGTTCCCTTTACATTCAATTAATTTTTTTAAAGGTTTCATACGCTTAAAAGTTGTTATGTTATCATCTTACAATGATCTCTTTTCATCAAGAAAACAATATTCTTCAAATATTTTAACTTGAATGTAGAAGTTTGATGCTAATAATGGTAACTATATGATAAGTTCATAATGAATTACTGGAGGATCTAAAAGAGAAAGATCTCAATCTGCGGACTTCCATGAAATTGAGACCCAACTTCTTGCTTTTACCTGACCATCTGACTTTTCCTAGTAAAGGACTAAGTGTTTGACACTAATAGACAACAACAGTTAGAGAGTCCAACAATATTCCCCATTGACATTATTGGAAAAAGTACTTTTTCATGATTACATCGTTACAAATATGAGTACTCCCCCTAAGCCTATGACTTATTTCAAAATAAAACTACAAAATTATGACTTATGCTGAATAAACAATGAATAATGTATACACATGACTCTAAGTAGTTTGATTGTTTGAGTGTCATACCTTGTTTACCTTCTATAGTCTGATTGCATTTTGAACTCTGAACGCCTTTTGAATTCATTACATTCCTCTTATTCTATTTTTCTTGTTTTCTCCATTCAAGATATGTAATCATAATTGCACCCCCCTTTGTTTTTGTCACCGAGGACCGCTGCTTGAATGGGTGGAATCAAACCATATTTTTCAATAAAAGGTTTATATATTTGGGTAATCATAGCAAGTGCATGATCCTAAGTGGTTCTTATTGATTCCAAAGTGTGATTTTGCATATGTAACCTAGCTACCAAACCAACTAAACTTTCAGGAACTGAAAGATTATGATCTTCATTGATAAGCTCTTGGACTAATTCGATTTCTTTTTGCATAACCTTAAAATGAGGTATCAACTTTGTTTGAATACAAATCAACTATGATCTCATGCAGTGTCAACTACTTGAAGCTCAGCCAATTTACCTTGAGCATTCAATAACTTATTTTAGTGTTGTCAAATAGATTCAGCTGACTACAAAGTAGTGTTCCTTGTTGTCTTCATATAAGCTTGAATCTGTTGGATTTTGGCCTGAAGATCACTCGTGAAGATCCAGAGTAACTCATTTTTTTGAATTGCAACATCAGTCTTATTTTTTTAATATCATAAAAATTCTATACTTAGGAACTAATTTTTTGTTGTATTTCTCCCAAAATGTTTCCTTCTAATCATGTGACAAATCAAGCATAACCTTGGCTAATGTGCTAGTTCTTATGTTTTTATTTTTTTCTTCTGTCTGTTACCACCTTCTAACAAGTATATTATAGAAATCTATAGGTATCTTCTTCTCTACTTAATTTGGAGCTAACTTATGATTTTTCATCATATCTATCATGGTCTCCTCAACTTTTATTCTATAGATATTATCCAATGTGTCATATTTCACAAATCTAAAACTGGACAAGCCTAAAGATTTTCTTAGGTCAACACATACGTCATCAACAGTTTATGTTCTCCTTGTGGGTGGTCCTTTAACCTATCTGCTTCTCTTTGGTTTTGATCCACTAGACTCAGTAGTTTCTACTACTCTTTTTTTTGTAGTATTCTTGGTACTAGTTGTTGCCTTGGTCCTTGGTTTGGTAGGTGGTGGAGGAGAGAGGGGTGTCATTACTAGATTCTTTATCATTCTTTTAGCCTTTTTTCTAGGTGGTGTGACAAAAAATAGGGATTTACCCTTAACTCCTTCTTCTTCCTCTTCCTCATCAGCACTACTCCTTTCTTCATCTTCTCCAAGACCTTGTGTAATTTGTAGAGGTTCCTTGCCCTTGCCTTGGGTGCTGATGCAGAGGATCTGGTACTCTAGGTTCTCCTCACTCAAAATGATTCTTTCTCTACCCTAGTTCTATCTAATGGTTAGTTCTTGTTGGAACTTCCCCCAATTAGTATCTCTAATCCCTCATTATCAACTTCTCCTCCAAGGTATAGTTGATCTTTATAAGATTCCAAAGTTTCTAGGCTTAACTAGACCAACTAGTTCCTAGGTGCCTAGGCTTCTTCACTAGCTTTCTTCCTAGAATTCCAAACCTCTATTTAGGATCTTCCCATGCATTTACATAGATTCTTATTAGTCTTCATGTCCCATCAAAGGTCATTCTAAATCCTTTCCCCACTTCTTGACTCATTACCAACCCAATTGGTCTCAGTTTCACTAGGAGATCTAATTGCCTAATTCCTAGTAGGTCCAATTTCACCGTTTTGGCCTCTTGCTCCCAAATTCCCCAAGTAAATCCACACAAGAGCTTTAAAGTATTCAAGGTATCTATGAGAACTATCAAAATCCAAAGTCCTAACTTTTGGATGCACTCGTAGCCATCATTTCCACTAGGCCCTAGTTTTAAGTGTATTAATTAAGCCTCTGGACTAGTCAACATAAACAATTGACAAACTAATCTCCAAACCTTGATTCAAATCCTTCTAATTCTGAATCATTTTAGAAGACTATCTAGGGCATTTAAAAATACCACAAAGTCCTTCACAAATGGTCATGGATGCTCGTAGCAAATCACTGTTATCCCTATCCTAGCTCACCTATGTTCAACAGTCAACCATAGGGCTTCTCATTTGGTCTAGGAAATACATTGCAAAAAAAAAAAAAATGGAAACAAAAAAAATATTTATAAACTCTAACCTACTTCCCCCATGGTTTCAACCAAATTCACTAATGGGTTCTTAGGGTAGAGCCATTTCTAACTAAATAACACTATAACTGTCACTTACAGACTAGTGACCTTCAAAATTCTCTAAGTCTACACAGCAAGAACTTGAAGGAAAATTATCTATTTCAAATGAAAGATACTTGAAATCACTACATCCCCATGGGGTTTGATCTCCTATGCCAATCTGTATAGAGTCATACAATAGTAAGAATACAATATAATTTACAAAAATGTTATCTTAGTCATTCGTAAAAAATTGTCAAAGACAATTGTTGCAATCCAAAACTTCATTAACCACCTCAAATCATTGAATCCATTCAAAAACTAATCTATTGAAAAACAAAAGCATTAACTAGCATAAAAATCATAACATATGAGATAGAAAAAGTGAAACCCTCAAATGAGAATATGAGCCATGGAATGGCTCTCCCAATGAGGATGGTCACTTGATTTAAGGATGAGTCTATTATGTGGATGTGGGATGTATGCTCAAGATACTCAAACTATGCTTCAATGGAGATGGAAAATGACAAATTGGTGTGGATGTATGTAAAAGCATGGATTTGGCTTCTCAAAAGGGCATTATAACTTTAGCTTAAAGGTTGTGATGATATGGTTTGGGAGGGGATTCAATTTATAGGCTAAGGGCTTGAGGGTTTGAGGTCTAAGATGCAATGATGGAGAAAAGCTCATGGAGGGCTCAGATTGCATGAGAGGAGAGCACATGGATTGTGCTTCTTTACAACCAATTAGGGAGTGGCATATGTCACAGGGTGAGTGGATGGAGGAAAGGGCAAGGATGAGTCAACAAAGGAGGCTCAAGGCCTTAAAGACCCTCATAAATGGCTTGTAAGAGCAATGAATAGGTTTGTAAGAGTCTTTATGGCCTTGTAAGAGCATTCATGGTTGGGTGGTTGGGATATTTTGGAGAGAGTTGAGATTGTTGACTTTTCTTGGTTTAGGAAAGTCTTAAGATTGCTTAGGGAATGTGACAAGGTTAGGGGGGGATTAGAGGTGATTTAGGATTTAGATTAGGGATGTTAGAGATATGAAAATGGATGGCATTCAATGAGGGTGGGTGAGTTAGTAGCTAAGCTTGGTTAGTATGGGTGGATGGGGTGGATTAGGCTAAAATGGAGGTTTAGAGATAGGCTTAGGGTGAGGATGAAGACCTTCTAGAAGAGTCAAGAATTTTCTAGGATGAGGATAAAAGGTTTTTTAGGAAATAAATAGAGTTTTATTTATTTCATGGGTTTGGGTTGAGGAGATATTCATTAAAACATTTTTAATAAACATGAGGATTAATATATTAACTTAATTACATATTTTGAGTTGCGATTAAGGGTAGAAAATGATGGGATTAGCTTTTAATAAAAATTAAAGAAGGATTAGAAGATTTTGGAAGAGGTTAGTGATCTTAAGGAAATTGACCAAGTTTTGGGCAAAAAAAAAATTAAATATTTATTTTGGGATTTTTGATCAATTTATTAATTAAATAATTAATAAATAAGGAAATAATGTTTAAATAAGATTTAAACATTTTTGGCAGGGATTCCTTAATTAAATATTTTTAATTAAGACAAGGGGATTTAATGGCATAAAAATAAATAAATAAATAAATAAATTAATTAATTAATAAATGATGATGCCATCAGGAACTTTTCAAAAAATAAAAATATTTTATTTTCTAAGAGATTTTAGGTGTCTACATTTTGCCCCTCTTTGACATAGTGTTGAAACAATACTATTTCAAAGAAGTTCAGATATAAATGACACAAGGAAGATGTTTTAGCAACAAAGTTGCCCCAGTCTCGGGTAAGAAGAGGAGAGACTAGACTGCATGATGCCCCCTTAAGGAGGTGGCAGGGAGAGAAGACGAGGCTCGACGATTTCTTGAAAAATACAAGAAACAAGGATGAGCAAGGAGACTCAAATTGGCAAAGAGAAGGGGCTAAATTAGCTCAAAATCTCACTACGAGAGAATGATAAAGGGTTATTAGAGGCACAAGAGGAAGCAAGCTTAAGACTTCAGGGGAGATGGAGGATGAAGGAGCAGAGCGCTATAAAAAGTAAACTAGGATAGGGTGATGGATGAGGGTTTTATAAAGCTGATGCAACAGGATTCCAAAGAGTCAAATTAGCAGAAGATGGGTTTCGGAGATCCCTAGGACTAGGATTGTGGATCTCGAAAGGTGAAGCTTGGTGGATTGATTGGATTGGTGGATCCCTAAGACTAGGATTGTGGATCCCTAAAGCTAAAGGTGATGATTGATTCAAAGATATACTGATGCACAAGCTGGGGTAGGAGATATGGATGTTGGATATGGATGGGGGATAATGGAGATGAAGGAAATCCATTGAAGCATATGGAGTGGGGGGATACTTCAAAGAGAAGTATCACCATGTAGTTGAGCACTAGATTTTCTATAGGACTATTGGTTAATTGCCAAGGTTATCAAGAACATCAAGGCCGTGTCACCAACTGTCCAGAGGACTGACGAACTGACTCAAAAAAAAATGCAAGGATTGCCCCAGCATCACACATGAGTCCCGAAGGAAGGAGCGTGGAACTGACACTAGGTAACCCACAAGAAAAAAAAAAAAAAAAAAAAGACCTGATCAAGACCTTATGCTCAGATTGCCCCATTCACAGTATACCATGATATGGAAGATCGTGGCAACCTTGAGGAGGGAACAAAAAGATTGCTTGGAAAAGATATTTCAAGACCCAAAAGGGAAGATTCCAAATCAAAAGAAAGCAAAAATCCAAAAGAGAACCATTTTCCAATGAGATGGGTAGGACGAGGTACTAACGGACCAAGATCAAACATGAGGAAAGCTATATCGTACAAGGATCTATCGGAGAGCACCTAAGCTGATGGATCTGGATGAGTGATGCGTCTGGCAAACTGAACTAAGAAGGATACCACTTTGGTGAGAGGAGATCTAGCTAAAGGATGCATTGGAATAGCTAACCAAGGGTTGTGTGATGTGTGCAAGATGCTGGTCAAGGAGGAACTGACACAAAAGCTGGATAGATACAATGGTACTAAGCTAAAGAGGATGTACAAGCTAACAGACCAAGATATGTTACAAATGTATAAGGTAGTTCATGTTTTGGTTATGTGAGATGGAAATGTTTGTGAAGGGTGGGATGTCTGTAATAGGTGATAGGTGGATAGGTAGATGGTTTATGAAAAGCTTAAGTGAAAATGGGGTTCTTTGTGTGCATATGATAGGATACAAACTAGGATACAAGCTTTGGTATATAATACAAGCTGGAATATGGTACAAGCTTTGGACAAGATTTGGATATACGAGCTATGATACAAGGGATGATACAAGATTTACAAGCTGGGGGACAAGATTTACAAGTTGAGGTACAAGATTTAAAAGCTATACAGGAGGTATTTACAAGCTTCATTAGATTTTGGATATTTGGTTGGAACACCAAGGGAACAAGCATGTGTTTTATGGGATGGTGGGTGAATGGATGAGGGATAGGATAGTGATAGATAATGGATTAGTCTTAGTACACAAGGTGCCTGAATTGCCAGGTTTTTACCAAGGTACCTATCCAAGGCACTTGAATTGCCAAGTTTTCACCATTGGACACTTATTTCTTTTTACTATTTTTTTGTATTTTTCAAAAGCTAGGTATACCAAGGATCTTCAAGCATAGAACTTCTTGAGATGAATGATGTTAGTAGGATCATTCAAGAGTTCTACTTTTGATGTAGATAGCTAATAGGCTCTGGAGCCAAAGGATGTAGTGACAATATAAGGACCAAGCCATGTAGGTTTAAACTTGCCTTTCTTTTCTCGATCGACTTGGACTTTCATATTTTCTTTGAGGACCATGTCGCCTTGCTGAAAGTGTCGTGGAAGCACCTTCTTATTGAAATTCCTTTTGAGACGAGTTTGATAGACTATGAGATGATAATAGGCTTGTTGTCGCTTCTTTTCTAAGAGAGCTAGCTGGGTGAGTCTGGCTACTCTGTATTCTTCATCTGATATTTTCCCTTGCAAAGATATGCAAAAGGAGGGAAGTTCAACCTCGATGGATGGTACTACTTTGGCACCATAGACTAGGGAGTATGGAGTTGTTCCTATGGACGTACGAAAGGAGGTTTGATAGGCCCATAGGGCTGGATTTAGTTGTAGGTGCCAATTGCGGCCGAAATCATTGACAACTTTCTTTAGGATTTTGAGGAGGGATTTATTAGTTGCCTCTACCTGGCCGTTACCTTATGGGAAATATGGGCTAGAAAAGTGGTGATGGATGTAGAGGGAAGTACATAATTCTTCCATGTTGACATTTTCAAAGTTACCTTCCTGGTCAATGAAGATGGTGGATGGGATGCCGAAGCAGCAAACAATGTGGTACAAGATGAACTTGGAGACCTGAACTCCTGTAGTTGAGACTAGGGGGACTACTTCCACCCACTTAGTGAAATAGTCTATAGCTATTATTATCCATTTATGTCCATTAGATAAGAGAGGTGTGATAGTTCCAACTAGATCAAGGCCCCAACAAGCGAAAGGCCAAGGTGGTGCAATAGGCTATAGATCTTGTGTTGGAGCGTGCACAAGATTTGCATGTTGCTGACATCGGAGACACTTTATGACAAAGTCACAGGAGTCTTCTTCAATGGTAGGCCAATAGTAGCCTGCTCTAAGGATTTTTCATGCTAAGACAATACCACTCATGTGAGCACCGCAAAGGTCAGAGTGTACTTCTTTTAATGCCATCGCAGCCTGATTTTCATCTAAACATCGAGAGAGAATATCGTGATAACCTTGACGATATAGGGCATTGGCTATGATAACATAGCAGGATGATTTTTGGATGAGGTTTTGGCGTTGGGTACGTGTGAGTTGAGGGGATATGATACCATCATTAAGGTAAGCGTAAATATCATGGTACCCAGGGGATTGGGGACCAACAAAGATACAAACACGGTTTGAGTCATCATTCACATAGGAAGGTGTGAGGAGTTGCTCGACTAAAAACTCATACTGTGTAGCCACTTGGGGAATTTCCAAGAGTGAGTTGATAGTAGCCATAGCATCTACTACTTTGTTCTGCATTTGAGGCACTTGTGTAAACTGAAGCTTTGTAAAATGTTGGGTTAGCTAATCAACTAGCTCTTTGCAGGGTAAGAGCTTGTCATCTATGGTTTGATATTCATTGAGGACTTGCTTGATGATGAGTTGAGAATTGCCAAAGATTTGTAACTCAGTAATGTTCCATTCTACAACTATCTTTAATCCTTCTATGAGAGCCTCATATTCAACTATATTGTTGGTGCTAGAGAATTGTAGCTCAAAAGCTTTTGGAATGTAATCTCCTTGAGGTGTGACCAACAATATTCCTGCCCCTGATCCATGAGATGTATATGAGCCATCAAAATAAAGTTTCCATGGGGGCTGTTCTTCAATTAGATAGATGTGTTCATCTGGAAATTCTATGATCAAAAGATATGCATCTATTAGAGGTGCATCAGCTAGGTGATCTGCCATAGCTTGCCCTTTGATTGCTTTTTTGTCCACATACTGGATGTCAAATTCGCTAAGGACCATAACCCATTTGGCCAAATGGCCTGTAAGTGTTGTTCTAGAGAGAATATACTTGAGAGGGTCATTCTTGGAGACTAGTTGGATGGTATGACTTAGCATGTAGTGGCAAAGATTTTGAGTTGAGAAAACAACTGCCAAACAAGCTTTTTCCATAGGAGTATAGTTGAGTTCATAACCAACTAGGGTTCTACTGATGTAGTAGATGGCTCTTTCTCTGCCATAGTCATCAAGCTATGCTAGAAGTGCCCCTAGAGCAGTAGGCATTGTTGATATGTACAAGATCAAGGGATGACCAGGAACTGGTGGAACCAAGATAGGGGGATTGATGAGATACTGCTTGAGATGATCGAAGCTGCATTGACATAAAGGATCCCACTTGAAGTTTTCATCCTTCTTTAGTAAATGTACAAATGGTGTACACTTATCTGCAAGCTGGGAGATGAAGCATCAAACGGATTGAAGCTTTCCCTGAAGAGAGCGAAGCTGTTGCAGTGTCTGGGGAGGAGGCATGTCTAAGATAGCCTTGACCTTCTTGGGGTCGATCTTTATACCTCATTTAGAAACTATAAAGCCTAGAAGCTTGCCAGATGTGACCCCAAAGACACACTTCTTGGGATTCAACATGAGATGATATTTGGCTAACCTATAAAAGACTTTCTCTAGGTCAGCAAGACAATCCATGAAGGTATGAGATTTGACCAAGATATCATCCACATAATCCTCCAAAATTCTATGGATGAGATCATGAAAAATGGCTGTCATAGCTCTTTGATAGGTAGCCCCAGCATTCTTTAGGCCAAAAGGCATCACATTGTTGCAAAAGGTTCCCTAGGGGGTAGTGAATGTTGTCTTACGTTGATCCTCTTCTGAAATCTTGATTTGATTATACCTAGAAAATCCATCCATGAGGGACAGAATTTCATGTCCAGCTGTAAGATCTATAATCATATCTATGTTGGGCAAGGGAAAATCATCTTTTGGACAAGCTTTGTTAAGATCTCTGAAATCAGTGCAGATTCTGATGTCACCAGAAGGCTTAGTGACAGGAACCATGTTGGAGATCCACTCTGAGTAGTCGATAGGTTGGATAACCTTAGCAGCTAACATTCTTTCTAATTCAGCTTTCACCAGTAATGCCACCTTGGGGTGCATTTTTCTAAGCTTTTGTCTAACGGGCTTGATCTTTGGATCGACTGTAAGATGATGCACTACAAGCTTTGGATCAAGTCCTGGCATGTCCTGATATGACCATGCAAATTGGCCAATGTTCTCTCTTAAGACCTCAAAGAGGAGGTTAGCTTGGTCTTACGATAGTGATGCATCAATGTGAAAAAGTCTAGGGATCTCTGAAGAACTGATATTGACTTCTCTAGTATCCTCAATTAGAATAGAAGACACCTCTGGTTGATTATCTTGAGGAGGCAATGCTAAATCCTCATGTTCTTCTTGTGACTCTGGATTTTCTTGCTGAGGGGTTCTCTTCGCTACCTTAGCTAGTCTTGGATTCACCTTAGTTCCAGTTTTGGGTGTATCGAAACTAGGTTGGGGATTTTCTCCAAAATACCCCTTGGGATCTAGCTTATAGATATAGGCAAAATCTAGCTTTGTTTGCTTGTGAGGTGTTTTAGCTCCCATGAATCTCAGAAGTGCTTCCTCTGATGTGAACTCATCAATGTGTATGACGCTTGGTTGGTCCCAATCTATGAGTTGTGGATGGGCGAGTGGTAGGTCAATGAAATGGATGGATAGTTCTTGGAGAATAGAGTCTCCGAGGAAGATTTGTTATGGGATATCATCATAGGCTCTCTTTTCAACTTCCTCACGAATGTCTTCAATTTTGAAAAGGTCACGGTGAATGTTTGAAAAAGCATGATTGTTCTCATTGGTGCCCCCAGTTGTGGGTATGCCAAAGCCAAGACTTGACTTTGATTCCCACTTGTGTGCATCGATGGGGCATTGCATGCCTCTTTCTTTTGGTCTTAGACCACCACCTTGACAGTTCCATTTTTTAGTGATGAGCTTATGTTCTTGGGGATACTTCTGGCTGAAGTGATCAAGGCGTGCTTGATTTCTTGGAGGTGCATCTTTATGTAACCAATTGTTGATATTTGGAGTGAGCTCCTCATGAAGAGGGACTTTCGAGGATACAAAGGTTGTTGGGCCAAACTATTTGTATCAAGGAGGTGGAATCTCCTTAGTTTTGTGATATGCCAATTGGCCATGGGCATGTGGATCAAGTGGGAGTGCCCCGACAGTAAATGCATCTAATAGACTATACTCTCCATAGCCTTTGTTATTGATCTTCACGGTAGATAGGGTGGAGGTGAGGATGGTTTCTCGGTCATTAAAAGTGTGGGATGAGCTGGCGATGGCTATGTCGATATCAATTCTAGGGAAATGGTTTGTAAATGAAGCTTCAACCACATTGCAGTAAGCAAAGGGTTCTAGATTGGCATGGATGGTTACCTCAGTGCCCTGATGCAAAAATTTGACACACTAATGGTAAGTGGATGGAACGGCTTTCATGGCATGAATCCATGGGCAACCAAGGAGGATGTTAAATGGTAGGTTTAGATCAATAACATGGCAGAGTATTTCTTGGATGACTGTCCCACCGGGCGTGCCAAAATGTATATGAGAAATATGTTAGTAAGTAATACTAATCTATTAAAAAACAAAAGCATTAACTAGCATAAAAATCATAACATATGAGATAGACAAAGTGAAACCCTCAAATGAAAATATGAGCCATGGAATGGCTCTCCCAATGAGAATGGTCACTTGATTTAAGGATGAGTCTATTATGTGGTTGTGGGATGTATGCTCAAGATATTCAAACTATGCTTCAATAGGGATGGAAAATGGCAAATTGGTGTGGATGTATGTAAAAGCATGGATTTGACTTCTCAAAAGGGCATTATAACTTTAGCTTAAAGGTTGTGATGATATAGCTTGGGAGGGGATTCAATTTATAGGCTAAGGGCTTGAGGGTTTGAGGGCTAAGATGCAATGATGGGGAAAAGCTCATGGAGGGCTCAGATTGCATGAGAGGAGAGCACATGGATTGTGCTTCTTTACAGCCAATTAGGGAGTGGCATATGTCACAGGGTGAGTGGATGGAGGAAAGGGCAAGGATGAGTCAACAAAGGAGGCTCAAGGCCTTAAAGACCCTCATAAATGGCTTGTAAGAGCAATGAATAGGTTTGTAAAAGTCTTTATGGCCTTGTAAGAGCATTCATGGTTGGGTGGTTGGGATATTTTGGAGAGAGTTGAGATTGTTGACTTTGCTTGGTTTAGAAAATTCTTAAGCTTGCTTAGGGAATGTGACAAGGTTAGGGGGGATTAGAGGTGATTTAGGATTTAGATTAGCAATGTTAGAGATATGCAAGTGGATGGCATTCAATGAGGGTGGGTGAGTTAGTAGCTAAGCTTGGTTAGTATGGGCAGATGGGGTGGATTAGGCTAAAATGGATGTTTAGAGATAGGATTAGGGTGAGGATGAAGACCTTCTAGAAGAGTCAAAAATTTCCTAGGATGAGGATAAAAGGTTTTTTAGGAAATAAATAAAGTTTTATTTATTTCATGGGTTTGGGTTGAGGAGATATTCATTAAATTTTTTTTAATAAACATGAGGATTAATATTTAACCTTAATTAAATATTTTGAGTTGGGATTAAGGGTAGAAAATGATGGGATTAGCCTTTAATCGAAATTAAAGAAGGATTAGAAGATTTTGGAAGAGGTTAGTGATCTTAAGGAAATTGGCCAAGTTTTGGGCAAAAAATAAATTAAATATTTATTTTGGGATTTTTGGTCAATTTATTAATTAAATAATTAATAAAGAAGGAAATAATGTTTAAATAAGATTTAAACATTTTTGGCAGGGATTCCTCAATTAAATATTTTTAATTAAGACAAGGGGATTTAATGGCATACAAATTAATTAATTAATTAAAGATGATGTCATCAGGGACTTTTCAAAAAATAAAAATACGTTATTTTCGTAGGGATTTTAGGTTTCTACAAGGAGGTCTTCAATAGAGACCCCATGTTTCAGAATATCTACCTTTGTCATCCAGGTGGCCTTTGCATTAGATAGTCCTTGCCACTTGATGAGGTACTCCTTGTAGTGATGATTCCTTGTCTTCCTGATCACTTTAAAATCTAGTACACTTTCCAGTTTCATTGGTATTGGGGTAGGCAAGTCTTTCACCCTATCATCATCCCCCAAAGTTGCAAGGGCAGAATGACCTTTGTCTAGGGATGGTCCCTTGTAGGGGTACAACTCACAAACATTGAAAATGGGTCAAATCCCCTCATAGGCATTTTTGCCATAGTTATGAAAAATCCTCAATGGACCTATCTTCTTGATGAGTAGCTTAGTTGGCTAAACCTTGGGTAGCCTCTCCTTCCTACGGTAGGAAAGTACCAGATCCCCTATGTTGAACTAAAAATCCCTTCTTGTCTGATCATCTTTGGACTTACATTTCTCCACTTGCATTTGCAAAGTCTTTTTGACTTGAGCATGAAGCTCCTTTATCTATTCTGCAAATGACTTTTCTTGTCCACTCCTCTTGTCTAATAAGCTAAGATCTCTCAGCTCTAAGACCCCTATAGGGTGAGCCCCATACACTATCTCAAAGGGGCTTTTACCAATGCTCCTATTAATAGAGTCATTATAGGCAAACTTTTCTTGCCCTATGATGTGATCCCATGATTGTCCATGTTGCTTTGTTAAGCACCTTAGAAAATTTCCAAGTGACCTATTCACTACCTCAATTTTTCCATTTGATTGTGGATGGTAGGCTAAAGAGAAGGATAAATTTGTGCCAAGCTTATTCCATAAGGTCCTCTAAAAGTGACCCATGAACTTTCTATTTCTATCACTTACTATATTCAATGGAAATCTATGGATCCTTACAATGTCCCTAAAGAATAGACCTACAATTTGAGAAGCATCATTGGTTTTCTTACATAGAATGAAGTGTGCCATTTTGCTAAAATGGTCCACTACCACAAATACACTATCATGAACCCTTTCTTTTTTTGGTAATCCCAACATGAAGTCCATGCTAAGGCACTCCCAAGGCCATTGGGGAATGGAGAGTGGTTCATACAACCCACCATTGCTACTTTGTCCTTTTGCCCTCTAACAAATCTGACATTGTTCCCCAAACTTCCTTATATCTAAATCTAAATTAGGCCAATAATAATTTCTAATCACTTGTTCAAGTGTTTTTTCCACCCCAACGTGGCCTCTCAAGCTTCCTTGGTGTTTCTTCTTCACAATGTTCTCCCTCATTGAGCACTGGGGTATACACATAAGATGTCCTTTAAACAATAAACCTTCCTAAAACACAAACTCACTAAAATTAACTTTGAATCCCTGTTGAAACTTCACACATGCCTCATAGGCTTCTCTAAAATAAATTTCCTCTTTGTAGAGATCCTTCAAGTCATCCATCCCTATACTTTGTAGTTGTATCTCTTGTATAGTTAAGACTCTTCTACTAAGAGCATCTAATACCTTGTTACTAACTCCTTTCTTATGTTTTATGACAAATGTATAAGCTTGCAAAGACTCCACCCACTTCAAGTTCCTTTGATTTAGTTTTTCTTGCCCATTCAAGAAACCCGGAGCATGGTTGTCAGTGTAGACCACAAATTCCCTAAGTAAGAGGTAGTGCCTCCACTTCTTATGGGCTTGTACCATAGCATATAACTCAAAGTCATAGGTGGAGTACTCTTGTTTAGCCTAATTCCACTTCTCTAAGAAGAAAGCCATAGGATGTCCCTCTTGGCTTAGTACTACTCCAATAGCCAATTTACTAGCATCACACTCCACCACAAAGAGTTTATTGAAGTTGGAAAATCTAAGAGTAGGTAGCTCTACATTTCATTTTTTCAACATCTCAAACCCTTGATCTATTTCTATAGTCCACTTAAACTGACATTTGACTGCACCTTTTATGGTGTTGAGGATATGGGCACATACATGACTGGAATTTCTTACAAATTTCCCATATAGGAGGCTAGTCCATGGAAACTCCTACAATCCTCTATGGACTTAGGTTTAGGCCACTCCAAGATTGACTTAACCTTATCAGGGTCCATCATTATGCACCCATTAGCAACCTCAAAACCAAGATAAACTAATTCAATTTTAAAAAACTCACACTTTTATTGATTAGTCATTATCTTCTCTTGATGTAGCCTCATTAAGACCATCTCCAAATGTTTCGTGTGCTCCTCCTCAAGGACTGCTAAATATCAAAATGTCACCAAGGTAAATAATTACAACCTTACCAATGAAATCTACAAGCACTTCATTCATGAGCCTCATGAAGGTGTTAGGTGCATTTGTTAGGCCAAAGGGCATAACAAGAAACTCATATAGCCCTTCATTTGTCTTGAAGGTTGTTTTCCATTCATCACAAGCCTCACTCTTATTTGATGATATCATGACTTCAAATCCACTTTGGAAAAGTAACAAGAACCTCCTAAATTATCCATCAAATCTTCTATCCAGAACATTGGGAATATATATCTGATTGTGATCTTGTTTATAGCCCTAGAGTTTGTACACATCCTCCATTTTCCATCCTTCTTAGTTGCAAGTATTGTAGGTACAACACATGGGATTAAACTCTTCCTTATCAAACCTTTATCCAAAAAATCTTGAATCTACCTTTCTATCTCTACATTTTGACTTGGTGTCATCTTATCTGTTGCTTTGTTTGGAAAATTTTCTCTAGGTATGAGGTCAATCTAATGACTCACCTCCCTCATTAGTGATAATGCACTTGGCAAACCATTATCCACTATGTCATATTATCTTTCCAACAATGCTTACGTCTAGTGGTATGTTGGCTTTCTCCTTGGTCTCCTCCTTTGGCTCCACTACCACTGCACAACAGATCCCGTTCTCCTAATTTCTTCTTTCCCCCATGGAAGATGAGGTAGCATTTTCAGGACATTTACCAATTGTGTGACCCACTTGGTTGTAATTATAGCACCTGCCAATAAAGACTGAATTAGTCCTCTCTTGTGACTAAGACTTTCCCCTAGGAGGCCCCCTTCCTCTATATTCTTCTCTCTCAAAAGATCCCTTATACTCATTATTACCACTATTATCAGTAGACTGAACTTCATCAGGTTTATTAGGACCTTGTCCCCTTCCAAAGTTGCCTCTACCTCTAGACCCTCTATTATTGCATCTTCCTCAATATTACTCATTCTTTCCTCTAGCTTTGTCCTCTTCTCTCAATTCCATTTGGAAGCATTTATGCATGCTATCAGGAGCCATGATGGTGATCTCATCTTGGATCCCTTGCCTTAAGCCATAAAGGTACCTTGCTACCTTTTCCACCTCTTCCTCTTGTCTCCTAGCTCTAAGACTCAATCTATTAAACTCTTCAGTATAGGCACTTCTTGTTAAGTCTCTTTGTCTTAGGTTCTTCTCCTTTTGGTACATCTGGATCTCATAGTTAGTGGGCAAGAACTGTACCTTCATTCTAATTTTCATTATCTCCTAAGACACTATCTTCTTCTTCCCTTCTGCTACCTCATTATCTTGCATCATGTTCCACCATACTAGTGTTGATTCCTTGAGCCTAGCCTTAGCATAGATGACTCTCTTTTCTTCTTTTGCCTTCTTTTAGTCGAACTAATTGTCTATGGCTTCTATCCAATCTAGTAACTCCTCCCCATTCAAGCTACAACTATAGTGAGGAATTTTCTCCATATTGTCTTTTTTAAGAGACTTAAAGGCATCCAAAAACACCTTCTTATCCTATTCCACCTCAGGATCCTTTCCCCTGCCAGATGTCTCCTCTATGATACTTTCATCTTCCTCCTCACTCTCATCTCTGCACTCTATAATCCTCTTCTTACTCTTAGTGTCTGCGTGATTGGCTTTGGCCAATAGATCCTTGACTAGATCTACTATGGAATCCTTGATCATTTCCTTGGATGGCATACTATCAAATTCCTGGCATTCCTCCTCATCTAACATAAACCAAACCAAAAGTAGGATCTGATACCACTACGATGGACAGAATCTGGTACTCTAGGTTCTCCTCACTCAAAATGCTTATTTCTCTACCCTAACCATCCAATGGTTAGTTGTTGTTGGACCTTACCCGAATTAGGATCTCCAAGTACCTCAATATCAACTTCTCCTCCAAGGTATAGTTTATCTTTAGAAGATTCCAAAGTTTCTAGTCTTAACTAGTCCAACCAGTTCACAAGTGCCTAGGCTTCTTCACTAACTTTCTTCCTAGAATTCTAAACCTCTTCTTAGGATATTCTCATGCATTCAATTAGATTCTTATTAGTCTTCATGGCCCATCAAATATCATTATGAATCCTTTCCCCCACTTCTTGACTCATTACCAACCCAATTGGTCTCAGTTTCACTAGGAGGCCTAATTGCCTAATTCCTAGTAGGTCTGATTTCACTATTTTGGCCTATTGCTCCAAAATTCCTCAAGTAACTCCACCCAAGACCTTGAAATTATTCAAGGTATCTATGAGCACTATTAGAATCCAAAGTCCTAATTTCTGGATGCACTCATAGCCCTAATTTCCACCAGGCCCTAGTTTTAAACCTATTAATTAGGCCTATGAACCAATCAACATAAACAATTGATAAAACTAATCTCCAAACCTTGATTAAACTCCTTCCACCTCTAAATCCTTTTAGAATACTATCTAGGCCATATGAAAATACTTCCAAGTCCTTCACATAGGGTCATGGGTTCTCGTGCTGAATCATTTTTATCCCTATCCTGGCTCACCTGCATTCAACAATCAATTATAGGGCTTCCCAATTAGTCTAGGAAATCCATTGTAGCAACAAAAATGGAAACAAAAATAATGTTTCCAAAATCTAATCCTTCTTCCCCCATGGTTTCAGCCAAATCCATCGATGGGTTCTTAGGTTAGAGCCATCTCTAACTAAACAACGCTGTAACTGTCACTTATAGACCAGTGACCTTTAAAATTATCTAAGTCTACACACCAAGAACTTGAAAGAAAAATATCTATTGCAAATGAAAGCTACTTGAAATCACTACATCCCCATGGGGTCTAATCTCCTATGGCAATCTATATAGAGTTGTATAGTAGCAAGAATTGAATATAGTTTACAAAAATTTTGTCATAGTCATCAGTACAAAAGTGCCAAAGACAATTGTTGAAATGAAAAAATTCATTAAACACCTCAAATCATAGAATGTTTATATCCCAAGCATGGGCAGTTACAACTGGTCTAACTACATTTTGTCCATTTCTTGCAAAAGTTGCTCAAGCAACTTTTTGCATTATGAGCATTTTGACTCATTTTGTCAACTCAATGTGTGAGTTTGACTTGCATTACCCTAGATAGGATATATAGGGTCCTAAAATACCCCTCAAACCCAAATTTCACTAAAATGGAAACTTTTGACTATTTAAAGTCAAAATGATACTAAATCACCTAATGAGCACTATGGGCTCTTACAAACATGAAGTTGACTAACATTGCATCCAACCCATTGGATCTTATTCCAACACACACCCAAACACTTAATAAAACTCTAAAGAACACCAAAACATCAAATAGGGAGGTGAGTTGCACTAGGTGCCTAGCTTTTCCTCTAGGTCTTTAATCATTTTCTTCCTTTTCTTTTCCTTGGAAGCTATCTTGATATCTGTCATGATTCTATCCTTAGCTTCTTCATACTTCCCAAAATGTTGAGCATTAATATCAATATCTTCCTTCAATAATACAACAATATTTGCATTCTCATTATCAATCTCATAGTCAAATGTTGTTAGCCATGCTTTCCTTGGCTTAACTACCTACACAAATGTGTTATCTGTGTCTACATAAAAACATACATCATTATAATGTTTCATTACCAAATCTTCTTGTATCTGCATCCTTGTTCTCTTTCTTTTTCTGAATTCTTCAAAATATGTATCCATGACATTCTCAAAATTCTCTCCTAATTGAGTTATATACTCATTGATTTCTCTGATTACACATTTTCCTTGCTCCCAAATAATGTTTCCAATATTAGGAAAATACTTGTGAATCTAAAAGAAAATGCACATGATAAGTGAACCAAACTTACACATTGATTTCTTTGGCTTCCTAATGATTATTAGATTTTTTGCTGATTGTAGCTTCTGCAACTTGGTAAGATCATATTCATGATCTTTTATGACTATCTTCCATGCTTGATCCATTGCCATACATGGCACACTATTCAATCTGATAGATTGATAGAATTTGTGAGAAATAACTCTTGCTGCAAATTAAATTAAAGGATTAGAAAACTTTTGATGAACAACCGTCATCCATTGCACTCAACACCTCATTTTTCTTCAACTTCCTCTCAACTCAGAATTCTCCTTGTCTTCTTCTTGTCCAGTGTAGGATAACCAGTAATCTTGTGAATCATCTTCTTGGTTATTTCAATTGGTCCATTGTGTAGCTGAAACTTCATGTTGTGGAACTTGCTCAACACAACCTTGATCCATTCGATCTTGAAATTCCTTGGAAATTCTAGGGCACAAATTAACCCTTTCTTCTCGATAATTTTGAATTCTTCCTTCAAAACTCCTTTGATGTCACATAATTTATCATAACCTTCCCTAATTTCATAATCTCCTACTTCTCCAATCTTACACACGTATTAACTCCCCACATCGTGTATCATAACTACCTTCGGTGGTATCGAAGATAACGAACCCATTGAGTCACATTTTTTTGTAATCTCAGGAATAGAACAAAATTTGGGTTGAGGAAAAGCATCACTCCTCACCAAGTCAATCTTACTAACCTCTACTCCTTGAATCCTTCCTACGGATGGTGAAGCTATCGGGTATGTGCAAGATCATGGTCAACCAAATTATAGCCTTAAGTGGTAGTGAGAAACTAGCAAATCAGGGCTATGTCAACTCGATACATAATTCTAAAGTGGTTCTGGACTTTATATAAAATTTTTTTAAGAAAATAATCAATAGGAAATTGAATTTAGTTTCTAAACTACTAGGCCTTATTTGGAGAAAAAAATAATTGATTGGTCAAAAGTTTGAATTTTAATGTAGTACTATGAAAATTTAAGTGCGAAAATAAAAAGTAGGTGTATGTCTGACCACCCTAATCAAAATCAAATGATAAGTTTTTTAAAATATAATTATAGATATAAAAATTAGACTCATGCCCAGATGTGATGCATATTTTTGGGTATTTTTATTCCAAATCAATAATTAAATATGAATTTTCTACTAAAACTTTTTTGGAAAAAAAAACTCCCATGTTTGACCACCTTAACTAATGGAAAAATTTACCAAATTTAATTTTTAAAATATTTTTTTTATACTAGGCAAAGCATAGAATGTGATGCAACTTTTGGATTTAAAAACTATTATACCGTTTGAAAGTTATAGCTATTTTTCAATCAGTATGTCAATCATCACTTTACAATCATCTTCATTGAAAATTAACTAATAAATACTTATCGAACTCAGAATTTGATAGAAATTATATCGATGGAATCTAGAGAGTGTTATAAAAAAACCTTTTTTGTTTCATTCAATTTCAATGAAAATAACATTTTCAGATGGCTACATGAAGTCTGAGTGTTAGTGAAACCCTTCTCAAAAACATTTTTTGGGTTGACCAAATAGGCTTGGTAAATACCAAGGCTAATCAGATACCTGAATTCAAATTGGGTATCCAATCAGGTCCAAGATTTTTCAATTCAAATTTGGAGGGAAATTTGAGAGGAGAGATTTTCTAATGTGAAATTTGGAGGGAAGGAAATTTGAGAGGAAATAAATTTAAGAGGGAAACTTTAGAGTGTTTTAGAGAGAAATTTAATTGGGCGAAGTGTGGACATTGATATTATTATTATTGATATTATTATTAATATATGATTATAATTATTATTATATTATAGTAATATTTATGATTATTATTATTAAATATAATATAGTTATAAATATAATAATAATAATTATAACTAAATATAATATAGTAATATATATGATATATATTATTACTATAATATTATATTATTATTAAATATAATATTGTCATAAAATGCATCAAAAGGGGTTATAGGTTAACCTATGACCCCTTTCGATGCATTCCCAATGGGTCCCTAGGGGTCCTAGGGGTCCTAGGGATATACATTGTCATGAAATTCATCGAGAGGGGTCATAGGTTAACCTATGACCCCTCTCGATGCATTAGAACCAACCAAATGGGTTGTGATGAAATGCATAGAGAGGGTCATAGGTCATCCTATGGCCCCTTTTGACCCATACAAAAGATTATAATATGTCCTTAGGGGTCCTAAGACCCCTAGAGACATATATGGTCATAGAATGTGTTGAAAGAGGTCATAGGTCATCCTATAACTCCTTTCGACCTATATCAACAATTACAATATGTCCCTAGGGGTCCTAGGGCCCCTAGAGACATATGTTGTAAAATAATGTGTCGGAAGGGGTCATAGGTCATCCTCTGACTCCTTTCAACCCATATAAATGATTATAATATGCCCCTAGGGGTCCTAGGACCCCTAGAGAAATATGTCGTCATGGAATTTGTTGAAAGGGGTCATAGGTCATCCTATGGCCCCTTTCAACTCATATAAATGATTCTAATATGTCCCTAGGGGTCCTAAGACCCCTAAAGACATATGTCATCATGGAATGTGTTGAAAGGGGTCATAGGTCATCCTATGGCCCCTTTTGACCCATATAAATGAATATAAAATGTCCCTAGGGGTCCTAGGACCCCTAGCGACATATAATCATAGAATGTGTCGAAAGGGGTCATAGATCATCCTATGACCCCTTTCGACCCATATAAATAATTATAATATGTCTGTAGGGGTCCTAGGACCCCTACAGACATATGTTGTAATAAAATGTGTTGAAAGGGGTCATAGGTCATCTTATGGCCCCTTTTGACCCATATAAATGATTATAATATGTCCCTAGGGTTCCTATGACCCCTAGAGACATATGTCATCATGGAATGTGTCGAAAGGGGCCATAGGTTATCCTATGGCCCCTTTCGACTCATATAAATGATTGTAATATGTTCTTAGGAATCCTAGAGCCCCTAGCGACATATGTTGTAATAAAATGTGTTGAAAGGGGTCATAGGTCATCCTATGACCCTTTTCAATTCATATAAATGATTATAATATGTCCCTAGGGGTTTTAGGACCCCTAGAGACATATGTCATCATGGAATGTGTCGAAAGGGGTCATAGGTCATCCTATGGCCCCTTTTGATCAATATAAATAATTTTAATATGTCCTTAGCGACATATGTCATCATGGAAGTGTCGAAAGGAGTCATAGGTCATCCTATGGCCCCTTTCAATCTATAAAAACTAATATACTATGTTCCTAGGGGTCCTAGGATCCCTAGTGACATATGTCATCATGGAATGTGTCGAAAGGGGTCATAGGTCATCCTATGGCCCCTTTTGACCCATATAATAGATTATAATATGTCCCTAGGGGTCCTAGAGCCCCTCGAGACATATGTTATAATAAAATGTGTCAAAAAGGTGCATAGGTCATCCTATGGCCCCTTTCGACCCATATAAATGATTTTGATATGTCCCTAGGGGTCCTACAACCCCTAGAGATATATATCATCATGGAATGTGTTGAAAAGAGTCATAGGTCATCCTATTGCCCCTTTTGACCCATATAAATGATTCTAATATGTCCTTAGGGGTCCTATGGTCCCTAGAGACATATGTTGTAATAAAATATGTCGAAAGGGGTCATCAGTCATCCTATGACCCCTTTCGACCCATATAAACAATTGTAATATGTCCTTAGTGGTCCTAGGTCTCCTAGCAACATATGTCATCATAGAATGTGTTGAAAGGGGTCATAGGTCATCCTATGGGCTCTTTCGACCCATATAAATGATTCTAATATGTCTCCAGGGGTACTACGACCCCTACAGACATATTTCATCATGAAATGTGTCAAAAGGGATCAGAGGTCATCCTATGGCCCCTTTCAATGCACATAAATGATTCTAATATGTCCCTAAGGGTCCTAGGACCCCTAGAGACATATGTCATCATGGAATGCATCAAAAAAGGTCATAGGTCATCCTATGACCCCTTTCTACCCATATAAATAATTATAATATGTCTGTAGGGGTCCTAGGATCCCTAGAGACATATTTTGTAATAAAATGTGTTAAAAGGGATCATAGGTCATCATATGGCCCCTTTCGACCTATATAAACAATTGTAATATGTTCTTAGGGGTCCTAGGACCTCTAGAGACATATGTCATCATGGAATGTGTCGAAAGGGGTCATAGGTCATCCTATGGCCCCTTTCGACCCATATAAATGATTCTAATATGTCCCTAGGGGTCCTAGGACACCTAGAGACATATGTCATCATGGAATGTGTTGAAAGGGGTCATAGTTCATCTGATGGCCCCTTTCGACCCATATATACGATTCTAATATGTCTCTAGGGGTCCTAGGACCCCTAGAGACATATGTCATAATGAAATGTGTCGAATTGGGTCATAGGTAATCCTATGGCCCCTTTTGACCCATATAAATGATTCTAATATGTCCCTAAGGGTCCTAGGGCCCTTAGAGACATATGTTGTAATAAAATGTATCCAAAGGTGTACTAGGTCATCCTATGGCTATTTTTAACTCATATAAATGATTCTAATATATCTCTAGGGGTCCTAGGACCCCTAGAGACATGTTGTAATAAAATGTGTTGAAAGGTGTCATAGGTTATCTTGTGGCCCCTTTCGATCCATATAAAAAATGCTAATATGTCCCTAGGGGTCCTAGGACCCTCAGAGACATATGTCATCATGGAATGTATCAAAAGGGGCCATAGGTCATCCTATGGCTCCTTTCGACCCATATAAACTATTCTAATATATCCCTAGGTGTCCTATGGCCCTTAGAGACATATGTTGTAATAACTGTCGACCCAAATAAATGATTTTTATATATCCTCAGGGGTCCAAGGACTCGTAGAGATATATGTCATCATGGAATGTGTTGAAAAGGGTCATAGGTCATCCTATGGCCCCTTTCGACCCATATAAACAATTTTAATATGTCCCTTGGGGTCCTAGACATATATCATAATGGAATGTGTTGAAAGGTGTCATAGGTAATCCAATGGCCACTTTCGATCTATATAAATTATTTTAATATGTCCTTAGGAGTCATATGTCCGCTAGAGACATATGTCATCATGGAATGTGTCAAAAGGTGTCATAGGTCATCCTATGGCCCCTTTTGACCCATATAAATGATTCTAATATGTATCTAGGGGCCTTAGGATCCCTAGAGACATATGTCATCATGGAATGTGTCGAAAGGGGTCATAGGTCATCCTATGGCCCCTTTCGACCCATATAAATGATTCTAATATGTTTTTAAAGGTCGAAGGGCCCCTACAGACATATGTTGTAATAAAATGTGTCAAAAGGGGTAATAGCTCATCCTATGACCCCTTTTAACTTGTATAAATGATTGTAATATGTCCCTAGGGGTCATAGGACCCCTAGAGACATATGTAATCATGGAATGTGTCGAAAGGGGTCATAGGTCATCCTATTGCCCCTCTCGACCCATATAAACGATTCTAATATGTCCCTAGGGGTCCTTGGACCCCTAGAGACATATGTCATAATAGAATGTGTTGAAAGGGGTCATAGGTCGTCCTATGACCCCTTTTGACCCATATAAACAATTATAATATGTCCGTAGGGGTCCTAGCACCCCTAGAGACATATGTTGTAATAAAATATGACCTATGACCCGTTTTGACCCATATAAACGATTGTAATATGTCCCTAGGACCCCTAGAGATATATGTCATCATCAAATGTGTACAAAGAGGCCGCTTTCGACTCATATAAATGATTTTAATATGTCGCTTGGGGTCCTAGGGCCCCTAGAGACATATGTTGTAATAAAATGGGTTGAAAGGGGTCATAGGTCATCCTATGACTCCTTTCAATGTATATAAATGATTCTAATATGTCCGTAGGGGTCCTAGGACCCTTGGAGACATATGTTGTAATAAAATGTGTCAATAAGGGTCATAGGTCATTCTATGGCCCCTTTCGACCCATATAAACAATTGTAATATGTCCCTAGGGGTCCAAGGATCCCTAGAGATATGTGTATTCATGAAATGTGTTGAAAGGGGTCATAGGTCATCCTATGGCCCCTTTCGACTCATATAAATGATTGTAATATGTCCCTAGGGGTCTTGGGACCTCTAGAGACATATTTTGTCATGAAATGTGTTGAAAGGGATCATAGGTCATCCTATGGCCCCTTTCGACCCATATAAATGATTCTAATATGTCCCTAGTGGTTTGAGGACCCTTAGAGACATATGTCATCATGGAATGTGTCGAAAGGGGTCATAAGTCATCCTATGGCCCCTTTCAACCCATATAAATGATTCTTATATGTCCCTAGGGGTACTTGGACCGCTTGAGACATATGTCATCATGGAATGTGTTGAAAGGGGTCATAGCTCATCCTATGGCCCCTTTCGACACATATAAACAATTATAATATGTTTGTAGGGGTATTGGGGTCCCTAGAGACATATGTTGTAACAAAATGTGTCAAAAGGGGTCATAGCTCATCTTATTGCCCATTTCAGCCCATATAAATGATTGTAATGTGTCCCTAGGGGTCTTAGGATCCCTAAAGACATATGTCATCATGGAATGTGTTGAAAGGGGTCATAGATCATCCAATGATCCCTTTCGACCCATATAAATGATTGTAATATGTCCCTACGGGTCCTAGGACCCCTAAAGACATATGTCATCATGGAATGTGTCGAAAGGTGCCATAGGTCATCCTATGGCCCCTTTCGACCCATATAAATGATTCTAATATGTCCCTATGGGTCCTAGGATCCCTAGAGACATATGTCATCATGTAATGTTTCAAAAGGAATCATAGGTCATTCTATAGTCCCTTTTGACCCATATAAATAATTATAATATGTTTGTAGGGGTTCTAGGACCCCTAGAGACATATGTTGTAATAAAATGTGTCGAAAGGGGTCATAGGTCAACCTATGGCCCCTTTCGACCCATATAAATGATTGTAATATGTCCTTGGGGGTCTTAGGACGCTTAGAGAGATATGTTGTCATGGAATGTGTCGAAAGGGGTCATAGGTCATCCTATGGCCCTTTTCGACACATATAAACGATTCTAATATGTCCTTAGGTGTCATAGGACCCCTAAAGACATATGTCATCATGGAATGCTTCGAAAGGGGTCATAGGTCATCCTATGTCCCTTTTTGACTCATATAAACAATTATAATATGTGCCTAGGGGTACTAGGACCCCTAGAGTCATAGGTCATCATGGAATGTGTCAGAAGGGGTCATAGGTCATCCTATGGCCCCTATAAACATATGTCATCATGGAATGTGTCAAAAGGGGTCATAATCATCCTATGGCCCCTTTCGACCCATATAAACTATTATAATATGTTCGTAGGGGTCTTAGGACCCCTAGACACATATGTTGTAATAAAATGTGTCGAAAGTGGTCATAGGTCATCCTATGGCCCCTTTTGATCCATATAAACAATTGTAATATGTGCCTAGGGACCCTAGGACCCTTAGAGACATATGTCATCATATAATATGTCAAAATAGGTCATAGGTCATCTTATGACCTCTTTCGTCCCATATAAATGATTGTAATATGTCGCTAGGGGTCCTAGGACCCCTAGAGACATATGTCATTATAGAATGTGTCGAATGGGGTCATAAGTCATCCTATGGCCCCTTTTCAACCTATATAAATGATTCTAATATGTCCCTAAGGGCCCTAAGACCCTTAGAGACATATGTCATCATATAATGTGTCGAAAGGGGTCATAGGTCATCCTAAGGTCCCTTTTGACCCATATAAACGATTCTAATATGTCCCTAGGGGTCCTAGGACCACTAGAGACATATTTCATTATGGAATGTGTTGAAAGGGGTCATAGGTCATCCTATGGCCCCTGTAGACCCATATAAACAATTATTATATTTTGTTATACTAACAAATACAAATAATATAGTAAAAATATAAAAATATAGTAAAAATAATAATAATATAGTATAATAATAATATATATATTAATATATATATTATAGATTATTATAATAATAATAACATAATATATTATTATATATTAATAACATAGGTCATAATAATAATAATAATAGTAATATATATTATAGATTATAATTTATAGATGATAATAATAATAATATATATATATTATTACTTTATTATATTTAGTAATAATATACTAAAAATAATAATAATATAATATAATAATATATATTATATTTATAGATAATAATAATAATAACAACATAATATATTATTATATTAATAGTTACGTTATTGTATTAAATATAATAATAATAATATAATTTAATTTCATATATATATATATATTATATTTAGAGATTAGTCATAACTCATTAGTCATAACTCATAAATTTTTTTTTCCCTCCAATATTTTGGTGCTGGCCAATATCAGATATGTGATTTGAAATCAGGTATCCCATTTGAAATCAGATACCCAATTTTACTGGCATGACTTTCCCAACATTTTCCCTGTCACTGTAGACTCGATAACATCACTTTTTGTGGGTCTTTTTCATAGGTTTTAGGAAAAGTCACATTTTGGGGCCTAAACAATCAAATAAAGTTTGATAATATATCCCTAGTTGTCTATTATTGTCATCTGAATGGGGAGCAGAATTCATCGAAAGGCTAAACGCAAAAAGAAGGTATTCAATAAAGACATTGCGGCATATAGGGAAAGGGACAAAATAGAACACCAAAGGGAGAGACAAGGTATGTTAAATGTCAGTCATTATGATGATGAATTAGTCGAATGTGAAATCATAGAGTCAGATAATGAATATGTCTAGTTGGGGAATCAAAATGTACCAATTGAAAACGATAATGCCGGAATTGAAAATTTAGAGAATGAAAATTTTGAGGAGGAAATGCTACCAGGTCATAATGTAAATTGCATAATTGACCATGCCGAACATGACAATGCACAGGAACCATACATATCTCCTCATTATAATCAACATGAAGGTTCTAGAACACCAAAATAGATCATTGAAATTGATAAAATGATTATTACCAATTTGGAAGGGAAAAAATTAGAAAGAACCATTCGATTGTGGGCTTCAAGACTATATAAGATGTTTTTCGGCAACAAGATAGTGGTGGAGCAATGTCAACTTTTTATGCACTTATTAAAGATGCAAAAGATGAGACCTATGATTTCCAAATTGAAGATTTGTGTCAATAAAAAAGTTGAAAAGAAATGCTATTATTGTGAAGAATCTTTTCAGTGCTCTCAATAGCATTGAAAAAAATAGCAAGGAGAAGGATAATAGAGCTGCTTGAAGGGTTATTACAACCTTTTTGGTAAGTCATCATTTGAGAAATGGTAGATATATGAGACAAACTTGTACTACTTTGAGAAGAGCACTTAGTTGACGAGAGAGAATTGATGATCCTCTTCAAAATGAAACACAAGCATTTGGTGGGAGACTTCCACATTTTGATAAAAAGCTATCCAATGATCTGAAGGAAAAAATTACACAATTTTGGTACTCTAGCTCACGAGTATCACCCAATGCTAAAGACATGTTAAAGTTGAGAATTGGCATCAGAAACCACACACCACATCCTAAACACTATTTGGAGGTAAGTCAAACTATGTTGTTCAAACAATTTAGAGAGTCATCCAAGTCTTCATATATCACAAAGGGCTTTTGAATCTTTGAATTCATTTTATTGTATGTCACTTAAAATTTGAAATACATGTTGTTGCAAATATCATGTTGAGTTTTCTATGCAACATGAACTATTATGCTCCATCCATTCTATTTTGCATAGTGAAGAAATGTTAGAGAATTGTGGTGCTAGTGGGCTTCCAAAATCATCAAGAAACTTGCTAGATCAATTTTTATGTCGAAGAGTTGATGGTTGTTTCTTTTATAGAAATGCTTGCTTAAATGAGAAGTGTTCAAAATGTGGTGGCTTTTCCAAGTTTGACACATGTTTTCGTGAGGGGTGCAAACAAGATCTTGGAAAGACAATAGTAAAAAAATAGGTATATGAAATGGTGAAATACACATTGAAGAGTGGGGGTGAGGGCTCTAGATGTGAATTGGCTGGAAAAGAAATAAGTGTGGCTAGTTTTATTTCAGATTTGAAGGCAAATCTTTTCTACAAGTATGCAAGACATAGTTACAGGTCTCAGTGGGGGGATCAAAAATTTAGAATGTGCAAGGAGACTTTTCCCATTGGCATTATTATATCAATTGTTGATTTTGTTGAGAACTACATGTTGCAACCTTAAAATGAGACACAATCTTAGTATTACAACTCCATTCAGATTGCTATTTTCGTCCACATAACATATAGACATGCCCATAATAGTGCGGAAGATAATCAAAAGATTATTAGAGAGTATCATTTTTATATGAGTTTGGCTTTTTATCATAGAGCAGACATTATGCTTATTAAAACCAATTTTATCAAACTAATCAAATAAGACAAATCTAGAAAATACAGATGAACAATTAGAATACTTGATTCCTTAAAAAACAATTTGGGGAAGGCATCAATAAGTTTGAATACTCATTCGTAATGAGGCATTGAAATAAGAAGTGATTTTATGATGCTAATATTGTGTAAGACTTTTACTAAAAGTCTTATCAATGCATTTCATTTTTTTTTATGGTGTGAGGTTTCCATTGTATATTTTACTTATTATTTTATTCTAATAATATGATCTTGTATATTGTCAAAGTTAAACCCTTGTATATTGTCAACATTTGGGACTGAATCAACATGTTGCATTTGATCCTCTCCATAATCATCTTCATGTTCAAGTGCTAGTTTGAATGGTGACTCCTCCCTGGACTTAAGTTGGGAAAAATACCCAATTGCACAGCCTCTTGAAAGCACAAACTTTAAGCTTGATTAGCTGGTTTCTATAGTGTTTCTCCTTTTTTTTGGTTCATCATGGTTACCATTCATTATTACAACCATGCCAACTCTTCCTCCATTGACAAAAAGTGTGGCAATAATGCTTACCAAATTGATTTGCCCCCTGATATTAACTTGTCTCCTATAAGGTCTAGGGATAGATCTAATGATCTCCCTATGACCATCCACTTTTGTAATGGACACAAGACCCCATGGTACAACTATAAGCCTTAGGTATCAATTGGTCCAATAAAGTGAATTTTTTCTTATTTCTATTTTTTCTAGGTAGTCTAGGTGTTTGTAACACTAGTAGGGTCCCTAGGAGTTTGTGGAATCCATTTACAAGAAAATTTGCAATAAAAGTTGTCTTAGCGCAAAAATTTGCTTATCAACTTTTGCAATTTTCTTGACAACTTTTTAAAATGTAACTTCTAACGGCTACAACTATCCATAGGTTTGTTTAATTAGTTGCAAATAGCCTATAAAGGCTCTAAACATTCAAAGAAGGAGATAGATTGAAAAAACACATTGTACTTGCTCTCAAATCAATAAAAACTTGCTATTTCTAGTGCATTTTTTCTGGTTTCTCACATGTAGTATATAACCAAATGGTTGAAGGGTGAACTTTTTGCATTGATAAGTTGGCACTGTTCATTTAGAAGATCTTGTTTTTGGTTTGAAGTCCCTATCAATCATTTTGCCTAGAACAACAAAATCCTCATTTTACCCATTTTGAGGGGGGTTGTCATATTTGCATTGAATTTGGTGCATGTGGTTTTGGGTCTTATTTGTGGAAGGTAAGTCTAGAAACCTTTAAATCCATTTAAGGAAGTAGACCAAGTCTTTTGTTAAATCCTTGTGAAAACATTGAAGGTTGTGTAGGAGTTGTCTTGATCCTTCCTTCCATTGTGCTATCTCTGCATCATCCATGGTTAAGGAGTCCCCTCCTTTTGTTAAGGTAGCTCAAAGTTCATAACAACTGTCAACTTGCTAAATGCTCTTGAGAAATGGATCCATCTTGCATTCATGCTTAGAATCATTAGGAAAAATGCATGTACTCTAAATTTTCAGTAGCAAGGTTCTCACAATTTTTTTTTACAATACTATAAAAATAATCTTCTAAGCTTTGATTAGCTACCATCTTGTGCATATTTTTTATTATAATTATGTGGTTTGAATCACATCTTCCTCATTCTGCTCAACAAAAGAAGGTAATGGTATTTTAAAATTAGGATAGTTGGTCCAAGAAGGCCTGTATGTCAGTTTGATAATTTGACCATGTAGGGACTCATATAGGGGCTATTCTATTTCTTTTGCAAGGCTATGACCTCTAAACTTGGAATCTCAAATATAGGAGGTGTACTTGGATATTGTAGAGGATCAACATGCCTAGAGCTTGAAAATTCATTTGTGAGGGCCTCCACTTTAATGGGTTGGTTCATTGACTAGGAACACAAGGTGGTTGGGTCTTTACCTCTTGAAATTGAGAAAATTGCAATCTCATCTACTCTTCTTTTATAGTTATCTCTCTTGCAAGATATTCGTCATACTTCCTTTGTTTCCAATCCATTTTTTGTTGATCTTGGTAAGCACACTCATCATACTCATAAAAATAACATTCTATGACATTAAAGGACAATAGTCCATTTGCACACACTCTTTAGCATCTCCAAATGAGCTATTCATTAATATGGTGATTTAACATCACCAAAACATGTTGAGCTCTTAGGCCCACCCCTTGAAACAAGAGTAAAATTGACAAGATTCCCTTTGCATTTAGTCTCAAGCCTCCTCAAATGAACTAGTCATTAGCAAGGTTGTTCAACATCACCCATTAGTGTTGAACCCTTAGGCCCACCCTTCCAACTAAGAGGATAACCGTTTCTTAATCCAATAACATTAATGAAATACAAGGTTGTTGATCATTCACATTCTTAGTACATCTAATAAAAATAATTTTCAAGAATGCATGGCATGTTTCCAAATGCATATCCATAAAAATGCACAAAAATGAAATTCTACAATATTAAAGGATGCTAGTCCCTTTGCACACACCCTTTACCATCTCTAGAAGAGCTAGTGATTTCCATGTGGATTCAATATCACCCAAACATGTTGAGCCCTTAGGCACACCCATTTGAATTAGTAGGAAAATTTATTGGTTATCTAATAATGCTCATGGTAAGAAAGTTTGTTAATAGATCACATATCAACCACATCTCATCAAAAAAAAAATCAAGTAACACATACATGAGGTATGCATAGTCACTAACCATTTCATGCACTTTTTTTTATCACATCAATACATGGAACACTAGTTCAAAGCACCTAATCTTTTTTCTTTTCTTGATGTAATAAGGTCTAGGGATAGATCTAATTATCTCCCTATGACCATCCACATTTGTAATGGACATAAGACCCCATGGTGCAAGTATAAGCCCTGGGCATCAATTGGTCCAATAAAGTGGTTTTTTGGTAAATTCCATGTTTTCTAGGCAAGTCTAGGTGTTTAGAACATTAGTAGGGTCCCTAGGAGTTTGTAGAGTCCATTTGCAAACAAATTTGCAATAAAACTTATCTTAGCGCAAAAATTACAAAAATTGCCAAAACTATCCATAGGTTGGTTGAATCAGTTATAAAGAGCCTATATAGGCTCTAAGCATTCAAAAAAGGAGATAGATTGAAGAAACACATTGTACTTGCTCTCAAATCAATAAAGAACTTTCTATTTCCAGTGCATTTTTCTGATTTTTCACGTGCAGTATGGAACCAAATGGTTGAAGGGTGAACTTTTTGCATTGATAAGTTGGCACTATTTATTTATAAGATTTTGGTTTTGGTTTGAAGTCCCAATCAATCATTTTGCAAAATTTATTCAATTTCCAAATACACATCCATAAAAGTGCATAAAAATAACATTCTACGACATTAAAGGATCACCACAACGTAACTTTGAAACCACTGATCTTGGCATTCAATCGTTAGTTCCATTAGCTTCGGATGGCTGGGTGAACCCTAGTGATACCCTTGTTCTAGTCACGGAGACCCTCCATCGTTTGTGGCCGCCCCATACCAAGGAGTCTCCAAGGTGCTCTAAGTGCATTTCAAGGTCGATCTTTCGAGGGTCATAATTCAGAGTTCGTGAGGGCTATCAATGAAACATCAAATTTTATAGGATGGTGATGTCGAGGCCTAAAATAGCCTATCTCATTTTTGAGATATCAAATTCCGTTTGGATTCGACATAGTGATCTCCTTCGATGCCAAAACTCGTAATGTGCCTTAGTTCATAGGTGCACCACAGGGTAACTTTGAAACTGTTGATCTTGGCATTGAGTCATTAGTGCCATTAGCTCTAGATGGGTAGGTGAACCCTATGTGACACCCTTGTTCTAGTTACAGAGACCCTCCATCATCCGTGACCACCTCATACCGAGGAGTCTCCAAGGTGCTCTAAGTGTGTTTCAAGGTCGATCTTCCAAGGGTCGTAACTCGAAGCTCGTGAGGGCTATTCATGAACCATCGAATGCTATAGGGCAATAATGCCAAGGCCTAAAATAATGTATCTCATTTTGAAGAGATCACATTCCATTTGGATTCAGCATAGTGATCTCGCTCGATTTCAAAACTTGCAGTGTCCCTTAGTTCATAGGTGCACCATAGTGTAACTTTGAAACCACTAATCTTGGCATCGAATTGTCGGTGCCATTAGCTCCGAATGGGTGGGTGAACCCTAGTGAAACCCTTTTTCTAGCCATGGAGATCATCCATCATCTGTAGCCCCTTGTACTGAGGAGTCTCCAAGGTGCTCTAAGTGTGTTTCGAGGTTGATCTTCTGAAGACCATAACTTGAAGCTTGTGAGGGCTATCAATGAATTGTCAAATGCTACAGGATGGTGATGCTGAGGCCTATAATAACTTATCTCATTTTTGAGAGATCACCTTTCGTTTGGATTATGCACATTGATCCTGCTCGATGCCAAAACTCACAGTGTGCCTCAGTTCATAGGTGCACCATAGTGTAACTTTGAAACCGCTGATCTTGGTATCAAATCATCAGAGCCATTAGCTTTAGATGGGCCGGTGAACCCTAGTGACACCCTTGTTCTGGCCACAGAGATCATCCATCGTCCACAACCACCTCGTACTAAAGAGTCTCCAAGATGCTCTAAGTTCATTTTAAGGTAGATCTTCCAAGGGCCATAACTCAGAGCTTGTGAGTGCTATCGATGAACTGTCAAATGCTACAAGATGTGTGCCTCAATATTGCTCAACGCCAAAACTTGCAGTGTGCCTCAATTCATAGGTGCACCACAACATAACTTTGAAACTGCTAATCTTGGCATCAAATCATCAGTGCCATTAGCTCTGAATGGGTGGGTGAACCCTGGTGACACCCTTGTTCTAGCTGCGGAGACCGTTCATCATTTGCGGCCACCCCATACCAAGGAGTCTCCAAGGTGCTCTAAGTGCATGTTGAGGTTAATCTTTTGAGGGCCACAACTGAGAGCTCGTGAGGGCTATTGATGAATCATTGAATGCTACAAGATGGTGATGTTAAGGCCTAAAATAACCTATCTCATTTTCAAGAGATCACATTCTATTTGGATTTGGCACAACGATCTCACTCGATGCTAAAACTCGTAGTGTACCTAAGTTCACAGGTGCACCAAAGCGTTACTTTGAAACTATTGATCTTGGCATTGAATCATCAGTGCCATTAGCTCTAGATGGGTGGGTGAACCCTAGTGACACCCTTGTTCTAGTCATAGAGACCCTCCATATTCTGTGGCCACCCCATACTGAGGAGTCTCCAAGGTGCTCTAAGTGTGTTTCAAGGTCAATCTTTCGAGGGCCATAACTCCGAGCTCATGAGGGCTCTCAATGAACCATCAAATTCTATAGAATAGTGATATTGAGGCCTAAAATTAACCTATCTCATTTTTGAGAGATTAGCTTCCCTTTGGATTCAGCACAACGATCTCGCTCGATGCCAAAACTCACAGTGTGCCTTAGTTCATAGGTGCACCACAGCGTAACTTTGAAACCGTTGATCTTGACATCGAATTGTCAGTGCCAGTAGCTCTGAATGGGTGGGTGAACTCTAGTGACACCCTTATTCTAGTTGTGGAGACCTCCATCGTCTACGGCCACCTCGTACTGAGGAGTCTCTAAGGTGCTTTAAGTGCATTTCGAGGTCAATCTTCCGAGGGTCATAACTTGGAGCTCATTAGGGCTATCGATGAACTATCGAATGGTAGAAGACAATGATGCCAAGGCCTAAAATAACTTATCTCATTTTTGAGAGATCACATTCTATTTGGATTTGACATAATGACCTTGCTCGATGCCAAAACTCACAGTGTGCCTCAGTTCATAGGTGCACCATAGTGTAACTTTGAAACCCTTGATCTTGGCATCGAATCATCAAGGCCATTAGCTCTAGATGGGGGGGTGAACCCTAGTGACACCCTTGTTCTGGCCATGGAGACCATCCATCATTTGCAGCCACCCCGTACCAAGGAGACTCCAAGGTGCTCTAACTATGTTTTGTGGTCGATATTTCAAGGGTCATAACTCAGAGCACGTGAGGGCTATCGCTGAACCATAAAATGTTATAGGAAAATGAGCCATAACTTTTTCTTGAAAAATGAAAATGAGTGCAAAGAGTTAGTTAGGGGTTTGAGGACGACCATACAAGGTTGGAAACACCTATATAAGGTGTGAAATGATAACATGCATTAATGAAGCCAATTTTGTTAAGTGGATCAGTATGGGTAATCTGATCAATGTGAGAAATGTATAGATGTTATTCATATGGATATGGTATTGGGGAACCAAATTAAAAAGGTTTGATCCAATCAAGTCTCTTAAGTTGGGATGTTTTGAGGTTATGTTGAAATTGAAAAGTTGTAGTATGAGGATAGTAACTAAGTGAAGTGCTAGTTATCAAAGATTATGAGTCTAGAAATGAGTTCGTGGTTGGGAATAGAATCCATGGTTGAGGATTGGAGTCCTTAAATGTGTTGAGATTAGATTTGAAGCCAACAGTTAGTTTCAAGGTTGAAGGTGGAGTTTAAAATTAGATTTGGGGTTATGTGAACCTTGTGTAGGAGGTTAACAAGTGTGTTTATGTCATGATAACACTTAAAATTAAACATTGCATCCAAATTTGATAATAAAGGTTGTTAAAATATTATTCACAAATTATTGCATTTGAATCGAATATAAAAAACATAATCAAAATTAATGATATTCCATAAACATGAACAATACCCATGATCCATGATAAATTGAACAATACTAGATACTAAATTAATATGCATATCATTGTGCACGTAAATGACAAAAATATATATCAAAATACATGTATCCATAGACAAATTACACAAGTATATATCAAAGATCATGTATCCATAGATGAAGTACACAAATATATATCAAAATACATAGATCCATAAATAAAATGTGGCTGATCATGCTATCAGAATGTGTATAATATCAATGTTTCTATAAACAATGTGGCATATGCTAGCTCAAAATGTCTCATGATGCATCCTACGACAACTATACTATCCTAGGGTGTTGGTGGATGATCAAAATACAACATCTTTGCTACACTAGGTGGATTAGATGCCTCCTACATAACAAAAAAGGAAAACCCAAAGTTAGACTACTAAATTTATGTGATTATTTGTATCTAACATTGAATCACTCAAATGCATAATTATATTTTTTGTAATGAATATTTATACTATTAAAATTTCATAATAAATAACTCTCTCATCAACCTCCTGCGCTGGTCAAGAGTCATCTTGTATGTGCTCGGTAATGCTTGTACCTCACTGATTGTGGGTTGTGTATGTTCAAATATGTTTGTCAGATGAATCTACAACTTAAACTATAACATTATAATTCATATAATGCTAAATTTATAACATATTTAATCATGAATTCAAACAACAACTTACTAGTGCAAGCTCCTCCTCAAGATATAGTGGCTGCATCATCAAATCTACATAACTCTCCCCTTGAACCTCATGTGCACTAGGAGTCTCCTATGAGATACAAAATAGTAGTTGTTAATATCATGAAAATCAGTTTTTAATTTATTTATGAAGATAAGGAAAATAAAAAATAAATGATACTTATACATACAATGGGGCTCTTGGTGCAAATGAAAATGCCTGAGTATCTACGACGCGAAATCTATACGGGCTCATCACTAGTAGCCACACCCTATATACAATAAAGAATGTAATTAAATTTCATTACCATAAATTTTTTACAAGAATGCATCGATATTTAATCAAATAGAAAGCACCTAATTACCTTTCCTTTGTCAACGAGTGTTGGCTCATCCCTCGCACTTTGTCCCCTCGGGACAGGTGGTACTTGCAAGATAAAAGAAAGATTAACAACCATATATGCTACAATATCAAATAAAAACAACAATGAGAACACAACATAATTCATCATAGATGTCTCAAGGCTAGAAATGAAATGGCCAAGAGCGTGGCATCATCAAGCTATCTGAGCTCCTCCTCAGTCATCAACTAAACATGAATGAAGATCACATACATGTATAAGTCTAAAGGGTTAAAAAATAAAATTACTCTATTATAAAAATTAACTTTAAATCGCATGTCATAACAAAAAAATATATACACATACTGACACAGAAGGAGTCCATGCCTCTGCATTCCCTTCTTCTCTCTCATCAGGGTCTGTAGCCTCTGCATGTGTGTTTGGTGTATCCTCGTCTAATACAAAATGATACTCAGGAAGATCACCTATGGGACCCAGAAAAATATTCTTGTACATAATGCAAGTGTGAGGCACACAAACGTGTGATGAGCTAGCTGATGATGAACTGGTGGAAACATCATCAACATAGGGAGGTAGGATTGACCTAGCCTGAGATATCAACCAACTACTCAGCCTATGAATGGCTCTAATGGTCTAAGAGCTAGCCTCTACCATAATATCAGGATGCTACGCTCAAGGAGGGGGGGGGGGGAGATATTAGTAGGGGGGACAAAAGTGCCAAATTTCTTCTACTGGGAAGAGGGTCTATCCTAAGGAGCTCCTAGTCCTACACCCATGTTGGGCTTCATGCTCCAATAGTTCACTTTGAGTTTTAACACAAATTTTGCATGTAATTTTCTAAGAAAATAAAATGACACCTCTAAATTGCTATGTGGAGGGATATCAAAAACCATCCACCAATGATCCCAAAAGTTTGCATGTATGGCATCATTTGTGCACCATTTAATCAATAGTTTGGGTTTTTTTTTGTCAACTGGTATACCAATTTTTAGGTTTGCAAAAAGGCTAGCCAAATCCTCCTTGGTTATATTGAGGGTCACAACTTCATCATAGTCCAAGCCATCATCAAAAATCTCATGCATTTCATTATGTCAATGAAGAGTGACATTTTGTTGGTTGGTAAGGGTTTCAATGTTAACCACTATGGTGTTTAATGTGGATAATATAGGAGCCAATGTGGGTACATTATTATATGTTCTTTGCAAAGTCCTCAATTGCGTGAGATTTTCAATTATCAAATCTTTGATTCGAGGAGGGTTTTAGGAGGTAAAGGATCATTTGGTGGACGATTTTGTAGGGGCATTGGATCGTTTGGTGAGGGGTTATGAGTTATATTATTCCTTGCCTCAGTGTCATCATTTTGATCAGCCATTCCTATTAATTTGCAAAACATAATATATATATATATATATATATATATATATATATATATAACCTTAATTTTAACAATTTCTATCAAAAAAACCCTAAATTCAACTAAAACTAATAAATTCATGATAAAATTTATTAAATTTATATTAAAATTGATAAAAATAAAAATAAATTTACCTTATATCGTGTATTTGATTTCAAACTTGATATCTGAGCCACTAAATGCTAGATAAGACTGTGAAAACAAACCCACGGGTTGTCTTTTTTAATTATTATAAACACTGACAAATATCGAGTATCCGATACAATATCAGATATTCGATATTTGACATACGAGTTATCTTTTTTGAAACACCCTATGGGTCAAAAATAACATATTAGTAATGTATTATAATATATTAGATTATATTATATTATTATATTATACTATTATATTATACTCTTGTATTATAGGGTATGTGTAGGCTCATGGTCAACCAAACTATGGCCTTAAGTGGCAGTGAAAAATCAACAAATCAAGGTTATGTCAACTTGACACATAATTTTAAAGTGGTTATGGACTTTATATCAAAAAGTTGTAAAAAAATAATCTGTAAGAAATTGAATGTAGTTTCTAAACTACTAGGCCATATCAGGAGAAAAAAATAATTGATTGGTCAAAAGTTTGAATTTTATTGCAGTACTACGAAAATTTCAGGGCAAAAATAAAAAGTAGGTGTAGGTCTGACCACCTTAATAAAAATCAAATGATAATTATTTTTTAATATAATTATAGATATGAAAAGTAGACTCATGCTCGGATGTGATGCATATTTTTCGGTATTTTTATTCCAAATAAATAATTAAATATGAATTTTCTACCAAAACTTTTTTGAAAAAAAATGTTGTGTCTGACCACCTTAACTAATAGAAAATTTTACCAAATTTTATTTTATTTTATTTTTCTTATACTAGGCGAAGCATAGAATGTGACGCAACTTTTAGATTTAAAAAATGTTATACCGTTTGAAAATTATAGCTATTTTTCAATCAGTATGTCAATCAACACTTTACAATAATCTTCATTGATAAATAACTAATAAATACTTATCGATCTCAGAATTTCATAGAAATTATATTGATGGAATCTCGAGAGCGATATTAAAAAACTCTTTTCGTTTCATTCAATTTCGATCAAAATAACATTGTCAGAAGGCTACCCGAAGTCTGAGTATCACTAAAACCCTCTTCAAAAACGTCTTTTGGGATGACTGGGTAGGCTTGGTAAATACTAAGCCTAATCGGATATCCGATTTGCTTCGGCAAAATTTGGGTGGGAAATTTCAAATCCCAACCGATTTTGGAAGGAAAATTTTGTTTAAAAGTTATAGCTTATGATTTATAAATTATTTCACTTATATTACTATGTCAAGATGAATTTTAGTATATTATATATATATATATATATAATAACATAATGTAAAGATATAAGATATAATCTATTAATATATAATAATATATTATGTTAATCTTATTACAACATATAAATATAATTTATATTATTATTATTTTTACTAAATACAATAATGCAATATATATATATATATATATATATATGTATTATATATTATTATATTAATATGTATAATAATATAATATATGTATAATAACGTAATATATTATATATAAATGTATAATATGTATTATGTATTATGTATTATTATATTAATATGTATGTTATTAATATATAATAACGTAATATTTTCATTAAATAAAATATGTATTATATATTACTATATTAATATGTATGTTATTAATATAGACATAATAACGTAATATTTTCATTAACTATAATAACGTAATATATATATATATATACATAATAACGTAGTATATATATGTTATTAATATATATGTATATTATTAATATATATGAGTGAAAGGGGATTATAGGTCAATCATTGACCCCATTTGATGCATTAAATGATCACATATGTCCCTAGGGGTCCTAGGACCACTAGCGACATATTACAATGGTTAATATGGGCCAAAGGCTTTTGACTCATTAAATGACGACATATGTCCCAAGGGGTCCTAGGACCCCTACGGACATATTAGAATCGTTCATATTGATCTAAGAGAGTCATAGGTCACCCTATGACCCCCTTTGACCCATTAAATGATGACATATATCCCTAAGGGTCCTAGGACCCCTAGGGACATATTAGAATTATTCATATGGGTCAAAGGGGGTCATAAGGTGAACTATGACCCACTTTGAGCCATTAAATGATGACATATATCCCAATGGGTCTTAAGACCCCTAGGGAAATATTAGAATTGTTCATATAGGTCAAATGGGGTCATAGGGTGACCTATGAACCCCTTTGACCCATTAAATGATGACATATGTCCCTAGGTGTCCTAAGACCCCTAGGGACATATTAGAATGGTTAATATGCATCAAAGGGGGTCATAGGTTGACCTATGACCCCCTTTGACACATTACATAAAAAGATATGTCCATAGGGATACTAGAACCCCTACGGACATATTAGAATCGTACATACGAGTCAAAGGGGGTCATAAGTTGACCTATGACCCTCTTTGACCCATTAAATGATGACATATGTCCCTAGGGGTCCTAAGACCCCTTAGGACATATTAGAATTATTCATATAAGTCAAAGGGGGTCATAGGGTCCTTTGACCCATTAAATGATGACATATGTCCCTAGGGGTCCTATTAGAATGGTTAATATGGGTCAAAAGGGGTCATAGGGTGACCTATAACCCCCTTTGACCCATTAAATGATAATATATGTCCCTAGAGGTTCTAAGACCCCTAGGGACATATTAGAATGGTTAATATGTGTGAAAGGGGATCATAGGTCCCCACAACCCATTAAATGATGACATATCTCCCTGGCAGTCCTAGGACCCCTAGGGACATATTAGAATTGTTCATATAGGTCAAAGGGGCTCATAGGGTGACCTATAAACCCATTTGACCTATTAAATGATGGCATATGTCCCTAAGGGTCCTAAAATCCCTAGGACATAATAGAATGGTTAATATGTGTCAAAGGGGGTCATAGGTTGACCTACGACCTCCTTTGATCCATTAAATAACAAGATATGTCCCTAGGAATCCTAAGACCCCTAGGGACATATTAAAATTGTTCATATGAGTCAAAGGGGGTCATAGGGTGACCTATGGCCCCCTTTGACCTATTAAATGATTACATATGTTGCTAGGGGACCTACAACCCCTAAGGACATATTAGAATTGTTCATATAAGTCAAAAGGGGTCATAGGGTCCTTTGACCCATTAAATGATGACATATTATAATAGTTAATATGGGTCAAAGGGGGTCATAGGGTGAACTATGACCACTTTTGACCCATGGACATATAAAAATGGTTAATATGGACCAAAAGGGATCATAGGCTGACTTATGACCCCCTTTGACCTATTAAATCATGACATATGTCCTTATGGGTCCTAGGACCCATAGCGAGATATTAGAATGGTTAATATGTGTGAAAGGGGGTCATAGGTTGACCTATGGCCCCCTTTGACCCATTAAATGACGAAAAATGTCCCTAGGGGTTCTAGGACCCCTAAGGACATATTAGAATGGTTAATATGGGTCAAGGGAGGTCATAGGGTGACCTATGACCCCCTTTGACCCATTAAATTATGACATATGTCCCTAGGGGTCCTAGGACCCCTAGGGACATATTATAATGGTTAATATGTGTGAAAGGGGGTCATAGGGTGACTTATGACCCCTTTTGACCCATTAAATGATGACATTTTTACATATTAGATTCATTCATATGAGGTCAAAGGGGGTCATAGGGTGACCTATGACACCTTTTAACCCATGAAATGAGGACATATATCCCTAGGGGTCCTAGGATCCCTAGGGACATATTAGAATGGTTAATATGGGTCAAAGGGGATCATAGGGTGACTTATGACCCCTTCGACTCATTAAATGACGAGATACATTCCTAGGGGTCCTTGGACCCCTAAAGACATATTGTTCATATAGGTCAAAGGTGGTCATAGGGTACTTTGACCCATTAAATGATGACATATGTCTCTAGGGGTCCTAAGACCCCTCGAGAAATATAAAAATGGTTAATATGGGTTAAAGGGGGTCATAGGGTGACCTATGACCCCCTTTGACCCATGGACATATTAGAATGGTTAATATGGGTCAAAGGGGGTCATACAGTGACCTATGACCCTCTTTAACCAATTAAATGATGACATATGTCCCTGAGGATTCTAGGACCCTTAAGGACATATTAGAATGGTTAATATGTCTGAAAGGGGGTCATAGGTCCACGACACAGTAAATAATGAGATATGTCCCTTGGGGTCCTAGAACCCCTAGGGACATATTAGAATGGTATATATGGGACAAAGGGGGTCATAAGGTGACCTATGATCCTCTTTGTCCCATAAAATGATGACATATAACCCTCGGGGTCATAGGACCCCTAGGAACATTAAAATGTTTAATATGGGTCGAAGAGGGTCATAGGGTGACCTATAACCTCCTTTGACCCATTAAATGACAAGATATGTCCCTAGGGGTCCTAAAACCCATAGAACATATTAGAATGATTAATATGGGTCAAAGGGGGTCATAGGGTAACCTATGACCCCCTTTTACCCATTAAATGATGACATATATCCCTAGGGGGTCATTGGGTGATCTATGACCCCCTTTGACCCATGAAATAATGACATATGTCCCTAAGGGTCCTAGGACACCCAGGGACATATTAGAATGATTAATATGAGTCAAAGGGTGTCATAGGGTGACCTATGACCCCTTTTGATCGATTAAATGATGACATATGTCCCTATGGGTCTTAGGACCCCTAAGGACATATTAGAATGATTAATATGGGTCAAAGGGGTTCATAGGGTGACTTATAACCCTCTACGATCCATTAAATGATGACATATGTTCTTAGGAGTCCTAGGACCCCTAGAGACATATTAGAATGGTTAATATGAGTCAAAGGGTGTCATAGGGTGACCGATGACCCCCTTCGACCCATTAAATGACGACATATGTCCCTAAGGGTCCTACGACCCCTAAGGACATATTAGAATGGTTAATATGGGTCAAAAAAGGTCATAGGATGACCTATGACCCCTTTTGAGTCACTAAATAATGACATATGTCTCTAGGGGTCCTAAGATCCCAAGGGACATATTAGAATCGTTCATATGGGTCAAAGGGTGTCATAGGGTGACCTATGACCCCCTTTCACACATGAAATGACAAGATATGTCCCTAGGGGTCCTAGGACCCCTAGGGACATATTAGAATGGTTAATATGTGTGAAAGTGGGTCATAGGTTCACTTATAACCTCCTTTGATCCATGAAATGATGACATATGTCCCTAGGGGTCCTAAGACCTATAGGGATATATAAAAATGGTTAATATAGGTCAAATGAGGTCATAGGTTGATCTATGACCCCCTTTGACCCATTAAATGACGACATATGTCCCTAGGGGTCCTAGGACCTATAGAGATATATAAAAATGGTTAATATAGGTCAAATGAGGTCATAGGTTGATCTATGACCCCCTTTGACCCATTAAATGACGACATATGTCCCTAGGGGTCCTAGGACCCCTAACGACATATTAGAATGGTTAATATGGGTCAAAGGGGGTCATAGCTTGACCTATGACCCCCTTTGACCTTTTAAATGATGACATATGTGCCTTGGGGTCCTAAGACCTTTAGGGACATATTAGTATGGTTATTATAGGTGAAAGGGGGTCATAGGTTGACCTATGACCTACTCTCACCCATTAAATGACGAGATATGTCCCTAGGGGTCCAAGGACCCCTAGGGACATAGTAGAATGGTTAATATGGGTCAAAGGGGGTCATAGGGTGAACTACAACCCTCTTTGACCCATTAAATGACGACATATGTCCCTAAAAGATATATTAGAATGGTTAATATGGGTCAAAGGGGGTCATAGGGTGACCTATGACCCTATGACCCCCTTCAACCCATTAAATTATGGGATATGTCCCCAAGGTTCCTGGGACCCCAAGAGACATATTAGAGTCATTCATATGGGTCAAAGGGGGTCATAGAGTGACCAATGGCCTCCTTTGATCAATTAAATAATGACATATCTCGCTAGGGATCTTAGGAACCCTAGGGACATATTAGAAAGGTTAATATTGGTCAAAGCGGGTCATAGGGTTACTAGGACCCCTAGGGACATGTTAGAATGGTTAATATAGGTCAAAAAGGGTCATAGGGTGACCTGTGACCCAATTCGACCCATTAAATGATGACATATATCCCTAGGGGTCCTATGACCCTAGGGACATATTATAATGGTTAATATGGGTCAAAGGGTGTCATAGGGTCACCTATGACCCCCTTCGACCCATTAAATGAGGACATATATCCCTAGGGGTCCTAGGACCCGTAGAAAAATATTAGAATGGTTAATATGGGTCAAAGGGGGTCATAGGTCACCCTGTGACCCTCTTTTATCCACTAAATAATGACATATGTTCCTAGGGGTCTTAAAAAATTTAGAAAAATATTAGAATCGTTCATATGAGTCAAAGGAGGTCATAGATTGACCTATGACCCTCTTTGAATTATTAAATGATGACATATGTCCTTAGGGGTCTTAGGACCCCTAGGGACTTATTAGAATGGTTAATATGTGTGAAAGTGGGTCATAGGTTGACCTATGACCCTCTTTGACCCATTAAATGATGACATATGTCCCTAAGGGTCCTAGTATCCGTGGAAAGATATTAGAATGGTTAATATGGGTCAAATGGGGTCATAGATTTACCTATGACACCTTTTGACTCATTAAATGACTACATATGTCCCTAGGGGTCCTAGGGCCCCTAGGGACATATTAGAATAGTTAATTATGGTCAAAAGAGGTCATAGGTTGACCTATGACCCTCTTTGACTCATTAAATGATGACATATGTGCTTAGTCGTCCTAAGACCCCTAGGGACATATTAGAATGGTTAATATAGGTTAAAGGGGGTGATAGGTTGAACTATGATGCGCTTTGACCCATTAAATGATGAGATATGTCCTTAGGGGTCCTAATACGCCTAGGGACATATTAGAATGGTTAATATAGGTCAAAAGAGCTCATAGGGTGACCTATGGCCCCCTTTGACCTATTAAATGATGACATATGTCCTTAGGTTTCTTACGACCCCTAGGGACATATTATAATGGTTAATATGTGTGAAAGGGTGTCATAGGGTGACCTATGACCTCTTTTGACTCAATAAATGACGAACTATGTCCCTAGGGGTCCTAAGACCCCTAAGGACATATTATAATGGTTAATATGGGTCAAAGGGGATTATAGGGTGACCTATGACCCCCTTCAACCCATTAAATGACGAGATATGTTCTTAGGGGTCTGACCCCTAGGGACATATTAGAATGGTTAATATGGGTCAAAGGGGGTCATAGGTTGACATATGACCCCCTTTGACCCATTAAATAATGACATATATCCCTAGGGGTCCTAAGACCCCTAAGCACATATTAGAATGGTTAATATGGGTCAAAGAGGGTCATAGGTTGACCTATGACCCCATTCGACCCATTAAATGATGACATATGTCTCTATGGACATATTAGAATCGTTTATATGGGTCAAAGGGGGCCATAGGGTGACTTATGACCCCCTTCGATCCATTAAATGATGACATATGTTTTTAGGGGTCTTAAGACCCCTAAGGACATATTAGAATCGTTCATATGGGTCAGAGGGGTTCAAGGGTGATCTATGACGTCCTTTGACATATGAAATGATGACATATGTCCGTAGGGGTCCTAGGACCCCTAGGGACATATTAGAATGGTTAATATGGGTAAAAAAGGGTCATAGGTCACCCTATGACCCCCTTCAACCCATTAAATGACGAGATATGTTCCTAAGGGTCCTTGGACCCCAATGGACATATTAGAATTGTTCATATGGGTGAAAGGGGGTCGTAGGTCTCATTAAATGGTGACATATGTCTCTAGCGGTCCTAGGACCCCTAGGGACATATTAGAATGGTTAATATGGGTTAATGGGGGTCATAGGGTGACCTATGACCCCCTTTGACCCATGAAATGATGACATATGTACATACGAGTCCTAGAACCCCTAGAGACATATTATAATTGTTAATATGAGTCAAATGAGGTCATAGGGTGACCTATGACCCTGTTCAATGAATAAAATGATGACATATGTCCCTAGGGGTCCTAGAACCCCTAGGGAAATATTAGAAAGGTTAATATGGGTCAAATAGGGTCATAAGGTGATCTATGACCCCCTTCGACCCATTAAATGATGAGATATGTCCCTAGGGGTCCTAAGACCCCTAAGGACATATTAGAATGGTTAATATGGGTCAAAGGGGGTCATAGAGTGACCTATAACCCCTTTTGACCCATTAAATAACAACATATTTTTCTAAGGGTCCTAGGAATCCTAGGCACATATTAGAATGGTTAATATGGGTTCAAAGTTGTCATAGGGTGACCTATGACTCCTTTCAACCCATTAAATGATGACATATGTCCCTAGGGGTCTTAGGACCCTTAGGGACATATTAGAATCTTTCATATGGGTCCAAGGGGGTCATAGGGTGACCTATGATCCCCTTCGACCCATTAAATGATGACATATGTCTCTAGGGGTCCTAACACCCCTAGGCACATATTATAATCATTCATATGGGTCAAAGGGGGTCATAGGGTGACCTATGACCTCCTTTAACCCATTAAATCATGACATATGTCCATAGGTGTCCTAGGACCTCTAGGGACATATTAGAATTGTTCATATAAGTTAAAGAGGGTGATAGCATGACCTAGGAACTCTGTTGACCCATTAAATACTGACATCTATCCCTAGCGGTCCTAGGACCCCTAGGGACATATTAGAATGATTAATATGTGTCAAAAGGGGTGATATGTTGATGTATGACCCCCTTTGACCCAGTAAATAATGAGATATGTCCCTAGGGATCCTAAGACCCCTAGGAACATATTAGAATCATTCATATGGGTAAAAGGGGTTCATAGGGTAAGCTATGACCGCCTTTGACCCATTAAATGATGAAATATGTCCTTAGAGGTCTTTGGACCCCTAGGGACATATTAGAATCATTCATATAGGTCAAAGGGGGTCATAGGGTGCTTTGACACACTAAATGACGATATATGTCCCTAGGGGTCCTAGGACCCCTACGAACATATAGGAATGGTTAATATGGGTCAAAAGGGGTCATATGGTGACCTATGACCCCTTTTGATCCATTAAATGATGACATATGTCTGTAGGGGTTCTAGGACCCCTAGGGACATATTAGAATAGTTAATATGTCTAAAAGGGGGTCATAGGTTGACCTATGACCCCCCACGACACATTAAATGACCAGTTATGATCTGTGGGCTATTTTCACTAAAAATTGAAGTATCTCCAAAACTCCAACAATCAACATCATTTTAAAGTCTTGAAAATTCTACACCCAACACAATTCAAACGGGCAAAAACAGAGTTCATACGCTCGAGATATGGGCAGTCGAAGTTGGGTCAAACCTTGGGTAGAGGTCATCAAAAAGGTGAAATATCAGACTCTCCAAAATTGGTCAAAGTTGGCCCTAAATCGAAGGTCTTGTCGAGAGCTTTCCAGATGTTCATTTCTTTGAAATTGGACTCTGTATGCAAAAGTTATGTGCAGTCAAAGGTGGTTGACCAAAAGGATTGATAATGGTGACATGGCATATTATGGAGGTGACATGTGTCACCAATGTGGCATTAATTAATAAAAAATTATGTGCCACGCGTATGGTAGGAAGCCACGTGGCACCTTCAGGTTTGTTGGAAGTATATCTACATGGCGGCATTCAAATTTCAACATTGACAAGTGAGCAGTGGGGGTCGACCCCGTGACCACCGGGCGTCAAAACAGAGTCGGTGACCGTTATGCCACCGACTACCTTCAAGCATATAATGTGCAATGTTGTTGATAAACATTCACCGACCCTAGTTCGGTGTAAAGGACGGTGCAGTGGTTGGAACCACCGACCACTCCCTTCCTTATGCACCTTTCAAAACTTTTCATTACCACTGCACCACGTGAGTGGCTTGTGATAATATTAGCGTAGATTCTATTTAAAGAGAATCAAAGCCTGATTTCCCCTTTCCTAAATAAGGGCAATTATTATATAAGGAAAAAATTCAAAAATAGGAATGAGTCTTATTTCGAAAATAGACTGTTGTAAGGGTCTAAATATGTAAAATCTTGTTTTTCCCTATTATTAGGAAAATATTTTGTATAAAAGAGAGGGTTTAGGGGCCTTTTGAAGGCATGAAAATGAAGGGAGAAATAATGCAAATGTTGAGAAAGAGTTTGTCTATGTGGAGACTTAGTGATTTTTCCTGCACATAAGAGAATTTTGCTGCGTGTGCTTGAAGAGAATTGTCACAAATCACTTGTATTGATTTATTATAGCTAATTGGATTGGTCCCCCTATTGGAGCTGGACACAGAGACGTAGTCCTTCCCGGACAAACTCTGAAATCAAATGTATTGTGTCTCTATCTCTCTTTCTATCATCTCACTCTGTGTTTTCTTATTTGCAATTACGTTAATTTTGCTTTATTAAAGCTTTAAAATTAACTTTATGTAATTGGTTAACATTATCTGTAATAGCCCTAGATCCTAGAAATCAGATCAAGATATGTCCCTAGGGGTCCTAGAACACCTAAGGAGATATTAGAATGGTATATATGGGTCAAATGGGGTCATAGGGTGACCTATGACCCCCTTTGACACATTAAATGACAAGATATGTCCCTAGGGGTTCTAGGACCCCTAGGAACATATTAGAATGGTTAATATGTGTGAAAGGGGGTCATAGGTTGATTAACATTATAATGGTTAATATGGGTCAAAGGAGTTCATAAGTTGACGTATGACCTCCCATGACCAGTTAAATGACGAGATATGTCCCTAGGGGTCCCAAGATCTTTATAGACATATTAGAATCGTTCATATGGGTAAAAGGGGTTCATAGGGTGACCTATGATGACCTTTGACCCATGAAATGATGACATATGTCCCTAGGGGTCCTAGGACCCCTAAGGACATATTAGAATAGTTAATATGGGTCCAAGGGGGTCATAGGGTGACCTATTACACTTTTTGACCCATTAAATGATGACATATGTCCATAGGGGTCCTAAGACCCCTAGGGATATATTAGAATGGTTAATATGGGTCAAAGGGGGTCATATGTTCCTACGAGTCCTATGACCCCTAGGGACATATTAGAATGATTAAAATAGGTGAAAGAGAGTCATAGGTTCACCTATGAGCCGCTTTGACCTATTAAATGATGAGATATATTAAAATGGTTAATATGGGTCAAAGGGAGTCATAGGTCACTTTAACACATTAAATGATGACACATGTCCCTAGGTTTCCTAGGAACTTTAAGGACATATTATAATGGTTAATATGTGTAAAAGAGGGTCATAGGGTGAACCATGACCCCCTTTGACCCATTAAATGACAACATATGTCCCTAGGGGTCCTAAGACCCCTAGGGACATATTAGAATTGATCATATGGGTCAAAGGGGGTCATAGGTCACCTTTAACTCAAGAAAAGATGACATACGTCCTTAGGAGTCCTAGGACACCTAGAGATATATTAGGATGGTTAATATGGGTAAAAAGGGGTCATAGGGTCACTTATGATCCTCTTTGACTCATTAAATGATGACATATGTCCCTAGGGGTCCAAGAACCCCTACGAACATATTAGAATGATTAATATGGGTCAAAGGGGGTCATAAAGTGTCCTATGACCCCCTTCAACTCATTAAATGATGAGATATGTCCCTAGGGGTCCTAGGACCCCAAGGGACATATTAGAATCGTTCATATGGGTTAAAAGGGGTCATAGGGTGACCTATCACCACCTTAGACCCATTAAATGGTGACATATGTCCCTAGGCGTTCTAGGACCCCTAGGGATATATTAGAATGGTGAATGTGAGTGAAATGGGGTATTAAGGTGACCTATGACCCCCTTTGACTCATTAAATGATGACATATGTCCCTAAGGGTCCTAAGACCCCTACAGACATATTACAATGGTTAATACAGATCAAAGGGGGTCATAAGTGACTCATAAAATAATGACATATGTCCCTAAGGATCCTAAGACCCCTAGGGACATATTAGAATGGTTAACATGGGTCAAAGGGGGTCATAGGGTGATCTATGACCCCCTTTGACCCATTAAATGAAGACATATGTCCCTAGGGGTCCTAGGACCCCTAGGGACATATTAGAAAATTTAATATGGGTCAAAGGGGGTCATAGGTCGACCCATTAAATGATGAGATATGTCGCTAGGGGTCCTAGGACCCCTAGGAAAATATTAGAATAGTTAATAATGGTCAAAAGGGGTCATAGGGTGACATATGACCCCCTTTGACCCATTAAATAACAACATATGTCCCTAGGGGTCCTAAGACCCCTTGGCACATATTAGAATGGTTAATATGGGTTCAAGGGGGTCATACGGTGACCTTTGACCCCCTTCAACCCATTACATAGCGACATATGTCCCTGAGTGTCCTATGACCCCTAAGAACATATTAGAATAGTTAATATGGGTCAAAGGGGATCATACGGTGACCTATGACTCCCTTTGACTCAATAAATGATGACATAAAATATTAGAATAGTTAATATAGGTCTTCGACCAAAAAAAATGATGACATATGTCCCTAGGGGTCCTAGGGACATATTAGAATGGTTAATATGGGTCAAAGGGGTTCATAGGATCACCTATGACCCCCCTTGTCTCTTTAAATGACAACTTATGTCCCTAGGGGTCCTAGGACCCCTAGGGACATATTACAATAGTTAATATGCGTCAAATGGAGTCATAGGTCACCCATAAAATAATGACATTTGGTCCTAGCAGTCCTAGGACCTGTAGGGACATATTAGAATGGTTAATATGGGTCCAAGGGGGTCATACAGTGACCTATGACCTTTTTTGACCTGTTAAATGATGAGGTATATCCCTGGGGGTCCCAGGAACCCCTAGGGACATATTAGAATGGTTAATATGACCCAAAGGTGGGCATAAGGTGACGTATGAACCCCTTTTGACCAATTAAATAATGATATATGTGCCTAGGCGTCCTAGGACCCCTAGGCACATATTAGAATTGTTCATATTAGTCAAAGGGGTCATAGGGTGACCTATAACCCCCTTTTACCCATTAAAATATGGCATATGTCCCTAGGGGTCCTAGGAACCCTAGGGACATATTAAAATTGTTCATATAGGTCAAAGGGGGTCACAACGTGACCTATGAACCCCTTTGACCCATTAAATGTCGACATCTGTCCCTAGGGGTCCAAGGATTCCAGGGACATATTAGAATGATTAATATGTGTCAAAGGAGGTCATAGGTTGACCTATGACCTCCTTTAACCTATTAAATAATGAGATATGTCCCTAGGACTCCTAGGATGCGTAAGGATATATTAGAATCGTTCATATGGGTCAAAGTGGGTCATAGGGTGACCTATGACACCCTTCAACCCATTAATGGATTCCATATGTTCTTAGGGGTCCTAGGACCCCTAGGGACATATTAGAATGGTTAATATGTGTGAAAGAGGGTCATAGTTTGACCTATGACCCCCTTTGACCCATGAAATAATGATATATGTTCTTAGGGGTCCTAAGACCCTTAGGGATATATTAGAATGGTTAATATGAGTCAAAGGGGGTCATAGGTTGACTAATGACCCCCCACGACTCATTACATGATGACATATGTCCCTAGAGGTTCTAGGACCCCTAGAGACATATTAAAATTGTTCAAATAGGTGAAGTGAGGTCATAGCATGACCTATGAATCCCTTTGACACATTAAATGATAACATTTGTCCATAGGGGTTCTAGGAACCCTAGGGACATATTAGAATGGTTAATGTGTTTCAAAGGGGGTAAGAGGTTGACCTATGACCCCCTTTGACCTATTAAATAATGAGATATGTCCTTAGGGATCCTAGGACCCCTAAGGACATATTAGAATCGTTCATATGGGTCAAAGAGGGTCATATGATGACTTATGACCCCATTTGACCCATTAAATGATGACATATGTCCCTATGGGTCTTAGGACCCTTAAGAACATATTAGAATCGTTCATATAGATCAAAATAGGTCATAAGTTCATTTGACCCATTAAATGATGAAATATACCCCTAGGGACATATTAAAATGGTTAATATGGGTCAAAGGGGGTCATAGGGTGACCTATGACCGCCTTTCACCCATTAAATGATGATATATGTCCGTAGGGGTCCTAAGACCACTAGGGACATATTAGAATGGTTAATATGTGTGAAAGTGGGTCATAGGTTGATCTATGATCCCCCACGACCCATCAAATGATGTGATATGTCCCTAGGGGTCCTAGGACCCCTAGGGACATATTAGAATGGTTAATATGGGTGAAAAGAGGTCTTAAGGTGACCTATGACCCCTTCAACCCATTAAATGATGAGATATGTTTTTATTGGTCCTAGGACCCCTAAGATATATTAGAATGGATAATATGGGTAAAAGGGGGTCATAGGGTGACCTATGACACCCTTTGACCCATTAAATAATGACATATGTCTCTAGGGGTCCTAGGACCCCTAGAGACGTATTAAAATTGTTAATATGGGTCATAGGAGGTCACAACCCCCTTCGACCCATTAAATGATGACATATATCCCTAGCAGTCCTAAGACCCATACAGACATATTAGGATTGTTCATATGGGTCAAAGGGGGTCATAGGTCCCATTAAATGAGGACATATATTCCGAGGGGTCCTAGGACCCCTAGGGACATATTAGAATGGTTAATATGGATCAAAGGGGGTCATAGGGTGACGTATGACCCCCTTTGACCCACTAAATAATAATATATGCCCATAGGGGTCCTAAGAACCTTAGAGACATATTGAAATCTTTCATATGGGTCAAAGGGACTCATAGGGTGACCTATGACCCCCTTTGACCCATTGAATGATGACATATGTCCCTAGGGGTCCTAAGACCTCTAGGGACATATTAGAATAGTTAATATGTGTGAAAGTTGGTCATAGTTTGACCTATGACCCCCTTTGACACATGAAATGATGACATATGTCTCTACGGGTCCTAGTCCCTGTAGGAACATATTAGAATTGTTAATATGGGTCAAATGGGGTCATAGGTTGACCTATGACTCCCTTTGACCTATTAAATGATGACATATGTTGCTAGGGGTGCTAGGACTCTTAGGGATATATTAGAATGATTAATATGGGTCAAAGAGTGTCATAGGTTGACCCATTAAATGACAACATATGTCCCTAGGGGTGCTAGGACCCCTAGGAACATATTAGAATAGTTAATATGAGTTAAAGGGTGTCATAGGTTGACCTATGAGCCCCTTTTACCCATTAAATGATGACATATGCGTCTAGGAGTCCTAGGACCCCTAGGGACATATTAGAATAATTAATATAGGTGAAAGGGGGTCATAAGTTGACCTATGACCCCCTTTGGCCCATTAAATGATGAGACATGTCCCTAAGGGTCCTAGCACCCCTAGGGATATATTAGAATGGTTAATATGTGCCAAAGGGGGTCATAGGGTGACGTATGAACCCATTTAACCCATTGAATAACAACATATGTCCCTAAGGGTACTAGGACACCTAGACACATATTAGAATGATTAATATGAGTCTAAGGGGGTCATAGGGTGACCTATGACCTCGTTCAACCCATTAAATGATGACATATGTTCTTAGGGATCCTAGGACCCCTAGGGACATATTAGAATCAATCATATGGGTCCAAGGTGGTCATAGGTCACCCTATGACCCCCTTTGACTCATTAAATGACGACATATGTCACAAGGGGTCCTAAGACCCCTAAGACATATTAGAATTGTTCATACGGGTCAAAGGGGGTCATAGAGTGACCTATGGCCCTCTTTGACTCATTAAATTATGACATATGTCCATAAGGGTCTTCGGAGCCCTAGGGACATATTAAAATTGTTCATATAGGTCAAAGAGGGTGATAGTGTGAACTATGAACTCCGTTGACTCATTAAATGTCGACATCTGTCTGTAGGGGTCATAGGACCCCTAGGGACATATTAGAATGGTTAATATGTGTCAAAGAGTGTCATAGGTTGACCTATGACACCCTTTGACCCAGTAAATAAAGAGATATGTCTCTAAGGATCCTAAGACCCCTAGGGACATATTAGAATCATTCATATAGGTCAAAGGGGATCATAGGGTGACTTATGACACCCTTCGACCCATTAATTGATTACATATGTCCCTAGGTGTCCTAGGATCCCTAGGTACATATTAGAATGGTTAATATGTGTGAAAGGGGGTCATAGTTTGACTTATGACCCATTTTGACCCATGAAATGATGACATATGTCCCTAGGTGTCCTAGGTTGATCTATGACCCCCTTTGACCTATTAAATGATGACATATGTCGTTAGGTGTCCTAGGACCCCTACAGACATATTAGAATGGTTAATATGGGTCAAAGGGGGTCATAGGGTGACCTATGACCCCCTTCAACCCATTAAATGACGAGATATGTCCCTAGGGGTCCTATGACTCCAAGGGACATCGTTTATATGTGTCAAAGGGGGTCATAGGGTGACCTATGACCCGCTTCAACCCATTAAATTGTGACATATGTCCCTAGTGGTTCGAGGACCCCTAGGGACATATTAGAATGGTTAATATGGGTCAAAGGGGGTGATAGAGTGACCTATGAAACTCTTTGACCCATTAAATGATGACATAACATATTGAAATGGTTAATATTCATCAAAGGGGGTCATAGGGTGACCTATGACTCCCTTCAACACATGAAATGATGACATATGTACCTAGGGGTCCTAGGACCCGTAGGGACATATTAGAATAGTTAATATGGGTCAAAGGGGGTCATAGGGTGACATATGACCTCCTTCGACCAATTAAATGATGATATATGTCCCTAGGGGTCCGAGGACCCCTAGGGACATATTAAAATGGTTAATATGGGTCAAACGGTGTCATAGGGTGACATAAGATCCTTTTTGATCCATTAAATATCGACATATGTCCTAGTGGTCCTAGGACCTCTAGGCACATATTAGAATGGTTAATATGGGTTAAAGGGGGTCATAGGTTGACCTATGACCCCCTTCGACCTATTAAATGATGACATATGTACCTAGGGGTCCTAAGACACCTAGGGATAGATTAAAATCGTTCATATGCATCAAAGGGGGTCATAGGGTGACCTATGACCCTCTTCGACCCATTAAATGATGACATATGTCCTTAGGGGTCCTTAGACCCCTAGGGACATATTAGAACTATTCATATGGGTCAAAGGGGTTCATAGGGTGACCTATGACAACCTTTGACCCATTAAATGATGACATATGTCCCTGGGGGTCCTAGGACCCCTAGGGACATATTAGAATTCTTCATATAGGTCAAAGGGTGTCATAGCATGATCTATCAACCTCTTTGACCCATTAGATGCTGACATCTATCCCTAGGGGTCCTAGGACCCTTAGGGACATATTACAATAGTTAATATGTGTCAAAGGGGGTCATAGGTCATAGGTTGACCTATGACCCTCATTGACCCATTAAATAACGAGATATGTCCCTAGGGATCCTAGGACCCCTAGGGACATTTTAGAAGCATTCATATAGGTCTTTGGCCCATTAAATGACAACATATGTCCCCAAGGGTCCTTGGACCCTTAAGGACATATTAGAATCGTTCATATAGGTCAAAGGGGGTCATAGAGTCCTTTGACACACTAAATGACGATATATGTCCCTCGGGGTCTTAAGACCCCTTGGGACATATACAAATGGTTAATATGGGTCAAAAGAGTTCATAAGGTGAGCTATGACGCCCTTAGACCTATTAAATGATGACATATGTCAGTAGGGGTCCTAAGACCCCTAGGGACATATTAGAATGGTTAATATGTCTAAAAATGGGTCATAGGTTGACTTATGATCCCCCACGACACATTAAATGATGAGATATATCCCTAGGGGTCCTAGAACCCCTAAGGACATATTGTAATGGTATATATGGGTCAAAGGGGGTCATAAGCTGACCTATGACCCTCTTTGACACATTAAATAACGAGATATGTCCCTAGGGGTTCTAGGACCCCTAGGGACATATTAGAATGGTTAATATGTGTGAAAGAGGGTCATAGGTTGATCAATATTAGAATGGTTAATATGGGTCAAAGGAGTTCATAAGTTGATGTATGACCTCCCATAATCCGGTAAATGATGAAATATGTCCACAGGGGTCCTAGGATCCCTATGGACATATTAGAATCGTTCATATGGGTAAAAGGGGTTCATAGGCTGACCTATGATGCCCTTTGACCCATGAAATGATGACATATGTCCCTAGGGGTCCTAGGATCTTTAGGGACATATTAGAATGGTTAATATGGGTCCAAGGGAGTCATAGGGTGACCTATTACACCTTTTCACCCATTGAATGATGACATATGTCCTTAGGGGTCCTAGGACCCCTAGAGACATATTAGAATGGTTAATGTGGGTCAAAGGGGGTCAGAGGTTGACCTGTGACCCCCCTTGACTCATTAAATGTTGAGATATATTATAATGGTTAATATGGGTCAAAAGAGGTCATAGGTCACTTTGACACATTAAATGACGACATATGTCCCTAGGTTTCTTAGCACATATTAGAATAGTTAATATGTGTCAAAGGGGGTCATAGGTTGATCTATGACCCCCTTTGACACATTAAATAATGAGATATGTCGCTAGGGATCCTAGGACCCTTGGGGACATATTAGAATCGCTTATATGGGTCAAAGGGGGTCATATGGTAACCTATGACCCCTTTTGACCCATTAAATGATGACATATATCCCTAGGGGTACTAGGACCCCTAAGGACATATTAGAATGGTTAATATGGGTCAAAGCGGGTCATAGGGTGACCTATGATGCCCTTTAACCCATTAAATGACAAGATATGTCCCTAGGGGTCTTAGGACCTTATGAGAAATATTAGAATCATTCATATAGGTCAAAGGGGGTCATAGGTCACTTAGACCCATTAAATGGTGACATATGTCCCTCGCGGTCCTAGGACCCCTAGGGACATATTAGAATGGTTAATATGGGTCAAAGGGTGTGATAGGGTGACTGATGACCCCTTTCAACCCATTAAATGATGACATATGTCTCTAAGGGTCCTAGAACACTTAGGGACATATTATAATGGTTAATATGGGTCAAAGGGGGTCATAGGTCCCTTTGACTCATTAAATTACTATTGTAGCATAATAATAATAATAATATAAATAAACACTAAATATTAATATTATTATATCTATAGTAATAATAAGAATACTATTATAGGTATAATAATAATATTGATACTATATATTAATACTAATAAACCAAAGTCGGTTTCCCTCCAATAATTAATCTAATATTAATACTATTATAGGAAAGATTGTTTTCCCTCCAAATGTCATTGGATAAAATCGAATATTCGATTTTGAATCGGATATCCGATCTAAAATCGGATATCTGATTTCTCCTAGCACCAGTTTCCAACATATCCCTGTCCCTGCAGACCTGACAACATCACTTTTTCAAGTTTTTTCATGGGTTTTGCAAAAAAGTGCATTTTGGGGCCCAACCAATTGAATTCTTTTTGACAATATAACCTTAGGTGTTCGAATTTGTCATCTCAATGGGGAATAGCAGTCATCAAAAGGATAAACGCAAAAAGAAGATATCCAATGAAGACATTGCGACATATAGGGAAAGAGACAAAATAGAACACTGAAAAAAAGATAAGGTATGCTAAAAGTCAGTCAAGTTGACGATGAATTATTCGAAGGTGAAATCATAGAGTCAGATAATGAATATGTACAGTTGGGGAATGAAAATGTACCTATCGAAAATGACAATGCTGAAATTGAAAATTTAGAGAATGAAAATTTTGAAGATGAAATGCTACCAAGTCATAATCAAAATTGCATGATTGACCATGTTGAACATGACTATGCACAGGAACCTAATGCATCGGAATGTTACATATCTCCTAATTATAATCGACATGAAGGTTCTAAAACACCAAAATGAATAATTAAAATTGATGAAATGATTATTACTAGTATGGAAGGAAAAAAATTAGAAAGAACCATTCGGTTATGGGCTTCAAGACTATATCAGATATTTTTCGACAACAAGATAGTTGTAGAGCAATGTCAGCTTTTCATGAACTTATTAAAAATTCAAAAGATGAGACCTATGCTTTCCAAATTGAAAATTCGTGTTAATAAAAAGTTGGAAAGAAATGCCATTGTTGTGAAGAATCTTTTCAATGCTCTCAATAGCATTGGAAAAAATAACATGGAGAATGATAACAGAGTTGCTCGAAGGGTTATTACAACCTCTTTGGTAAGTCATCATTTGAGAAAGGGTAGATATAAGAGGCAAACTTATATTGATTTGAATCTAAATCATACTACTTTGAGAAGAGCACTTAGTTGATGAGAGGAAATTGATGATCCTCTTCAAAATGGAACATGGGTGTTTAGTGGGAGACTTCCACATTTTGATAAGAAGCTATCTGATGATGTGAAAGAAGAAATTACACAATTTTGGCACTCTAACTCACGAGTATCACCCAATGCTAAAGACGTGTTAAAGTTGAGAATTAGCATTAGAGACCGCACGCCACATCCTAAACACTGTTTGGAGGTAAGTCAAACTATGTTGTTCAAACAATTTAGAGAGAGTCATCCAAGTCTTCATATATCACAAAAGGCTTTTGAATCTTTGAAGCTATTTTATTGTATGCCACTCAAAATTTGAAATACATGTTGTTGCAAATATCATGTTGAGTTTTCTATGCACTATGATCTATTACACTCCATCCATTCTACTTTGCATAGTAAAGAAATGTTGGAGTATTGTGGTGCTAGTGAGCTTCCAAAATATCAAGAGACTTGCTAGATCAAGTTTTATGTCATAGAGTTGATGATTGTTTCTTTTATAGAGATGCTTGCTTAAATGAGAAGTGTTTAGAATTTGGTGGCTTATCCAAGTTTGACACATGTTTCCATAAGGGGTGTGAACAAGATCTTGGAAAGACAATAGTGAAAAAAAAGGTATATGAAATGGTGAAATACACATTGAAGAGTGGAGGTGAGAGCTCTAGATCTGAATTGGTTGGAAAAGATATCAGTGTGGCTAGTTTTATTTTAGATTTCATGAAAAATCTTTTTTACAAGTATGCAAGACATAGTCATAGGTCTCAGTGGTTGGATGAAAAATTTACAATATGCAAGGAGACTTTTCCCATTGGCACTATTATATCAGTTGTTGATTTTGTTGAGAACTACAGATTGCAACCTCAAAATGAGACACAATCTCAGTATTACAACTCTATTCAAATTGCTATTTTTGTCACATAACATATAGACATGCCCCTGATAGTGCGGAAGATAAATAGAAGATTATTAGAGAGTATCATTTTTATATGAGTGATGATAGATCTCACTCTCACGAGTTTGTGGAACATTGTTTCGAGAATTATTTTGATTTCTTACATGAGCATGCAATTGCAATGGATAGACATATCATTTGGTCAGATAACTGTATAGGTCAAATCAACAATGCTCACATGTTTTATTGGTTATGTAGGATGCACGTAGAGAGAGGGGTGCCTCATATTTAAATTTTTTTAGAGTCCGGCCATGGAAAAGGGGAACATGATGGAGCGGGGGCATGTGTGAAGAGAGCTCTAGTCAAGAAGCAACTAAAAATTTCAGCAACAGAGCATCTTGATGCTCGTAGCATTGTTGATTGGTGTAGTTTAGCATTATCATAGGGGGGGACTCTTGATTTAGTGGTATGCAGGTTCTTTTGGTTGGATGAGTAAGGGTCCATAGCTGATAGATTAGATTGTGCTATACTGAGAGAATCATAAAAAATGCATTCATTTCGAAACTCTGATTCTAGTACATGGACCATTTGGACATGATAGCTAGCTTGCTTTTGTCCTAGTTGTTTTAAGTGTGATTGGGATCACTGTGAGTCAAGTGAGTGGGTGGACACATGGGCTCAACATTATCTTACTCCATTATCTATCATATCCTCTATCAGAAATGATGACATGGAACGTTCACTTGAGCATAACCATCTATTAGATCTAGTTCAGCCAGGACATGTCTTTACATTGGTTGCACCACAAGGGAATGATTAGAAATTTGATTATTGGTTAGCACATTGTGTAAGAGGTAAATAAAAACTTGCACAACCAATCACAAATGATGATGGATTCACATATCCTATTGGTTCAGTGGTTGTCGCTAGAGCATGGCTGCGGACATACATGCTTAGAAAGAATGGAATTCCTGCATTCGAAGACTATCAGAAGCACAAAATAATTCTTATATATTCTCATCTTATTATAGCAACAAATGTAAAGTTTTTGAAGCATCAAAGAAGACCAAAAGTAAAAGAACTTTTTACTATTGCTAATGTTGATCATGAAGCCCTGTTGGAGACCCTAAAACAGAGAGAGGACCCTATTGGAACACTCGACTAGGTATATTTACTTATGTTATTTTCTTCATAATGATTCAATGAACTAATGATTATCTTGTTTAATACAATAAGTAACTAATTTTTTTATGATATTGGAATGTAGGTACATCATGAAGAGTTTGGGGGGGGGGGGGGGGGGTTGGTATTGGGGAGAATTCCTAAGATTTATGATGTATAATGATGTAAATTGTGAACTTTTTTTGTATATGGTTTTTGTAATAATGAAAAAGACAGGTTAATTAGTTGCACATTCTAATTTGTATTTTGGTAGGTTCTTTGTAAGGAATTATAAGAGGAAGATATTGAACAAGTTCTTGCAAATCATATTTTAATGTGATACAAGGCTATAAGGACAATTTTAAGAGCATTTATAACTATATAAAAGATAATTGCTTGCGGATATCTTATTACAAATTTGGTTTTTTCCTTATTTGACATAAAGCTGACATTATGATTATTAAAACTATTTTTATCAAACTAATCAAATAAAAAAAATCTAGAAAGTATAGATGAACATTTAGAATACTTGATTTCTTCCATTTTGCAACCAATCATGGCATTTGAAAGCATAAAGTGTCATAATATTATATAATGTTTTGAAAGACTTTCATATTGAAAAGTTGTAAAGGACCATGAGATTTGAACTTTAGTAATGTCTAGGTTTGCATAGGGTAAGTGAGTCATTACATAGGTCCTAATAAGGTCTCATAATAATCTCAAGTCATTTCATAAGTTGAAACATTCAATAAGTCACTTAAAATTTAGCTTATTGCTTTAGAAAATTCAAATCTTGAATGTAACGGCTACATGAGCATTTTGGAAGGAAACTCTATAGTTTAAATTTTATGAAATACATGGAACACTAGTGCAAAGCACCTAATCATTTTTGTTTTCTTGATGTAATAAGGTCTAGGGATAGATCTAATGATCTTCCTATGACCATCCACATTTGTAATGGACACAAGACCCCATGGTGCAACTATAAGCCTTGGCCATCAATTGGTCCAATAAAGTGAATTTTTGATAAATTCCATGATTTTTAGGTAAGTCTATATGTTTAGAACATTATTAGGGTCCCTATGAGTTTGTAGAGTCTATTTGCAATCAAATTTGCAATAAAACTTGTCTTAGAGGAAAAATTACAAAAAGTTGCTTAGCAACTTTTGTAATTTTCTTGACATCTTTTCAAAATCTAACTCCTAACGGCTGGAGCTATTTGAATCATTAGTGCCATTAGCTCCAAGTGGGTGGATGAACCATAGTGACACTCTTGTTCCAACCATGGAGACCATCTATCATCCGTGGCCACCCCATAACGAGGAGTCCCCAAGGTTCTCTAAGTGCATTTTGAGGTCGATCTTCTGAGGGTCATAACTCAGAGCTCGTGAGGGCTATCAATAAACTATCAAATGCTATAGGATGGTGATGTTGAGGCCTAAAATAACCTATCTCATTTTTGAGAGATCACATTCTGTTTGGATTTGGCACAATGATCTCGCTCGATGCCAAAACTCGCAATGTGCCTCAGTTCATAGGTGCACCACAGCGTAACTTTGAAACCGCTGATCATGGCATCAAATCATCAATGCCATTAGCTTTGGATGGGTAGGTGAACCCTAGTCACACCCTTTTTTTGACCACGGAGACCATCCATCATTTGCGGCCACCCCGTACCGAGGAGTCTCCAAGGTGCTCTAAGTGCATTTTGAGGTTGATCTTTCGAGGGTCATAACTCGAAGCTCGTGAGAGCTATCGATGAACTGTCAAATGCTACAGGATAGTGATACTAAGGAATAAAATAAACTATCTCATTTTTGAGAGATCACATTCCATTTGGATTTAGCATAGTGATCTCGCTCGATGCCAAAACTCACAGTGTGCCTTAGTTCATAGGTGCACGACAACGTAACTTTGAAACCGCTAATCTTGGCATCGAATCGTCAGTGCCATTAGTTTTGGATGGGCGGGTGAACCCTAGTCACACCCTTGTTCCAACCATGGAGACCATCCATCATTTGCGGCCACCCCATACCGAGGAGTCTCCAAGGTGCTCTAAGTGCATTTCAAGGTCAATCTTTCGAGGGTCATAACTCGAAGCTCATGAGGGTTATCAATGAACTATCAAATGCTACAGGACGGTGATACTGAGGCCTAAAATAATTTATCTCATTTTTGAGAGATCACATTCCATTTGGATTTGGCATTGCGATCTCGCTCGATGCCAAAACTTGCAATGTGCCTTAGTTCATAAGTGCACCACAACGTAACTTTGAAACCACTGATCTTGGCATTGAATCATCAACACCATTAGCTCTGGATGGGAATGTGAACCCTAGTCACACCCTTGTTCTAGCCACAAAGACCATCCATCATTTGCGGCCACCCCGTACTGAGGAGTCTCCAAGGTGCTCTAAGTGCATTTTGAGGTTGATCTTTCGAGGGTCATAACTCGAAGCTCGTGAGGGCTATTGATGAATTGTCAAGTGCTACAAGACGGTGATACTAAGGTCTAAAATAATCTATCTCATTTTTGAGAGATCACATTCTGTTTGGATTCGACATAATGATCTCACTTGATGCTAAAACTCGCAGTGTGCCTCAGTTCATAGGTGCACCACAACGTAACTTTGAAATTGCTGATCTTGGCATCGAATCGTCTGTGCCATTAGCTCTGAATGGGTGGGTAAACCCTAGTCACACCCTTGTTCCAGCCACAGAGACCATCCATCATTTGCGGCCACCCCGTACTAAGGAGTCTCCAAGGTGCTCTAAGTGCATTTCAAGGTCAATTTTTCGAGGGTCATAACTCGGACTTCGTGAGGGCTATCAATGAACTGTCAAATGCTACAAGACAGTGATGCTGAGACCTAAAATAATATATCTCATTTTTGAGAGATCACATTTCATTTGGATTTGGCACAACGATCTTGCTCGATGCCAAAACTCACAGTGTGCCTCAGTTCATAGGTGCACCACAGCATAACTTTGAAACTGCTAATCTTGGCATCGAATTATCAGTGCCATTAGCTCTGGGTGGGTGGGTGAACCTTAGTGACACCCTTGTTCTGGCCATGGAGACCATCCATCGTTTGCAGCCACCCCATACCGAGGAGTCTCCAAGGTGCTCTAAGTGCATTTTGAGGGTCATAACTCAGAGCTCGTGAGGGCTATTAATGAATTGTTAGAGGAGACAAGCTTGTAAGAAGTAGTGGCTTAGTGTTTTTGCTAAAATAAGTTAGTGGAAAGGCTTTATTAGAGGGTCTTGGCCAAACTAGTGGGGTGTCTACCTACTCTCTAATTTTAGAGACAGTTAGGTTTTGGAGGGAGATTAGGGGAGCTCTACTACAACTGTCCTTACCCTAGCTTGGACCAAGGTTGGTATCTCAAACTTGCTTCTTTTCCATTTCTTTCTTTTAGCATGGTTAAGCAAATATGCAAGTGTGGAGTTTATCAATGGAGTATGCATTGCATTGCATTGTGGAGTAGCATTCATGTGAGTGCTTGAATGGTGTTCATTCCATGTAAATTAGTGTGACACCATTGTGCATCTTGTTGTATTGTGTGGAGTATTGTGAGTATGAGGTTTGGATTTCCTCTATTTCCTCGTTGTATTATGGGTGTTGATATTGTGTTGTGAAAATGTGATGTGCTCTTGAAAATTTCTTGTTTTATTTCTACTTGGTTTTGTTTTCTTGTTTTGTGCTTGAGTGTTGTTATGGGCATGGGACTTACACTCATCCTTGTGGGAAGGGAAGAGAAGTCCAGGGTGAAGGGCTTAAGATGGGTTCAAAAAATATATTGAGAACCTTGGAGTATGGGCTCCATTGTATGCCATAACCATTCATATCTTGCTGGGGGTGACAAGGAAAGTATGGTGCAGAAAGAAAGTTTGAGGAGTTACAGCTAATGGTAGTGGGTTTGGAGGAGGAAATGTGGAGGCCCTAAGAGGGCATTAAATTGTTGATTTATGATAGCCTCGAGAGGGCATGAAATTTTTTGAATTATGATAGCCCCGAGAGGGCATAAAAATTGTTTATTGCAGATATGGTTTGGTATGGCAAGTCTCCATTTTAGAACACACCTTCACCCTATGTTTATGGTTTCATCTGTGAAGCCATTGTGAAATAGCCTTGGATGGAAATTGTTCAAGTTTGAAATGTAATGTTTATGCATTGAAAGATTATATGTGTATCCTAGTTTGAGCCTTGTTCCCTAGAGCGGGGGTGGTCTCTTTGAGGCGTATGGTTGGTGGAAAGCACCCATGGTCCTTGTTATTTTGTTGTGTTACATATGCAGATTTGTGTCCAAGGGAGCAATGGAAATGGCTTGCAATGATCATCTTGCAGATTGATGTTGGATGAGAAAAATTGACATTGTGCCCTCATTTGTGAAGGAGGATTCACCAGCTTGTTCATGTTCTCAACGATCATGTTGGACAATGTTCATGCTACTCATTCTCTATATCTTTCAATGTTCATGTTCCTTATGATTTTGAAAAGTCCCTTATGTTGCCCCATTGTGATGGAAGGAGATTGTATCATTGTTACCTAATGTATGTGTAGAGGAAATAATTGATAAGATTGTATATGCATGTTTCATTTGGAGTTTATATTGTTATGAAAGCATTGGTATGAGTCACAGATTTACTTTGACATCATTGTTATCATTTGAAAATGTGAAAGAAAGTTTTCTCCTTGTGGTATTGTAAATGACTAGTTGATAATAACAATCCATAGATGTTATGTGATACCATTGATTGTATAAATTTAAAACTTAGTAGATTGCTTACAATCTTGTTGTGCACTCAATAACTTGGAAGGAAAATTTTATATTCATATCACATGCATGGATAACATTGATTTTAATTACCAAGCTTAATGCAATTCTAAGTAAGGAAATCATCAAATTAATTTCATGATATAACAAAATGAAGTTTGTTGTAACAGAAGACATAATAAAATCTATGAGATACATTGCTATAGGCATGCATTTTCCTCTCTGGAAAATGTATGGTAAAGGCAAATAAATCCCTTCCTTAATATAGAGCAATAAAATATTAAAGAATATTCCCAGATTCTAGACTGCTATCCAATAAAAATAAAAATAATAATAGCATATAGAGACTAATGAGTGTCCTAGACTAATATATTTTCTAAGTGATTGAATGGTACACATTACAATCTTGTGACCTCTAAGTCACGTCCAACACTCAAATAATAAATTAGTAATTAAATAAATAAAGGCATATTAGTGTGCATGTTAGAGAATATGAAAAATTTAAATATTTAACTCAAAAATAAAATAAAAGCCAAGATTGATCTTGACCGCCCTTCTAGAGTAGCCCGCAACATTTCCTAAGCCATCATAATGCAAAAAGTTTTTTGCACTCCCCAAGGCGTATTGTGAAATGTGACATTCATTCTGACATGTCATGTCAAAACTTTTATCCTTGAGCTTGCCTCCTTGAAAAGGGGTTTCATCCCCATTAATATACTTGGGTGCATAGGAGAAAGGGTTTATGTCACATCCTTGTCTTATGCACTAGTCGTCCCCTCCTTGCAGCAGTGGTCACATGTTCCCAAGCATAGGTAGTCGACTTGAAATTTCTTGCAGCAGTGGTCACGTGTTCCCAAGCATAGGTAGTCGACTTGAAATTAAGGGGGAGTGGGATAGCAATCCCAAGGGATTTGTACTTAGGAGAATGTCAAGTTGACATTTAATATGACTTGTTCACATTAGGATTGCTGATTGGAGGGATGGGAAAAAGATGTCCTAAGGCTTGGATTAGTCAAAATTCTGCACATGACCCATGTGGGACCTTGTGGGGACCATGTGTAGGAAGAAATGTGGCCTTGGTAAGAGTTAGGGAATGATGAGGATTTAAGATAGATAGGAGATTCACCCTTTAGATTTGTTTTTATTTTTATCAGATAATTATTTAATCATTTCAAGTCTTGAGTAGAGGATAATGACACTTAGTGTATTTGAGCTTAGCTTAAGGGTAATGTTTATATCAAGGGGCTCATTTAGAAACATGTAACAATTAAACCATATGGTAATGAAAAAGCTCAATATAGGAAAATAAATTAAATGAAATAAATAAGTTTACGAGAATGCATATATTATTGAACATGATGTTAAGTATGGAGGGTTTAATTAAATTAGTGTTAAGACTATAAATTAGGATAGTTGGATGTAGATATAATAGGGTTAATATGAAGTAAGTTGTCAAGATGATGGGATTGGAGAATCAAGGATAAGGATGGATGGTGGATTAAAATAGTAACTCAAATCTAGTTTTATCTAGTCAATAAAGCATATTGATAGATAACCGTTACTAGATAGAATTGAATGCATGAAAAACTTGTGTGGATGTTGGATTTAATGTCAAGTGAATTTTATATTTGGCTTGAGGGAATGTTAGTTAGATAATGAATGTTGTGGATTCGATTGAAGATATTAGTAGAAAATCAAAGTCGATAGAATATATATACCAATTTGAAAATGTAGTGTAGGAATAAAGCATTAGTTAGCTAGTATGTAATAAGGGTCAATAGGCATGTCATTAGAGGTAGCTCGTCAGCTCATGTACCCTATGTATATAATCAATGATAATATGATTCATGTACACCACATTTTACTACATTAGTTGCATGAAATGATGAATACATATATGTCAAAACGACAAGGTATGTTATATACAAACCTTATTTATATGCTTGCACCTAATCCTTGCATAAACAATTCTTCTAACAAATTTAAATTGATACACTCAATATGATGATGTAGTAGGATGTGTTTAAATACTGATCGTGAATTATTATTGAGCTAAGCACTTTGAATTGGCCCTTAGACTTACTAAGAGTTCCTCATTTTATGTGCTTACTAATTCGTACTATGAAACTACTTTGAATCTTAACATGCTTTGATAATAATAATATTGACAGTGAGAAAGTAAGCTTATGGTGAATAATTAGATGTAATAATGTAAAAAGTAAATGTAATAGTATAGTTATTATAGTAATTAAAATAGTAAATGTAAAAGCATGGCAATGTAGCTAGATTAGTTAGTAGTTGATGAGCTAGATAGTTAGTAATTGTCTTTTGTTAGAGTGAGTTTAATTTATGTATTGAAATAGTAATTTTTGTGTTTAGGAAACTGTAGTGAGTGCTAGTTTGGTGAGGAAGCAATGTTGATAGAATGCATAAGGATGACTAAATAGAGTAAAGAGGGAGAAAATGACTCAGTATTGGTCCAATCTTCGAGAGGACCTGTAACCAGTAAGATATGGATGCAAGCACATGATACACGTTTGGCACATAAAACAATTTTTTTATTCCATAAGTTGTGTATAGTATGTGTTGAATGATGGATACTATCAATACAAGTGGCCCCTTCTCCATCATGTAGACTTCGAAGCTACCTTTGGGGCATATCTTTTCTAATTTCCAATGGTTAGATCCGATATAGTGTGGTAGATAAGTGTACATTTTCTTATTTGACTAAGAGTGCTCATGTGATGAGTACTAAATCTAAATTCTCTAAATACGTGTGTTTAATCGATTACGATATACTACACTTCCACACCATATAGTAATTGTCACATTAATATATATTGTGATACTAACATACTAATATGAAGAATATATACTCATAACGCTCCCATAAGGCGTAAGGAACCCACGATAATGAAATTAGTGATTTAAGGTTTACATAATAGACATTTGCTATATAGATTTCATTTCATCTTTAATTCACATACACTCTTATTCAGAAGTATGAACGTAATATATGTAGAATCTGTTATCCTCACATACACTCTTATTCAGAAGTATGAACATAATATATGTAAAATCTGTTATCCTCGAGTTGAAGATTATTTCCTTCTAGTCGTTTGGTTCTTGAGAGCATCCAAAAAGGAATATCTTTCTGGAATGATGCCTAGAAACGACACACAGAAAACAAACCAGGTGCTGATCACATTAAAGACTAATATGGGAGTTTTACATGTTTACGGCAGGTAAAACATTCCAAAGTTATGTCCTTTCAAAGCAGCTCTTCATGAGGCCTCAGAATATTCTCTTGAAACAATGCTGGTAATGTTGAAGGATGGAGGAATTAAAAATCCACCTGATACTCTGAATTTCACCCATAGGTATTTGGTTATAGTTTCATAACACTCCTCAATAACATTTGTTTATGCCCTTTGAATCTTACTGATTGCTGAAACTATTCATTTCTAAACACAATCCCCAGCATAACAATCGGCATATTCTTGGATTGGCAGGCACAAGTGCTAGTATAATAAACCAGCCAAAACTTTAATGGTGAGGAAGTATATGTCGTTTGCAACGCTTGTCATGGATTTGGTAGACCGAAAGACTTGAAGAAATATTTCGACCCACATAACACTCAAATGAACCCTATAAACACGTCTCTAGGTTATGTTAAAGACCATTCTCGTATCAGCTTCAGCGTAGCCTAAAAAGAGCTAGTTTCATTCTCATATCTTTTCTGGAAATTTAAATTCATTTCTTGATCAACAATGATCGCCATGGCCATCGGCGCAGTTGGCTTGGTGTGCGGAGTTTTTGGCGCTGTTAGCACCATTGTTAGTGTTACAGCTAATGCTTGCCAGTTTGTTGGAGTTGCTACACAGACTGCTGGAGCTGTTACCAATGTAACTGCAGGTATTCGTGCTTGCTAAGAAGGTGTGAGGGTTGCTGGTGTTGTTGCCAATGGTGTTGCCAGAAATATGAAACGTAATAAAAAACATAAAAAGTATTGATCAGTTATTGTGATTCTCTTAACTTGAATAATAACTCTCAAGAGTAAAACACTATAGAACTTATTTATAGACACTTCTATTCCCGTTGTAATTTGGACTAGGATGGGGAGTTTGTAACACACTCATAGTCCCGTAGTAATTTGGACTATGGGTTCAGTTGTTAAATGTGATGTTTTATGTGGATTGTGTGTGTGAGAGAATTTAAGTAGTTAAGACACGATGAGTGCTTGATATGATCTAATTTTACTTTATACTGACTACAGAATTATCCATCAATTGTTATTACTGTAATATTAAACTAATCGTAAGTTGTAATTGTTATTACTATAATATTAAACTACTCGTAAGTTGTATAAGCCTCCATTTATCTGTTTATCAATATTTCTTGTAGTCTTGTTAGTTTCTTGGTGTGGGGTTATTTCTCTTTTTTTTTTTTGCCATTAAATGAATTGTGTATTTTATTTCTTGTTATGGAGTTCATTCTCTTCATTTTCTGGAGTAAGTCTGGTTGGGGGAATAGAAATATAGGAATTAGAATAGTTATTCTGGAATAGATATTGTGGAATAGAAAATGGGGATACATATTCTTGTTCTTGTTTGGTCCAGTCAAAATATGATGAGAATTTCACAGACACAAAAATTTATGTTTTCTAAAATAAATAAAATTGGAATAGGAATATGTATTCCAATTCCACCTATTTAGGTGGAATGCTCATTTTTGGACCAAAATTGGAATATGTGTTCCTATTCACAATTTTGATTTGGTGCACCCAAATGAAATTTAAAGAATTTACATATATCTATTCCACCCATATATGAATCCGGTATTGTATTAATTTGGCACTTCTGGTGGAGTGTGTGGGGATGCACGTGCTAGCATGTTTCCTCTTTGTCTAAATTTTGGGACTGTTTGGGCCATTCCCCTTGCAAGACTTCTTTTCTTCAGGTTTCTTGGACTATTGGCCCTTCTCTTATTTTGTGGCATGTTTGGCTTGAGAGGAATAGTAGGATCTTTCATGATTTGTAGTTTGAGATCAAGCACTTGTGGGGAAAAATTGTTAATTCTCTTCAAGAAACTCTCCTAGCTAAATGTGACATTGGTGGGGGTTTGGATCCTACAGATGCTGGTATTTACTCTAGCCTCTCCTTTCCTCTTCAGGGTTGCACTCCCTCGGTCCTCCACACCTGCTTTTGGAATAGAGCTAAGCAACACTCTCAGTGTGTTAATCCTTAGGGACATTGGTCTCCTCCTGAGGCAGACATTCTTAAAATCAACATTGATGGTTCTTCTCGGAGAAATCCTAGTCCGGCTAGTATTGGGGGAGTTGGGCATGATAGTTCTAGTGATATTCAATTTTTGTTTTCTATATACAAGGGTTACCATACTAATAACCTCATGGAAGCCCTAGCTATCTTGGTTGCAGTGGAACAATGTTGTCAACGTGGCTGTAAAAGAATCATCTGTGAGTCCGACTCATAGGTGGTTGTGAATTTATTGAATAAAAGGAACCTTGTGCATGTGGATTGGCATTTGGCTCAAGTTATTTAGCAGATCATTCAGTTATGCAATTCTTTGGATTCTGTGTCTTTTATGCATATCCCTTGTGAGTGGAACAGTGTGGTTTATTGTCTGGTTATGCTCTCTTTGATATTCAATAAAAATTTTACCCCTCTTTTAGTTTAATTTGTGAATTTTGATATATTTATTAATGGGTATTTTTTCTTGTTTTGGGGTTTCTCTCAGCTACTTTACTTTGTTAGATTGAATATGTATGAATATACATATGATTAGTCTATATCAATAGCTTTTGTAGAGACAATGGTTGACCATTTTAGTGGTGCCAAGGCACTAGATGATATAGGCTATGAATCGTTCATCTATTTATCGTCTTTTTTGCTATCATATTGTGCTGGTTTCTTCATATGAAGTTCATTTTTTCTTGCAATTAGATGAATTGGGCAATGTATTATTTTATGTATTTCTTTGTATGGAGTTCCCTTTCTTGATTTCCTACCTATAAATGAATTGGGTATTATATAAATATGTTTCTTCATGACTAATTATTTTACTTCTCTAGGGTTTCTATGAGGTGCCATATAATTTGTTAAAAAGCCATGATTTTGTTGAGCTACATGTCATCACTCATGACTTCAAAGCCCCTTATTAAGACATAATACCACTACTTGGGCTAATTCTTGTATTGAATGAAGATTTTGTACAACTTCTATAGATCAATAAAGAATTGAATTTGGAATCCTCCCTTGTCTAGTTAAAATGGGCTTCTTTCCATCATGCAGGTGAATGGTATGACTTTTATATTTTGTCGTGTATGGATTTGGATGACTGTGATTATAGAACAAGGATCTATATTAAAAAATTCCTAACTACAACACTATTCCTTGGGCAGGATACAAAGAGCATACAAGATATAGATATACCTATACTGACAATGTGATTGCTAATGCTGGAAGGTATGTGCAAGTCTTTTCCATTATTACAATTTTTTTCTAAGTGGATGAAAAATTTCATAATTAAAGCCATTTTCTAGCTCATCTAAATTGTCGCTTTCTCTTTACTTGCTTTCACCAATGGCTTAAACATCACATACTAAGCTTCATTCCAAGACTAAGAGTATTAAATAGTCAAAATTGACTTATTTTTTCTAAGCTTGATTTTCTTCTTTGATTTAAGTGAATTACATTTTTCTTAACAATGTCTATATCATTGAATTTGGTTATCTGGACACTAAGATCTCATGAATATCCCCTCAATTCTTCTTCTACTTCTTTTTGTAGGTAAAAAAAAATCAACAATCCACAAACACTTTTTCTTTGGAGATGTTTCTCCTTGGGTGTTGTTTGGAGGATTTTGAGGCCTTTAGGATTATCTACCTACAATCTCTATTCTTTCTAGAAACTTTTCTATGAAAATTTCAATTAAAAGTCTCGTTGGCTCTTATAAGTTTCATGGATTCTACTGTGTTTTTAAATATAATATAAATTTTATAGTTTTTTAGCATTCATCATTATTAAAAAATAGAACTAAGAAAAAAAGTGGTGACAACATATAACAAAAGCATTTTAATTTGACTGTACACATAAAATAGATTGCATGGTCTCTATAAATAAAGGACTTCCAACTACAAATGAAGAGTCTAGAGCATACATGTGGATGGTGTAATGTGACAGCACTAACACTTAACTTAACAACATTTTCATGTGTTTGAAGACATATTCGATCATGCACACGCGTGGTGGAGTTAACTGTAGTTTCAGTTGCAATAGGAGAATGACGTAGACTTGTTCTATTCCAACACCCTTCCTTAATTTCTACCACTAAAGGCTCTTTACATGGAAGAAATTACAATAAGAAATTCAAATAGAATAGGTCCCAACATTGAGCCTTATTAGGTACCCATTTTACAACATAAAAAATTGGGTTTCCCTTCTCATTATCAGTTTGTTCCTTGTGTCATTATGATATGAATTTTTAACTGACTGACCCATAACCATTTGGGATTTTCCCCAATTAATGCAATTGATTTTCTTTTGGGTTTCTCACCCAAACAAGTGGTTTTGGCTTACCAAAAACTTTTCAAAAAACTTTTAGGATTTGCACCCAAACAAGTGGTTTTGGCTTACCCCAAACCCTTCAAAAAAATTACATTTTTCACCTAAACAAGTGGTTTTGGCTTACCACAAACCATTCAATATATTCACCCAAACAAGTGGTTTTGGATTACCACAAACCCTTCAAACTTCACAAAATATTGTTCCAATAATAGGGAAACCAACTCTAAACTTTTCTAATGCACAATAATATTGAGTCCATATGAAAAATAATCCATCTACCAAGGCACATGGGTATCCAACCACTGTGCTCGCTAGTTCTCTAGGAATATTTTTTAGATACATGGTTCAACACAACCGATAATGCACCTCTTACTAAAACCATCACTAATTTGATCTTCATTGCTTTTAGCTTATTATTTCAATATTAGAGTGTACATGTGGATGGTGTAATGTGACAACACTAACACTTAACAACATTGCCATGTGTTTGAAGACATATTCAATCATGCACACACATGGTGGAGTTAACTTAGTTTCAGTTGCAATAGGAGAAAGGCGTGGACTTGATCTATTCCAACAATCATTTCATAATTTCATAATACTTTTAATTTGGTTAGTAAGTTTAGTAGTTTAAATTTTAGATTTAAGTTAGTTTTAGATGTGGATGGTTTAAACTATTCCAGGAACATGGCTGATTTTGATTGATTTTGATTAATTTTGATTTCTTCTAGTTCTGGGTGGGACCCTAATCATTGGGGTTAGAGTTTGCTTCTCTATTGCTTTGCTATAATGGCCCAAGGAAGATATGATATGTGCACTTTGATGCTATATGGGTTCAGGTCCCTCTTCCTACCTTTTTAAATCAAAACATTCATCCGTTCACAAATAAAATTTAACATCTTGCCTTACCTTTAAACTTTTGAAATAATATATTTCTAGTTGTATATTTAACTTTTAAATATTATATAAATTAAATATTTTTCATATTCAATCATATCCTTATCTTTCAACTTGTTTACAATTACACGCCTCTATTTACATATTTAATTTTTTATTTGTGATGGAGAGGATTTGATCCATCATATCAATCACTCCCAATAATGATAACAAACAAACTCATCCATTACCATTTGAAGATGCAAAGAAAATTATTTAACATTTATTACAACTTCAAGTATGACCATTTTTCTTTTCAAATTTTAGGTAGAAATGTTTTTTTCAACCATTAATTAGTAATGCTAATAATCAGTCATGTAGAAAATCACATCAAAATTATCATCTGTTTTAGGCTAAACATCATTATGCGAATCTATAAAGGCTTGGATAGCACTAGATAAGTGGGAGGATGCGATAAAATTTATTGAAGGGATGTAGTTGTCACATAAAACACCAAAATACATATCAAAATTTTAATGTACATCTTGTTCTTGCTCACACTTGGGTGCTTCTCGGTATAGTTATCTATATAAATTTTTTTGAAGCTGCATTCTCCATCTTTAGTTCCAGTGTTTCTATTTGATGCAAGGGTTGATCTGTGTATTGCCTTGTTATTGATTTATAGTAGCCAACTCATATTTTTATTAGTCTAGTTCAGATGTTATAGTTGACACATCCCATATGGTTGGAATATTTGAGATAACCTCTAGGAACATTTAAAATGATTCTTGATTTAAAATCATAGGAACATGTTTCTTGTTATATATGTTTGGTATTCATAAGATTACTTTGATTAAAAAAAATCTAAATTAGAATTACATAATTATAGAAACAACCTTATCAATAATTATTGACAATTTATTGCACCTCTTTATGATAGGATTATATATGGAAATATCTATGACATATATAAGACATATATTATGGATCATACAAGAATTACTTGAACTCTCCTTGGAATAGAATACTCCATTTCTACGTATAAGTTCATATTTGAACAAATAATATTATTTTGTTGTGCATGTTGAAGAAGATACTCTATAGTGATGATGAGCATCCTGGGGAGGTTGGCAATCATGTATGTTGAAGTTGTTTGGACCTTGGAATTGGAGAACTCAATTAAAGAAGGGTGATGCTTAGTCATTATAAGGTAGTTCTTGGGGTGTAGTGTTGCCCAAGAAACTCGATGACTAGAGGAGCATGATAAATTTTGTGGTGCTCAATAGGTATATTTTTTAGTAGAACCTATTCTTAGTGATGTTTGTGGAGATTGGTGGATGTACTCTCTTAGTAGTGCTTGGTTTCCTTGGTGGTTTTTATTGACGTTTGATGGTTTGGCTCATCAAATGGATTTCTTGCAGATTTATTTGGCCGACTTGGTGTATTTAATGTGCATAGTGTATGATCATGATGTGGAGTGATTATAGGGATGTGTATGGACCTATTTGGGTTTTGGGTTGTGGTCTTGGTTATTTAATTATTTGGACTGACTAATGACAAATTGGGTTTACTTGGTTTTTAGATGATTCTATTTGAAATAGGCTGAATTATGGTTTTGCAAGTATTTAAGGAGGGATTGGGTATTGTTTAGGCATTTTGGGAGAGACTAGCAGATATTTAGGAGGAATCTAGAGTTGCAAATTTGAAAGTAGATCTAGTAGCTACGACTCAGGGAACAAGGAGATTGCTTATCGGCTTGCAATCACAAGTTTAGAATTTTCTTGGGGTTTCTACCAAACTAAAATTGTGTTAGAGATCTAGACTAGCTAGGGTTTGGGTTGGATCTTAGGAAATCCCACAAAAACTATTATGTTCTTTGTATTTGGCCATAACCATGATGACTTTACAAACTTACACATTTTATGTAATCAGATCATAGTTCTGCAAAATACTTTATGTTAATATTGAAAGTAAAAAATGTGCAAGTTCCACATTAAACATTTGGTAAATGGCAATAATATAAAAAAATTAAAATTTTGATTGGCAAAAACTAACAGGATTAATCATGGTTTAATATTGACCCTTGGAAATAGTTTTTTGCATTCCCAAAAACTAATAATATTAAAATTAATAATAAACTAAATTAACCTTTACCTGATAAGTGTCATACCCCATTATGGAAGGTAAATAATAAAAAGATCCCTTGAGTAAGAGCAGATGTGAAGACATGTCATTTAGTAACTTGAGATATTTAAGGCATGAAACATGGAGGCAACAAGAGGACATTATTCAATTACGGAAGGAGATTATGGATATTGGAATCCAAGTTGAATTATTATATGTAAATCCAAACAAGGCTTGATATTGTAGGAGCCATCAACACATGAGGTGAACAATACATTTTAGTATTAATTTTAACATTATTTATGGCAATATAAATTATGTAATATATGTGACACTTCACACCACACACACACACACACACACGAGTATTAAATATACATGTACACATAGAAAAACATTTTTTTAATTTGAAATATTTATTTATTTCATAATGTTCCTTTCTAGGTTTGATATATTATAGGATATTATAAATGAAATATAAAAGTTATGATAAATTATATATATGAGTAAATTTGTATTAAATTTATGTATTTATTATTACAAAGATTATAGTTAGAAATGAAACCCATTTAAATGAATGTTATCATTATTTTATATATAGGTAAAATATAACTTTTTTAATTTATTGAATAATGTGAATCTATTTTATTATGATAATAATTATAGTTCCTTACATGAGGAACATTGGATCTTGTATAATATTGTGTGATTACGTCGAGATGACACCATCTAAGGGAATCTCTATCATGGGGTATGTTAAGGTCTCTATTTGACCACCATGACTAGGGTTAATAGACAATCTCCATGTGACAAAATATTTTGATGATGTCAAAATATGTATATGTGATTGGCCTTGGATAAAGTATGTCTTGTCTAAGAAGAATCTTAAGGGTTGTGCTTTAGGGAAGATGATGGAATAACTAAGGGTTATGAAACCTAATTTGGAGTTTCCTTTAAGTTTTGGGTTAAAGATAGAGGGTAGAATAGTGTACATAGATTTATTATTGTTTTAGTTCTAACATTTATATTGCAGGTATTACTTGTCCCTAACTAACCCTAACAATGTAGACATTACAGTGGCATTAGAGCTTTGATCTTACCATCTAGTAGGGTAAAATAAAATAAATTAACTTAATGACAAAATAAAATGAAAAAAATAAAAATTTATCTACATCAATAAGACTAAATCTAACAATTTAATGAATCATTTTTCTTATTGCCTCTTTACATTTAGGTATTCTCTATGTCTTCATTTATACAGACACATACTTCACATTTTTAATAGGTGTGCAGTAAAACTAAGAATGTAGATGAACCAAAATATTTGAATCTAAA